>JAWNZC010000349.1:1975000-2472500 GCA_035771165.1 Paragorgia papillata
TAGTTTACTCGAAGTCTGGAAGCTACAAAATGCGTACGTTGCCTTCGTTTATTTATCTGCGAATATCTTTTATATCAACAACGACGTGCCGTCGTGTTCCGTTGTAATACCGTAATATTTATTATTTCTCTTCGCCAAGACGCCTTTGCAACATCTGAAGCAGATGGAATGCTTAATAGACTTATCCTTTCGTGTTTTTTCTCCGGGATTATTACTCTACATCCAAATGTTGAACAATTTGCGCCTTGAATTTGCGCCCGGCAGTACTTTTGCTGAGCGTGGCTAAACAGATAACATCTGAAACGTGCTCCTTCTTCCCGCTAGCCCACGTGATCAGAACTGAGAGGGAACAAAAAGTGTGCGCTTTGAAGTACGCCGCGTTTCCAGACACTTTAATTCCAGGGACTATGCTTTAAGCGGGCTTAAAATGTCCGTATAAACAGATCGGCGTAAATTAATCGCGATTAGTTTGCACCACCTCAAGGAGGTGGATTAGGATTAAACTGAGCACGATCAGTTTATCGCGCTTAACACGCTTAACTTGACCGTGTAAACGCAACGGGATGGAAAAACGCTTGCTATTAATACGTTGTTATTAATACGATAAAATGCATTTTTTTGCCCTGCTGTAGAAGCTTCCATCTCGCTATTCTTTGTTTGTTTGTTTCTTTTGCTATTACTCTTTCTCGTGTACCGATAGTTCCGCTCCGTTGTTCTTTGACGCACGTTACCAATACGAAGCTTCCAAAACCAAAACTATAGCTTGTCCACCATGTTGAAGAATGGTGTACGTGTTTTAGTCAGGGATTATCACCAAGGTGGCGCATTTTAAGCACGCTTAAATTTTGGCCGTGCAAACAGCCCTTAACTTTCCGTTGTCAATACTTGTCATCGTTCTTTTCACACGGTTTGCTTGGAATAACTTGTTTTTGGCTTAATTGTGAGAATTAGAATAATCAGCGAACGCAGGTCGTCTGATAAGGTAGTTTACAACCTCGTCCCCAGGGCCATTTGTGGGGGCTGGGCCAAGATGGCGGCCAAGAACAAATGGCCCTGGCACAGGCTGAGCTATCACCACATCTGATTGGTCGAGATAACATTGGATGTTTTAGGTATTCTGATTGGTAGAAACAAGGCGGGCGGCAGGCTAACTCGCGGGCATTTGTTTTTAGGGCTCAAATTATATTAAATATAGTGATACCAGAATTGCCGGCTGTTAAAAACAACTTCAAAATGAATGAAAATGTGAGGAAAGCTGGCGAAACACCCGTAAAAACGTCGGAAGAATATGTAATGATGAGTCATGTCGTCTCTAGCTGTGCACTGGCTGCCATACAACGAAGTCCATGGGACGGCAATTCAGAGTGTTTTCTAAATCGAGCGAACGAAAGACTTGGTGAACAAAGTCAAAACGTATTTTGGCTGCGAAAGGAAAGTACACCACAGCCCACAGGTCAGAATTTACGTGTTTGGCCATTGAGAAGCAGGCATTTTTCAAACAAGAATTCTCGATTAAACGAAGCCTAAATGTTTTTCAAAACGCTGAATTGAATCCACCGAAAACTCACGAAAACAAGGCGGCCTGGCCAGACAACGGCAATCCAGTTTCTTGCGAATTTGGTACAACGGTGAAGCAAATGATAAATACTAAGCATTTACAGATATTTATTAAAAGTCTATTTATTTTAATAATTCGACAATGTATTTGGAAATGAATGTTTTGATTGTTTTCAGTTTGGGTCGGTCAAGCTGAACTAAATATTCAGAAAAAATTGAGCCTGACTAGGCGCGATAAAGTTAGTGAAGCCTGGGTCCGAGTCAAAAATTAGTCAAAATTTGACTAATTTTTTGCAGCCTGTGCCAGGGCCATTTGTTCCCGCCATTTTGTTCTTGGCCGCCATCTTGGCCCAGCCCCCACAAATGGCCCTGGGGACGAGGTTGGGTAGTTTACTTCGATATGACCTGCCGAACGCATTTATTTTGTATTCCATGTTTGCCGGGGCCTCCTCCGCAGTCGTTCTTAGGGAGACGGTAAACCCGCTCCCACTAACGCCTGCTTGTCGGAGAGGGATATTGTGTTCTCTTTGTGTACCGCGAACCAATCAAATCAATACTACGGTACTATGCCAAATATAGATCAGCCAATCACAGGGACCGGGTGGGGAAAATAACTTGCCGGAGAGTGACTATAACTACAGGGAGCTCTAACATGTATTTCTTGTTTTAAACAGTATATACATCCATACACACATACATATTACACATAAATTAGTAAAATTACCGTATAGTTTAGTAGTGTCCTTGCTCTTGCCTCTTGTTGCTCCAAAATAGGCCGAATCAAGGATTCAAGGATTTTCTCGTACTCAACTCCCGCTCGGCCAACTCGCCAGGCGGAGAGAAGAAAGAATAATAAGAGAAGGGAGAAAAGTAATTAACGTCATGGCTTGATGATCACCGCATATTGCATGGAACGGAAGTAGCAAATCGAATTTCAAATTCAAATTTTAAACGGATTAACGGAAGTTAGAACAGCTCGTAAATTGTAAACAATGAATAAATAGTATGGACAAGCGATCCCCTTTTATTATAAAAGTAGACAAGCAAGAAAAAAAATCATTAATATTCACTTCCATTCCAATGTTCCATGCGATATGCGGTGATCAACCATATCGAACTATACTTCTGTCTTTATGATTCCGAGGACGAGAAATCGTCCGATTTTCTTCGTAAAACTTCGCACACTTGTTTATCTATGTTATAACATTACACAGAGCATAAATTGTTCCACGTTTGTAAACTGTAACAACCGATACTGTATCATTATGGGGTGATATCAATCCATGACGTGCTTTCCTAGAAAATGACCAAAAGGATCGCAGGCTCTGTGCAGTGTGACCAGATTTGGTAATTTTAATTACTTTTGGTAATATTTCGCGATTTTTCGGACTTTTTTGGTAATTGAAAATTTTTGGTAATTTTTTTAGTAATTTCTCTTAAAGTTAGTAATATTTTGGTTATCAACCAAATACGCCATAATGACACAACCTGTTATTCAAAAATTCAATGAGAACAGTTGCAGGTCCATGCCTGCAAAGCTGTACATCCCAATTGCAAGCTGCTGGTCCAAGCTTAGCCTGGCACCCTGGCCCAATTTAGTTATATTTATTCAATGAAAGACCGCTAAAAGTGAACAGTGGAACGGAAATTTTTGTAAACATTAATTATTCAGTTATGTTAATGCATCGCAAAGGATTCTGGTTAAGACTATTTGTTGAGTCGAGAGTATAAATAATAAATTATACTATAGAGCTATTATTTAGCCATGCATTCATCGCTGTTTTACTGATTTTCAGACCACTTTGGTTGACAGCAGAAATTTAGTAATTTTTTCTACATTTTGGTAATTTTTTGCATGCTTATTTAGTAATTGCCTTGCAAAATATCTGGTCACACTGGCTCTGTGTACGAGATTGTCTTGAATCCTTCTTGAATCCTTGATTCGGCTTGTTTTTGGAGCAACAAGAGGCAAGAGCAAGGACACTACTAAACTATACGGTAATTTATATATAATATGTATGTGTGTATGGATGTATATACTGTTTAAAACAAAAAATACATGTTATAGCTCCCTATGCTACAACCGTCTGTGACATTTATTACTATTCGTGAAAATTTTAAATTTTTCATGTACAATACATTGCACCTATGATAGAAGAAAATTGAAAACGATTCAACTGGATTTTGTTGATGTATGCTTTACTCGGGAAAGTTAGTGATATTACACAGTTTAAATCATTAAAATGTATTCCTTAGTTCGTCGTACCATTGTCTGGCGGCCTGGCGACAGTTCGACAGCTCAGCAGTGGAGCACGAGTCCCAAATTTCTTTCCAATCTTTTTATCATCACTCAGACTTCTATTTCTAGAAACTGGCGTATCTCTGACCTTTGATAACTCGTTACGTCGCGTTGTCCTTACAGACGACTATATTATATTTTTACCTTGATCGGCTATGCCAGACAATTTTATTCGGCCGTGCCGTCAGAGACGTCTCGACAAGCGACACATGAAACAAGGTTCATCCACGCTGTGAATTAACACTTTACACTGTGTTCTTTGTTCTCGTTCGAGTTAGACGAATTTATCTACGCCAGATTATTTTTTATACTCTTGCTATTACATGTACTGGACGGTCTGTCAAGGTGAAGGTCAGCTTTCCCGATTCTAGAAAGTTAAATTTGATTGGAGGCTATGTTTGCCGTGGCCCGTGAGAAAATATCAACGCGACGTTATATAATCACAACCAGGGGTCTTAAGTAAAAAGTCTATTCGGGTTTCTAGTAGGCCCCTAGCCCTAATGCAAGGGGTGGACCATTAGAAAAGTGATGGGGGGGGGGGGGGGGGGGGGACCAAAATAAAATAAGTGCAAGGCAATGTGCTTGGAAAACAAATTTATACACAAAGAAAGTTTGAGAAAAAAAATTCGTGCAGAGCCTTCTCATGGTGAAAACTAGGTATGTGTAATAAAAAAAATTCATGCAAAGGATTAGACAATAAAAAAAATTCCTGCACAAGCAAATGATAAAGAAAAAAATTCGTGCAAGCTGAAAAAGTCCCCCCCCCCTCAATCATTTTTCTAATGGTCCACCCCTAACTTAAAAAATTATAGAATTATTAGATCTTTATATGGGCAAATAAATATTAAAAAAACAAAAAAAAAACTTGAAACGGAAGCAATAACAACGGAAAGTTACACCCCCTATTCGTTATTGATCGTATAGTTGTCATTGGACAACGTTTGTTTCAAAACTCGAAAACAACTAGTTATTCGCTAAACGCTTGAACGCAAATGGTATTATATAGCCAAAATAAGAATGAGTCAATGACCCCTTCCAGTTTTCAATATTTTACAATTTAGTCTACTCCCCTCGTTATAATTTCGTTACAGGATTGTCCTACGTACATTTCAGTTTATTTTTATATACAATTCTGTAACGCGTTTTTGTTTATAACTCATCCAGACTATAATCTGAAGATACTCATGGCCATGAGTCAAGACAACAACTCGTAGGTCTAAGAGCTATTTCCGCTTGCGACACAGGCCATTCAAAGCTGATTGAACTATTTAATTTGTTTCATCTTAACGAATTTTACCGAAATGATCACTTAAATGTAGCGATTCCAGCAGGCACATGTAGACGCGCAGTGCCTACCTATTTTCTGGTTGGCTGCAAGCACTGTTGATAAACTGCTGACCACCATGTTTGTTTTGGCAAAAAATAAATAAACTGGAAATCAACCAAGATGGCGTCCGATGTCATGTGATTGCAAACGATCTATTACATTATGTTAGTATAAATACGCAGGTGGTTACAGAAAATCGCGCGTGCCGATTGGTCGAGCTACTTCGCACTAATTCTCGATAATCACCTACAGCGTTTATTCAAAATGGCCGCCAACCGATTTGTCAATGCGACAGACGAGGAAATCAACAATTTTAAAGAAAATGTTGTTCCTAAAAGTACGAAAATGTGTATTTATACTAAAACAATTATTCGCCTCAGTGAATATCGGTGAATAATAACCTCGACTTCGTCCTGGTTATTATTCACCGATATTCAACTCGCCTTCCGCGAATAATTGTTAAATAATGGGGTTTTTTGTTTCTATTATTCACAGATTGTACTTAAATTAAAATATACTAAAAGTTCTATTTCGTCCCCCCGTTTACAATAAAAAATGATAAAACCTAAAAATAAATTTAAACCTTAATCTGGAACAAGCGATAACGAAATGTTTTAATTGAAATATCCTGAGTTCTGATTGGTCAACGCATGGCATCCGGACCGCTGTCCGTCTATTTCTGTATCCGGACCGCTTTCCCGGATGTTGATTTTGATAGCGAGAATTTCCAAGGTTTTCACACTAACTTTGATATGAAAAACTTGAAATAGCTATATATAATAAGCGATTTATTAACCTCGTTTACTCGGTATGTACGGGAATTTTCCCGTTATTTATCAGACCTTGGTCTCTTGTATGAACCGCGCCTGGGGCTCCGTCCGTACTGTCAAGACAAGTTTCGGTATGATATTTATTTTCGCGTGAATGGCCGCAAGAAGTTGATATTTTTCGACCCAAAAACAACATAACAACGACTGGACACTAACCTGTAGCATCAAAACCATGGGTAATCTCATGGCCAATGATCATACCAATACCGCCATAATTCAATGCCCTGAAAATTAGCATAATTATGTGGTTAAAACGTAGATTTACCATTGTCATCTTTTTGTTTAAGAAACGCTAATTGGTATAAAAACTTTCGGTACAAATTTAAGGCACAAAGATGTAGCCGTTTGTAATTTAGTTACACGCATTATTTTGCCGACTTATAGTTAAGTAGTATTTTTGTTAATTGTTATTTATAGAGTCAATATGACATGGAATATAATTATTTATTTTTTTATCAACCGTGAGCGGGCGGAATCCTAGGTAATGCTTCAATTTAATAGACTGCGTGAGCGGGCAGTTTTTCACGATATCTGACCACGGTCCGAAAGTGATATTTTTTTAGATCTTTTTACAATTTAGAATTTACTGTTGATCGATTTTCATAACTATTTCGCTTGATACTGGAGAAAATATATTTAGAGGAAAGGTGATTACGATATGAATGAGTCATTTTATTATCCAAATGCTTCTGATAATTGTGAAAACAACAAATTTGAGGAAGAAAAGCCAGAAAAACTGTTTATACAAACAAAAATCAACGAGCGAAGACACGTCGACTTGATATTCAAGTTATAAATTGCTTAACGACAACTTCCAGAAAACACTTAAAATATACATTGGAGACTGGTTGAAATATAATTATACAAATATAGATGAAATACCACCACAGGACGTTTGAGAAAACTTTATTTGTTTTCCATATCCCAGACCCAACAAAACAACGTTGAAAAAGCAACGAAATAAAATGCTCCAAACTCAGACAAATCTCTTCCACATGCTAACTCTCGTCGTGTCGTGTCTTTGGAAAAAAACTTACAGATGGCTTATCACAAGCATTTTTGTCCTGACACACGAACAATATAATGCACTTTCAGCATCCATGTTTATAATGTTTTCAAAGCGACCTTCCATTTCCAAGCGAACAGGCGGCGAACAGCCATATAAAACCAACAAGCGACGAAAAACGATGAAGAATCTTAGTTAACTAAACATTGACAACACACGGACAGCGTTTTAGCTTTTCTTCGTAACTGTATGTTAAAGTTTTGACTGTTTCGCCGCCCACAAAATAGATTCACAAGCTTCGTGTCAACTCAGGCAGCTTTTGAATATCACGTGAATATAATTATTTCAATTAGGCAACTTAATATTACGCAACATAATTATGATAAAAAAAATATGTTATTTACCGTTTTTGGTCGGTCCATATAGAAAAATATTTTCCCTCGGTCCAATAAACGGACCTCGGGAAATTATTTTTCTATACGGACCTCCCAGCCGGTAAATAACATATATATAATGCAAACTGTATCATACAAATTGTAGATACAATAAAGTAAAAAACAAAGTAAAAACAACAGATTACTTTAAATTGTCACTTTTGTACATAGGTTTTTGTAATATTCCCATGAGGACAGCTACAAAACGAAATATAATACAATATTTTTTTAAACTATAGACAATGGTAAAACAACAACAGACAAACCAAAGAAAGGGGGGGAAATAAAGATAGCAGGTAGGGAGGACGGAGGAAAGAAAGGACGGAAAAACGAAAGGAAGGAAGGACGCGGACGAGAGAACGAAAGACAGAAACACAGACAGACAGACAGACAGACAGACAGACAGACAGACAGACAGACAGACAGACAGACAGACAGGAACAAAAGGAAAAACATTTCAAGCATACACGCAAAAAAAAATGAAAAGCAAGTTATGAAATTGAACAGAATAGAAAAACACTTGGTACAAATCAAGGAAAGACAAGTATACAATGACAACAAAAACACAAAAAAATAAGACAGAAAGAAACATATAAAGTAAGACAACAAAACTAAAAAGAAAAGGTTTTCGAGGGAATTAATACTTACTCATCGCATTATGTTGAGGCGAATAATATGCATTGACAGTGAAAGGTGACAAACTATAACCACTAGAATGAAGTACGTAGCATCCATGAGTCAAAAAGATTACAATGTAGTGTACAAATGAGACAAAATGCGATAAATTTATCTTTATAAATACTTTCATGGCAACATATAATTGTTGTGATATTGGTGTTCTCTTTGTGTCTCCACACTGAGCAATCACCATTTTAACTAAGCTTGTTACCCTAAGTAAACGACAATGCCTTGAAAATTCAAGATGGCGCGGCAATTAATTAGTGACTTTCTTTGGCTTCTGATTGGTTCCTCCGAAAAACTCTAACTCTAACGCGCCTACCCATGGTGCAGGGAGCTCAAATCTATTCCAGATCTTTTTTTATATTAAAACAGTCCAGTTTCCAAAGTAGTGTACTCAAGATGACGTGATCACTTAAAGTGTTTATGCAACGAAATTTCACCCCAGCTTTTTATGATTGCAACCCGGCAAACCGGGCTGAAAAACTGTTGAACTCGCTTCGATACGCGTTCGTTTGCTTGACTGTGTGAATAAATAGTGCTGAAAGGAACTGAAATAGAACATCAACGTTGTTTGTGTGTTTCGTGATCAAAGCGAAGATTTAATAAATTAATTGGTCTTCGTGAAGACGCTTTCTTGGGTTAGCTAAGACTAACAATCTTTTTATTAACGATGAGCTTACAAAATAAATAATAGACTAATTAGTGTAAAACTGAAGTAAAACTAACGTAACTTTGCCCTTATTTACTTGATAATTGCGAATTTCGGCCTGAAATCATCCCGGCTTACCGGGGATAGACCGCTCCATGTAATCGTTTCGTAAACTCATCTCGGTTAACCGCGGGCTAGCTCGGTTAATCGGGCCAGCCCAGTCCATGTAATCGCCCCCTTAAAAGTAACTTCTTTTGTAGAATTTCGTTTCCTCGCTTTTTTCTTAAGCTATTCAGGTTTGTTTGATATGCAAATGTCCTACTTGTGACATCACACTGCATAATGATTTTTTGAAAGAGCGTCAATTTTCGGATGGTACAAATATTTTACACACAACTACGCACGTTTAGTAACCAGTTATGGGTACATAAATGTAAGTGCAAATTTTAAAGTATTTTCGATAAGTACTCTTGAAAAAAATCATACTTTTCTAAAAAGTCATTATGCAGTACATACATGCAGAAAAAGGTACAATAAATGTTTGCACATTCATAACACAGATTTTGCATGACATTGACAGCTGCAGCATACAATTTTACTCCATTAATACTGTATATAGACTTGCCAGTTACTGACATTTGACTATTTGTCATCTACATAGCATATTTCGCTCGCGGATTACCATAGGTTTTGGGCATTGTTGCTTGACCATGAAGCTAACTCAACCTCGTACCCAGGGTTTTATCGAGCAGCGGAGATAAGACCCTGGGTACGAGGTTGGAAGCTAACTTTGTTTTCTTAGAAGAAGGTCGTCCATTTCTATTCGGCAACGCACAGTCTTGTCAGTTTACGAAGCTCGACCAGACATGTTGGCCATATAAATTGGCTCATCTGAATATGAAATCGCCCAGGCAACGACTCGATTAATTTGCTTTCAAAAACTTTTATCATTATTCCAACAACGTCTAGTACATCACAATTAAGAATTGACTACGATTCATACTTAAAATACTTACTAAATTTGTAAAAACTTCCTCTTGTTGAATATCCCGTTCCTTGTCAAATATCTCACTCCATGCGACCATGCTGTCAACAATGACGTATGAAATACTTGGTGTACAGGTGTACAGTAGTTATTTTGGCTTTCTTTTGTTAACTTACCTTACCTTACCTTACCTTACATTGCATTACATTACATTACATTACATTACATTACATTACATTACATTACACGGACGACAGCAATGTATCTACTCGCACATGCGCAGTAGATACAAAAACTGTGACGAAATTTCGTTGCATAAACACTTTAAGATGGCAATACTTAAAATAACGTAACGACAATACCTGGTGTTATCTGGTGGTTTCCCCAATTTCTCTATTTTATTCAAAACAACAACTTTCAAAACATTTAACTGGTTTTGAAAGAAACCAAACGGTCTGACATATGCCTGCAACAATAATTGACATTATAATTATAAATACTTTATCTTGTGGATGCTTTTCTATCGATCTATTTATTATACGTTCATCTTTTAAAGGTTTTCAATGTATATTTCAGCTCACCCTTCTGTAATACTTGTTCAGCTTCGTAGGATCTTTAATAAAAGATGGATAACCAATAGTTTGCTTCATTGCATTTAGCTAGACAGAAAAAAAAATGCAATTCAGTTGTAAAAGAGATGTCTGTCTTGCAAAAGTGTGTCTGTCTCTCGTAGAGAGGTGCCTGTCTCGTTGAGAGGTACCTGTCTCTCATTGAGAGGTGTCCGTCTCTCGTATGGAGGTGTCTGAGGTTTCTGTCCCTCGTAAAGAGGTGTCTGTCTCTCGTAGAGAGGGGCCTGTCTCTCGTTGAGAGGTACCTGTCTCTCGTTGAGAGGTGTCCGTCTCGTATGGAGGTGTCTGAGGTTTATGTCCCTCGTAAAGAGGTGTCTGTCTCTCATAGAGAGGTGTCTGTCTCTCATAGAGAGTTGTCTGTCTCTCATAGAGAGTTGTCTGTCTCTCATAGAGGTGTCTGTCTCTCATAGAGAGGTGTCTGTCTCTCATAGAGAGTTGTCTGTCTCTCATAGAGAGTTGTCTGTCTCTCATAGAGGTGTCTGTCTCTCATAGAGAGGTGTCTGTCTCTCATAGAGAGGTGTCTGTCTCATAGAGAGGTGCCTGCCTCTCGTAGAGGTGCCTGTCTCTCGTAGAGGTGTCTGTCTCATAGAGAGGTGTCTGTCTCATAGAGAGGTGTCTGTCTCTCATAAAGAGGTGTCTGTCTCTCATAGAGAGGTGTCTGTCTCTCGTAGAGGTGTCTGTCTCATAGAGAGGTGTCTGTCTCTCATAGAGAGGTGTCTGTCTCTCATAGAGAGGTGTCTGTCTCTCATAGAGAGGTGTCTGTCTCTCATAGAGAGGTGTCTGTCTCTCGTAGAGAGGTGTCTGTCTCTCGTAGAGAGGTGTCTGTCTCTCGTAGAGAGGTGTCTGTCTCTCGTAGAGAGGTGCCTGTCTCTCGTAGAGAGGTGTCTGTCTCTCATAGAGAGGTGTCTGTCTCTCGTAGAGAGGTGTCTGTTTCTCATAGAGAGGTGTCTGTCTCTCATAGAGAGGTGTCTGTCTCATAGAGAGGTGCCTGCCTCTCGTAGAGGTGCCTGTCTCTCGTAGAGGTGTCTGTCTCATAGAGAGGTGTCTGTCTCATAGAGAGGTGTCTGTCTCTCATAAAGAGGTGTCTGTCTCTCATAGAGAGGTGTCTGTCTCTCGTAGAGGTGTCTGTCTCATAGAGAGGTGTCTGTCTCTCATAGAGAGGTGTCTGTCTCTCATAGAGAGGTGTCTGTCTCTCATAGAGAGGTGTCTGTCTCTCATAGAGAGGTGTCTGTCTCTCGTAGAGAGGTGTCTGTCTCTCGTAGAGAGGTGTCTGTCTCTCGTAGAGAGGTGTCTGTCTCTCGTAGAGAGGTGCCTGTCTCTCGTAGAGAGGTGTCTGTCTCTCATAGAGAGGTGTCTGTCTCTCGTAGAGAGGTGTCTGTCTCTCGTAGAGAGGTGTCTGTCTCTCATAGAGAGGTGTCTGTCTCTCGTAGAGAGGTGTCTGTCTCTCGTAGAGAGGTGTCTGTCTCTCGTAGAGAGGTGTCTGTCTCTCGTAGAGAGGTGTCTGTCTCTCGTAGAGAGGTGCCTGTCTCTCATAGAGAGGTGTCTGTCTCTCATAGAGAGGTGTTTGTCTCTCATAGAGAGGTGTCTGTCTCTCGTAGAGAGGTGTCTGTCTCTCGTAGAGAGGTGCCTGTATCTCATAGAGAGGTGTCTGTCTCTCATAGAGAGGTGTCTGTCTCTCATAGAGAGGTGTCTGTCTCTCCTAGAGAGGTGTCCGTCTCTCCTTGAGAGGTGTCCATTTCTCGTAGGGAGGTGTTTTTCTCAGAGAGATGTCTGTATCAGAGAAAGTTCTACATTATATTAATAATCTATACGCAGCTGACTAAGTGTTTGTTTTAGGGAAGTGTCTGTTGAGCGAAGCTAACTGTATTACATATTGATTCAGTGGCAGAAAAGCGAAGTTTAATAAGAAAATAAATAAATACAATTACAACAGCCAAAAATGTTGCCAGTTAAAAAAAATTACATCCTCTTCTTTGGACCTTGCTCACCTTATTTTGAGCTTGGGTTCGAGTTGCATTGTCCATCCACGTTTGTTCATTCAAACCATCAATAAATTCATTCTTTATCTCAAAAAATAAGTCTGCAGCCTAACAAAATTTCAATCAAATATATACAGTCAGGGCCAATCAAGATATGGTCTGGAAACTCGGAAAACTTCAAAGCGCCCAACCTCGTACCCAGGGCATTTTGCCTCCACGCCGGGAGGTCGGCGAAAATGGCCCTGGCATCGGCTGGTCACGTGACACCCAGAATTTTGGGGTGTTATGGCAAGAAAATTTATGCGGTCTTTGTGTTTTGTTTTTGTATAATACGTATACATGAATAATAAATGAGAAATATTTAACGCTCTGCCGACTCACTCATGTGAACCTTTATCATAAAAGCAACTGGCTAGCGTTATTCTTCATACTCCCACGATTATCCAGGATACATGTAAATGTCATGAACAAACATATATCTAATGTTGTTCTTGACTTTAACCAAAGCTATCGTTAATCGTTTCCATTCTTTGGGTAAACTTTGCAGAGTGGATCTATCACAATTCAAATTTTCATGAATAAAATATACTCTATCTGAATTAGTCGAGTTCTTAAACCGGCCAATCAGATTATAGAATCGACCAGCCGATGCCAGGGCCATTTTCGCCGACCTCCCGGCGTGGAGGCAAAATGCCCTGGGTACGAGGTTGCAAAGCGCCACTAATGAGCTGTGATTTTATGTTGGGACGGTCCTCTATCCCTGAGCCCGGGCGTAGGGCCGAAGGCCCGGAGCCCAGTGAGGGTGCTAATCTCGACATGCATGTAGTCCACTTTACACGCGTGTAGAAAAAGCGAGGGAGACGAAATCTGGGAAATAGTTTATATATATTATATATGTTTGGTACGGTGTCACGCGGTAAGAATAGTTGGACACTGGTGACTAGCGACGAAGAAAACTATAAACTCTCCAACAAATAGTATTTTGCATTCGTTTATTTAAACGAAACGAAATGGAGCACGAAGAAAAGAAGGATATAAACAACCCGTTTAATATATCTTGAAGAGAAACCAGATAACTTGAAGAAACCAAACGCCGTATGGTAAACAAAAACTCGATCTGCAGTGTTTGTAGTCACTCCGTGGTCAAATCATTTTAAAGTTAACGGTAGGATTCTTGTTGTTTTCAGTTTTCCCTTAACCTATAAAACAATATACAGCTTCACGTTTTCGTGCTTTCCCTTTGCTCGTCCAAACCATAAATCAGCTTAACTAAAGCTAACTTAAAACACTACCTTAATAAGCTTATGTAGACGTGATGTTTTTCATTGGCATTGCATGCACCTTTTATTATTAAATACTCATGGGCTTTGGCGATTTTTTGGCGTATTTCCAAAATTTTCGACTGAAACGTTGTCTGTTTAATATTTCTTTCTAGAATCCGATTCTACCGAATTGTTTTTATCTTGGACTCTATTGTAAATGCAATTTTTGAGCTGTTGACTTTTAATTCTGCCTTTGCAAAACATGTATGCATAGGGAAGCCATTTAAAGCTTGTTAAAAATAATCCCTTTTGAAACCTCCTACAAACATATTTTGTACAACGAGAATTTAATAATGAAAAGTAAGTTTTGCTTTGATATGTTAAATCAGTTTAGTCATATCTTATCCATAAATTATAGAATTATCTTGAGGATTATCATTTGTTTTTATATGTTTGTTTTTTATATATTGGCTGTATATCAGGTGTGCTTATTTTAATCAGGGTGGGTGGGTGGGGGTTGTTTAAAAAAAGCATTTAATAAAAGCGGGCGAGGGGTTGTTGCATTCGTGTATTTCTAGTTAATATTTAAATAACACGGTTGAGCGATTGGACCCAAAACTAAAAGTAATCAGTCCAATTAATAACTGAAAGTAATCAGTCCAATTAAGTTATTTTCTCCACTTATCTAGATCTATCTGACCATATTGTCAAATTTTCGGATTTCAACTATGGGCGTCATTCTTTAGCACACCCTATTTTTGGCCAAACTGGTCAATTAACTCCGGGGCGAATTATTACCAAAACCGATGATCCGCGGCATGGCCCCATCATGATTTCCGCCCAAAACCTGAACCAATCTGTCTACATTCCTAAACCTTTTTGGCTGGAGAATTCAAAAGTAGCAAATGGCCCAATCATATTGCAGTGATCTCACGGTGTCAATTTCAAAGGCTAAGGAATGCAGACGGATTCGTTAATATTTTGGCGGAAAACATGACATGTTTATTTTGGGCCATGCCGTGGATGATCGGTTTTGGTAATAGTTGATTTGACATCTGCATTGCATTTAACTGCATTTTCTTACTCTTCAAATGTGTCCAGCGAATATTGAAGCACAGCCACCGGCCTAAAATTTAAATTATAGCATGGTCGATGAAATAAACGAACTTGTCATGCTACAAATTACTAGAAATCCGCGTGTGCCAGTAATTAGGAATTGAACGTTCCGGGAAAATCTGAGTCTCAAATTTTGCTTGTACGCCTAGTCTGGCAGACGAATCCCATCAGAGCCGTCAGATTAAAACGTTTTATTTTGTTGAAATTGTTGGCTTGGTTAGTTCGCTTAATATTCAGAGAGTGAAGTGTTCTTTTTCTGTTGGCAACAAATAATTTAATTCATCGCCTTAGTTTGATGACATTGCTTGACATGTCCTTTTTTCATTTAGCAGTGGTATAATGTTCTGACCGTTTCATACGCTTTTAATAATCATAATAATAATATCAACACTCGTCGTCCATTCTGCCTCAGATAGTCTATATCCGTTTCCTGTTCTCATACATATACATATACATATATATATATATATATATATCCTCGACCACGTGGTACCATGGATTGTACCCAATCACGTTCTTGTTAATACCTAACTATTACAAGTGGTACTCGAGATACTTGTACGAAAGGAATCCTGGGAAGGAAAGTCAGAGAAAGAGGAGAGGAAGGGGTATAGTAGGAAAGAAGATGGAAAGGAATGGAAAAAGGAAAAGCAGGAAAGGAAATGGACAGTAAGAAAGAGAAGAGAAGGGGATAAGAGAGAAAGAATAGGAAAATAAGAGAAAAAAGGAGAGGGAGGGGTAAAGAAGAGAAGGGATGGGAAGTGTATGAAAATGAGGACAATGGACGGAGAAAAATGTAGAGAACGGAAGAGAAGAGATGGGAAGAAGAAGGGAGGGGATAAAGGAGGAAAGGAAAGGAGGAGGGAGAAGGAAAGAAGAAGGAGAAGAGAAAGGAGGGGAAAGGAAAGAAGAAGGGGGAGAGATAGGAGGGAGAAGGAAAGAAGAGAGGGGAGAGAAAGGAGAGAGAAGGACAAGGAACGAGGGGAAAGAAGATAAAGAATGTGGGGGAAGTGTTGAGATTAAAAGAGTAATGAATGACAGGGGAACAAAAAACAAAAGGAAAGAAAAGGTAAAGATAGGAATGGAAGGAAAGGAAAATGAGGGAAAGGGAAGAAACAAAGAAAGGAAGAAAGAGAATGGGAAAAAATAAGGAAAAGAATGGAATGAAAGAATTGTATGTTAGTATACTGAAGCAATCATCCAATAGCAATCGTTACAGAAATATCGTTGATCAAAATTTAGGAAAAATGCTGACTAAGCATTTCTTGTCTGTTTTGTATCTCTAAATGGTTCATTGTAACTCGTTTGTTTTTATACCAGTAAAGTTTCTATTGAAAGATTATCCCTAAGAGAATGGCGTAAAATATTTCTATTACGCTAGTACCTTAAATTCAGCCCACGAGTACGTCCATTAAAGGATGATAGGTTTTTCTTTAAATGGTAATCAATAAACTGGAAATCAAGTAAAAACTAAACGTGTAGTAAGAAAACAAGAAACGTTGCTATTTATTTCCTCATTTCTGCCAGAACTATTTTAATTGTCAAGTATTTAGGCGCCTCAGAAGGTCATTGTACTACAAAACGAGCGTTAAGTTGTTCTGTTGCTTTGATATACTATTGATTAAAATGGCATTTTGATGCTACGTTTAATTTTCAAGGATCTGGGTGATTGCGGATATGTCGATTGCATGTTTAGGAGTGTGGCAGAAAATCTAATTTTTGTTTGCTCTCCAATTTTAGTCCACATTTTTTAGAGAAATTTACCATTTCATGCCCAATTAAAGATACTTAGAAAAACAAACAGGGACTTTACTGGTAGAAAAATAAAGCAGTTGAAATGAACCATTTTGACATATAAAACAAATAAAAAATGCTTAGTCGCATTTTTCAAAAACTTTGGTCAACATTAATATTTCCGTAACGAATGTCTCTAATTGAGTTTTTTTTGTCCACTATATATATATATACCTAGATCTATCTGGCAGAATTGTTTAACTTGCAGATTTCTAAAATTTATTTTTTTTCCAACTATATGGATGACGACTCCCTTTCTGACTAAACTGGTTGTTAACTCCGGGTGGTTTGACATCTGCATCACATTTAACTGAATTTTCACTAAAGAAATCTTATTCTTCAAATGTGTCCAGCGAAACTTTATGTCTAAGCTAGTTTTTGACCTACAGCCGCCGGCCTATTTTATCATAAGTAGACTTCGCACAACGAGAATCAGATCTACAATAATCGGCTATAAGTTGTAAGTTGTCGTCTCACGCTGGATTTTGATTGGCTCCGAAAGCATTCTATTCTTAACTTAACTGCGCGATAGCATACTAAGCATAGTATCCACTGCTTCGCGGTAGATACAAAAATGTAGTAATTACTCACCCTTAATCATAGGCGGATTTTCGGGGGGGGGGGGTGCAGGGGGGTGCGCACCCCCCCTGCAGTCTCCAGCACCCCCTGAGAAAGTCAGTATCGACAAAGTAGACAGGCAAACTATTGATCACTTTCCGCATGGTTCTTTCCGTGATGAATGATGATTGGCAATTCAGCAGGTAGACGGTCTAGTTACTAACTTTAATTTTCGAATAGCAATATGAAACGAATTGCTAAAAGAATTGATAAGAAAACTCAACACAGAGCTGAAGAAGGAACTCAACGATGAGTTCAATGTCAGATTCGATTCCAAGAACATAGAAGTTCTTAGAGCGATCAATGCTCTCAATGCAGGTTCGGATACCTATACTTGGACCTAGATGAGCTAGATGTTCTACTGGATACGTTCAGCTGTCTCAACATTGAGAGAGCCATCCTCAAAGTAGAAATTGAACGAGCAAAAGCAGATCACCGTCTTGGTCTACCAATTAATCCAAAGAGGCTTCCAAACTTGACCACTTTAATAGCAGTTAAAAACACCATTCCAACATCAACCGCTTCAGTGAAAGAGCATTCTCAGTCCTTTTCGTTTGACGCGTGCGATCGCACGCGCACGCGTAAACCCAACTGCGCGTGCTGTTTATCGCACGCGTGAAACGCCATGTTCAATTGTTCATTCACATTGCAATTGTGAAAATGTGTGAAAGTTTCAGTAATATGTCACATCTCACAACGTAATGTAATGTCTCACAACGTAACGTAAGGTCTCACAACGTAACGGAAGGTGTCATAACGTAACGTAAGGTGTCACAACATAACGCAATGTCTCACAGCGTAACGCAAGATCTCACAGCGTAACGTAAGATCTCACAACGAAGGTCTTTGCAATGTAATGTATATCGTCTTTAAGCGTAGGCGACTGTAACAGTTTTCACAGCGAAGTACGTTTTACATTTTACAACTTAACTAATGCGTTAAAGCGAAAGATAACGTCTTACAATGAATATCAAGCAACGCAGCTTTCTTTTTCGGATGTGTAGGAAATATAAAAGTTAGGTTCATATTTCTGTGCCATAATTGATCATTTTAAACGCACGTGCGAATCGCACGCGCAAAATTATTTACGCGTGTGAATTATCGCACACGTGTAATTTTGCTCCCGAAAAGGACTGCATTCTCCGGCATGAACCGCATCTGCACTAAGCTGAGATCCACCCTTCTTCCAGAACCACTAAGTGACCTGCTATGCATTTCTCTAAATAGAGACGTTGTAGAGTCTCTAGATTTGGATGAAGTCGTTACTGCATGGGGGAACATGCACAATAGAAGGGTCAAAGTTTAACTTAGAACTTGGATTAATTTTGAACTAGGATTTTACAATTTTCCCATTCCTAGCATTAGCAAGCCAGCAACATTTTTATTGTTTACTACACTGTATACAGTTACTGTATGTAATATTTTATATTTATTTCGGTTTCTATGATTCTATCAATATTCAATGTATCAACTAAGCTGTATATATATATATATATATATATATATGTAGTAAAATTTAAAAATTTTCAATTAGCCTTGCCTGATATAATGGGATGTTCTGTTTCTTTTACTTATTTACTAATTTACTTCCACCATTTTACATTGTCCAGATTACATCTGTGAACACCTATTTTCAAAACATTTTCCAGGTGCTCCGCCGCACCGCCCCTGGACCAGACCCCAGTTTCACTGACACACTACCCCCCCTGGGAAATCTGCACCTCCCCTGCCAGATGAGTCTGGATCCGCCCTTGCCCTTAATGTAGTAATTACTCACCCTTAATGTAGTAATTACTCACCCTTAATGTAGTAATTACTCACCCTTAATGTAGTAATTACTCACCCTTAATGTAGTAATTACTCACCCTTAATGTAGTAATTACTCACCCTTTGTCGAGTGTCGTCAGACAAATGTGCATTTGCGTAAATTAGAACCATAGGATATGTAAGCAGCGTGGTTGTAAAATCACTACAAGTCTTCCATCTGGGTACCACCTTTGTTTCACCCATACTTCGCGAATATTCATTTTCCACATCACGGAATGATTTTGGCAGAACCTTTATAAACTGACGAACAACATTCCACATAATTGTGTTTGCAAGTAAACTAAAACGAACAAAAAATGGCAGATTTAGGTTTATCAGAAAAGCATGTTTAAAGAGAAAATGTTCATAATTCTCTAATCACAAAGTTTTCAGTTGTTTCCTCGGGTGGAAGAAAAAGAATTTCTCGATCTATTTTACGCTAGTTTTGATTGGACATTTGCTTTTGGTTGGGGTTAGGATAATGGGTGGAATAAGGGTTAGTATTTGATTTTTGGTTGGGATTAGAAGCTGAAATCTTAATTCTAAAACAACGTTAAATGTAGTTGACGTAGTCTAGTCTGTTTGTCAGCCAAGTTTTCTCTTCGTTTATGAGTTCTATTATGCAACTCTGGGCCAAATACTACAGGGGGTGGACAAAAAAAAAGTGGCCATCATTGAAAGTATGATTAATATGCATTGCATAACTTTTATTAGAGTACAGAAAAATATGTAAAGTAAAATATTTTTAGAATGCATGCGTCAAGATCTGCTCAAATATGATATCAAATTCTAATTTTATCCATTGATTTAAAAAATATATTAATTTTTCATGATTTTCAATCTTGTAACAAATTAAGTAAATCTTACTTCGACTTATTCCAATTGGTCTTCAAAATGATTAATGGACTTTGTATACTATGAAAGTGTTATAACAGCAACATAGTTAGATATTTTGTTGCCATTTCACTTGATTTCACTACAGCTTCACAGCGTTGCATGCTTTCATAGTTAATGTATGACAAAATTAGAATTGGATATCATATTTGAGCAGATATTGACGCAAGCATTCTAAAATATATCACTTTACATATTTTTCTTTTCTCGAATGATAGTTATTCCACATTAACCATATTTTTAATGATGGCCACTTTTTTTGGCCACCCCCTGTAAGTCATTAACATCTGCTATACCTCTTAGGTTGGCCAGTGATGAAGTCAATAATTGCTTTAATATTGTTTGGCAACGCTATCATAATTTTTTGGTCGGATTTAATTGATTTGTTTGTGCCACGTAACACTTCTTCTGAATATGCCGTCCAATTAAACTAAAGTATGCAAGAAGAATCGAATAAATGGTTAGTCCAATCATGAAGTGAAGTGTGGTAAGATGAAAAAAAGAGACTACGTCAAGTTCGGTAATACGAAGGTGAAGTGACCTGGCACACATGAGGTGAAATGAAGTGAGGTGAGGTGAGATGAAGTGAGAGAAAAGTGAGATGAAGTGAAGTAATGTGACACACACATGAGGTGAAAAATGTGAGGTGAGGTGAGGTGAAATGAGGTGAAGTGAAGTGGGGTGAAATGAAGTGAAGTGAAGTGAAGTGAGATGACATGAGAAAAGTGAGATGAGGTGAAGTGACACACGTAATTGAGATGAAGTGAGGTGTCATGTGAAGTGAGATGAGATGAAGTGACGTGACACACATGAGTTGAGATGAAGTGAGGTGTCGTGAAGTGAAGTGAAATGAGATGAGGTGAAGTGAAGGGAAGTGAAGTGAAGTGAGATGAAGTGAGATGACATGAGAAAAGTGACACACATAATTGAGATGAAGTGAGGTTTCGTGAAGTGAAGTGAAGTGAGATGACATGAGAAAAGTGAGATGAGATGAAGTGACGTGACACACATGAGTTGAGATGAAGTGAGGTGTCGTGAAGTAAAGTGAAGTGAAGTGAAGTGAGATGAAGTGAAGTGTGGTGAGGTGAAGTGACATGAGGTGAAGTGAGATGAGGTGAAGTGGCGTGACACACATGAGTTGAGATGAAGTGAGGTGTGAAGTGAAGTGAAGTGAAGTGAGATGAAGTGAAGTGGAGTTAGATGTCATGTCATGACATCAGGTGAAGTGGTGTGACACACTTTAGTTAAGATGAAGTGAGGTGTCGTAAAGTGAGGTGAAGTAAAATGAGGTGATGAAAAAAAGTTGGCCATCATGATGGTAAAAAAGTTTATTTTTAAAACTTAAAGTTTATAGAAACTAACCTTGAATGAAGTTAAATTATTCAATTGATCAAGTGTCATGAATTTCACATTTTTCCTTAAACCAGCCTCGTCAGTCACCGTGATAATTTTTCTCACCTGGAAATGAATGAATGAATAAATATATATATATATATATATATATATATATATATATATATATATATATATATATATATATAAATAAATCATTATTTAATGGTATTAAAAACACAAAATACAAAAGAATCCAAAGGGAATGAGAAAAAGTAACAAATAGTAAAAATAATAAAACAAAACATACTGAAACATATTTGGACTCCAGATCAGAAATTCGTTGCACATCTTGTGCTAATGAAGATGAAGAAGCTCCAAGAAGTTTAAATATTTTGAACATAAATTTGTTGTATCCAGATAATTGATCCTGCCATAAAAAGAATCGGTTATGTGAGTGAACTTACGAGACAAAAACACCAGCAGAAAATAATCCTCAAAAAACATACCTCGTCTGAAACTAAATAAGAAACCACTCGCCGGTTATTCTTTTTTACAATATACCCTGAAGGATGTAAAGCTGCAGCAACCTATCAATAGAAATTTTAAAATAATCATGGCTTTTTGTGGAACCAAACAAACAAACAATATTAAACATAACACATGTACTGATCTGGCTCGAATTCATCAATTATTAATCAAAAAATTCGAAACTTTACTAAACACAACAATTGATTATTACAGCATGATTGATTGTTTTCGAATATTACAATATTAAAATAAAATTATTAATAATTATCAGAAAATTAATTAAAATACAAAGTTTATTAGTACAATCGATGATTTTATGTGACACGATGCACGGAAGAAATTAAGCAAATTCTCTCTTCAAGTTTCTCTTCAAGGCCTGTTTACGCAGGCTATTTTTGGTGCGATTTTTCTCATTCTGATGCATGCGATTGCATGGATGTCCCACGAATGTATTGAACCACTATATATTTGTACAAATGTCCAATTTTTGCATTCGTAAGTCAATCCATTTGATCGCATCAGTCAGGAGAAGAAAAATCGCAACAAAAATCCCCTGTGTAAACGGGCCTTTACTGGTACTGTAATTTACCCCTGACCATCACTTGCTGAGAGGTCGCACTTGACAAGTAAAATCGTCTGGTATTAAACAGAGTAAATCATAATAAAAGTGCCAAATGAATTCAGTCTTGAGAAAGTCAATTTCATTTTTATGTAAGAGCTTAATAATTACCTCGAACCTCGGCATTGAGCCACATACTTCCCGAGGCGCGTATTTAACTAATTTAGTTCAAATTTCACAAGGTTTTGTCTTTATCTGTACACTTCCCTGGGCTTTATACAGATAAAGACCGTGCATTTATAATAAGCAATTCAATTCAATTCAATTCAATTTGTATTGGAGATAAAGACTTATGAATAACAAAGAAAACCGCGTGAAATTTGAACAAATATAATTTATCAACCGTTTCACTCAGGTCTCCCCTTGATGAGTAAAATTATGGTTACGTTAAATCTTTTGGCATATTATAGACAGAGTAAAATAATGAAAGTGCCAAATGAGGTACGTACACTCTTCGGAGTGAAAGCTACATGTAGATTTTAAAAATACTGATTCGTTTGAGAAGTTGTATCAAACTAATCCTCAAGCTTGGATATATCATATCACTCCACTGTAGCTGTTTCATACATGTTTGACCATGAAATGCGGTTTCTGTACTTGTAGCTTCCAACTTACCGCAATAAAATTCTGGGATGTGTTGAAAAAATATGGTAGTATGTCCACTTGTATAAAAACATTAATTCCAAGATCTACGAAAACTCTTGCAAGAATCTCTTCCAAAATCCATGAATCACCAGTCCATGAATCATCAGTCCAGTAGCCAGTTGTAATGTTCCAAGATCCATACTTACGTATCAGATTAAGCATCGGTTGGAATCCAGCAATCCCAATCTCAGTTTCATTCCTACATGATCTGTAATAATTGACGGCTTTGTAGACTGCTGATTTGGGATCCTATTTAGAGTTTGGTAAAGAATACGATTAAACAAATCCTTCTATAAGACAGAGCCCTTAAAACAAACTATAGTTTTTGTTCCAGAATACTACAGTTTTTAAAAATAGACATGCATGTGTCAACTGGCATGAATTACAGCGCTAGCTGGGCTTTTATTCTAGTACATGTATCAATGCTGAAATAACCACTGTAATTGCCGAACTGTTGCTACTTGTAAACTTAATTAGTTATTTTATAGTAGGTCATGAAATATATGCCAGCATAACAAGAATTATGGAGTTAATGTATGGAGACTGCAGTGAAGTAGAATACTAATTAGAAATATACAGTAGACCTTTCACATGAAATGAATGAATCATGTGATCTTTCTTTTTGATTAGCTAATGTCCAAAGTTGTTCGAAGTTTTGGATGTCCGAAGTTTTACGAGAGCCAATCAAATCTCTCAACGCCTTATCCACGCACTTCGTGTAGAAATGTTTATTACATGTACTTGCATACTAAGTAGTCATGTATCAACAGTTGAACATTCAACGTTATTAAAAGACAAAATTAAATGACAAAAAGTTAAATGGGCCTGGCCATGACAGTGACAAACAGCATTGGCAATTTAAGATGAACAAAATTTGATCTAGCAAAAGCATATTCAATGTGACACATAAAATTCCCACTGTTATATGTACAATTGTACATGCCATGAATATACTTTACAATGAATAATAAATAGTATAATTATGGTATTGAACTTGATTATTGCAAAACAATATTAGTCTGCACACAGATAGCCTGTAAACAGACTGTTTGGGGGTGGCTCTGGGGGAAGAGAAGATAGTCTGTGGACAATCCATTCAAATATAAATTCTCAGTTAACTTTTAAATAATGAAGGTCATTTGCTGTGAAGCCGAAACGTTTTGCTCAACTTTCAACGGGTTCAGTTTAGCGAAAAATCCCGAATGAAATCAAGCGTCAGTTTGTGCAAAAGGCGGCCAGTGAAAGAATTGGCATATCAATTGCCTTGGATACTTAAGGTGGCTCCATACAGTTTCTTGAAAAGTGGAAAACACACATTCTAGATCGAAAATCTTGTACATTGATTATTTGTTAAAAAAATGACTTGTACAGAACAACATTTTGACGAAAATTGTAACGAAAAAGTGGCGTAACTGTGATTGCTATGGCAACAATGACGTTTCAAAATGGCTGCTAATTTGCGTTAGTTTAATTCTACTATGAGTAATCGTTAGGCCAATTTAAAAAAAATTCTGAAGATCCAAAATTTTTTTATTAAGAATAATCACGTTTTTTTTTATTTGAAAAATTTTAGGTCTACAGAATTTTTTTTTAATTCGGCCTATTGACTATTCGGACTAGAAGAAAACTTTTAATAAAATAAAAATTGGGGGTCACCGTGGCTTTTTGCGAATTAAACTAGTTTAAGCGCAAATTCGCAGCCATTTTGAAACGTCATTGTCGCCATAGCAACCACGGTTACGCACTTTTTCGTTCTTTCTCAATCTCGAGCCCATAATCAGCCCCTTTTTGGTCAGCGGGAGAGCGCGGGGGAGACTCTGGGGAAACTGGATTGATTCTCCGTTTTGATTGGTTCGTTTAAATTTGTTAAAATATACAGATTGTGAAATAATGATAGTCAAATATATTGCTTTATTCAATAAACATATATATCTTCAATTTAAATTTATTATTAAATTCAATCTCTTTTCTTTGTTTAATTATATCTGGGTCTCGGTCGCACAAACGGGCTTCGTAGCAAAGTTTAAAAGACTTAAGACGAATTTCGAATAACAAATAGTCGCAATGAACAAAACAAACCCTGGTGAGATTTGTCGTTATATTTGATGTATAAATGTAAAACAATTTAAACAACGAAAAAGCATGTTTAAGACAATTAAAGAAGGAATCAGCCTTCGCAATCTTAAGTATTAAAAGGCTTGTGATCGAAGACGATATTGGCGTCGCGAATTGATATTTTACCTTGGATTTCAAGAACGTTTATGTCAAGTGCCACCACCAACCGTGTCAGTCTCTCTCCAACAATTTTAACGTGTATTTGATCTGTATTTTATGCAGGGTTCTCACAAATATAGTGTTTGCGATTTCAAACAAATCAGATATGAGAAACGAACTCATGAACACAACGCACATTCTGCACAGCAGCTGGGACTACGATCATGCGCTTAACAACCGGAACCCCTCATTTCAGGGGTAATTCAATCTCGAGCCCATAGTCACCCCATTTTTGGTCAGCGGGAGAGCCCGGGGGAGACTCTGGGGAAATTGGATTTAATTACCCCTGAAATGAGGGGTTCCGGTTGTTAAGCGCATGATCGTAGCCTCAGCTGCTGTGCAGAATGTGCATTGTGTTCATGAGTTCGTTTCTCATATACAGTATTTGTTTGAAATCGCAAATACTATATTTGTGAGAACCCTGCATAAAATACAGATCAAATACACGTTAAAATTGTCGGAGAGAGACTGACACTGCTGGTGGTGGCACTTGACATAAACGTTCTTGAAATCCAAGGTAAGTATCAATTCACGACGCCAATATCGTCGTCGATCAGACGATCACAAGCCTTTTAATACGAGTTGCCATTACGAAGGCTGATTCCGTCTTTAATTGTCTTAAATATGCTTTTTCGTTGTTTAAATTGTTTTACATTTATACATCAAATATATTTGTTATTCGAAATTCGTCTTGTACTTTGCTATGAAGTTTGTTTGTGTGAATGAGACCCAGATATAATTAAACAAAGGGAAGAAGTGTAAATGAGGCGTCTAAATTTGAAGATATATATGTTATTGAATAAAGGAATATGTTTGACTTTCATTATTTCACAATCTGTATGTTTTGAATCGATTAATTCAATAAATTTAAATGAACCAATCAAAACGGAGAATCAATCCAGTTTCCCCAGAGTCTCCCCCGCGCTCCCCCGCTGACCAAAAAGGTGACTATGGGCTCGAGATTGGGGGTAATTAAATCCAGTTTCCCCAGAGTCTCCCCCGCGCCTCTCCCGCTGACCAAAAAGGGGGTGACTATGGGTTCGAGATTGGTTCTTTCTCAAAATGCTGTTCTATACAAGACATCTAGTTTCATTCTTCTAACAATGTACAAGATTTTGGGCCTGAAACGTGTGTTTTCCACTTTTCAAGAAACTGTATGGAGCCACCTTAAAAAGGATTAGATCTAAGGAAATCGGCAATGGCTGTGTATATAAGTAGGCGTTTATTTTGCAGTTTACATGCCAGGTGTCAAGGGGTGGGGTGGAAGGGTAATTATATATAGGATTTGACGGCATACGGCGGAAGTTCTTTCTCGCCAATTGATCGGCTATCTAAACTCACAGAAGGTCTCCTCGCAGGCTAGTACACATTTCAATTATTTGTCTTTCACCATTAAAAGCATTCGGAAATAATTTATCCGCTCATCACGTACTGAGAAGTCTGTCACACTATTTTGCTCAAGCTCGTGCAATATAAATTATTGTGTACAGTTATCAAGTGCATATAACAATAATATTAAGTATTCACTGACAAAATTGCCAGCAGGACCATAAAGATTATTTCTACAATTTACAGAGGATTTCATATAACTTTTGATGCCCGCTTCGTTGCTTTTCCCGTGGAACATAGAAGTGTTGTTCATCCATTGAGAAAAATAGCGATATAGTATTAAAACAGTTTGCCAAAAGCCCAAAACAGACTAAACAGTTATCGAAGCAACACAACTCTCAATCAAAGATGGTGGTGTTTTTTTTTTGGACTTTGGACTGCTTCATTGTGTTCGACCAATCTTCGACCCGTACAGTTCGACTTCCACCGCTTCACGTACCCGCCAGCCAGCTAGATCATGGCAATGTGTGCACTGCAACTGGTTTTTACTGACTTTACACAAAAACTATAGTTCTCACACACAGCAAGGAGCTGCTGCAGCATCCGCCGCAAGGTTAACCTTTATTTAACCACAGATAGCTATCACAGCTTTACATCACATTACTGTTACCTATTACAGCTCAACTAGAAATAAACAAAATACAGGATGACTAATAGCAGTTCATCGTATTTTGCACATAACCTAACAATTAAAACTTCAACCCATGAATGCATTACAAGGGGAAGGGCGGATGGGATTAGAGGTCAAGCATGGTGAAGCAACACCCAACAACAAAATGTGCTGACATAACCCGCACTCCACCCCCCCACCCCCCACCCCCACCCCATACACCTGATTGCCCATCATGCCCCCAGCAGTGTGTGAGAAAACATTTTCTGCTTCTTTTGTTCCTCAGCCAGCAGAAAATGTGTGGTTCCAGAAAATATCCATACCCCCCCCACGGAAGGTCACTGGAAATTCCGAGGGGGAGGGGGGGTTGAAAGGCTAAAATTTCCGAGGGGAGAGGGGGGTCATGAGCAGCTCCTTTTCCAGGGGGTGAAGAAACACGAAATGCACGACGTAATACTTATGATGCACGCTGTTTTGAAAAAAATTCAGAGTTCCTGTCCATTGAGATGAGGTTAACATCATAAGCTTTAAGGTTTCTGTTTTTGCTTTGAGTTTGTTAGCGAGAGTTTGCTAATCCCCAGAAGACTGACGTGTCTTTGAAACGAAGAAAGACTTAGTCAAAATGGCGGACATGACAGGAACTCGTCCCCAGACTCCCAGCGGTGTCTCGTTTTCGTTCTCATGAAAGTACTTTCTTCACTTACGGTTTTTAGTATCGCCTTTGTAAGCTCACGCGTGCCTTTTATTTGTGAGGGATTTATTATCACAACCACAAGAACAACAAGAAAGTTAAAAAACAGCAATATATTTGTTGAAGCAACCCCATAATTTTTGTAACATGTACGCGTCTAAAAGTCAAGCAAAAATATTTTTAAACGTGTCATTGACCACAGAACTGGAGCTCTTGTGGATGGAATCATTCGCCCAACATAAGTAAGCGACGTTTTTGACAACACGGATGTCAGCCAAAAGCTAGCGTACCTTATTTTAGCGGTGTTTTTTATCATAACGCCCGAGTAGGAAAGTCACAGACTTCAAATACATCACGTTTTGGCGTGTGTGTTGATGATCGCTACAAATGGCCACAAACGCCGTTTTTAATCCAGTCCACTCGCAGTCAACTGATGTCCGTGTTGTCAAATAAGCGAATTCAATTTAGAAAACGTGGAACACTCAGTTGAAACTTTGAAACACACATTTTTATTCATGAACAACATAGAACAATTCAAACCAGGTGGTGAAGATGTGAAAAGTAAAGAATTCAGTACAAGAACAAAGTGTGCGTTCTTTAAAATTTATGAAGATCGAGTTAATAATTTAATGTACTCTTAAGCTTAATAATAAAATGTTATCGTATACTTTGCTTAACCGAGTCTTCGTTTTTTTAAGAATAAAACCTTTGGAATTTCCTAGGGGGAGGGGTCCATCTTTAAAAATACTGGAAATTCCTGGGGGGTTGGGGGTCACCCCTTTGGAACGAAAATTCCTGAGGGGTGGGGGGTGAAAACCAAAATGTCTTCCGTGGGGGGCGGGGGTATGGATATTTTCTGGAACCACACAATAACACTTCTCACACACAGCTGGGAGCTGCTGCAGCATCCGCCGCAACACATAACGATAGAGCGCACATAACTGAATTCGTCATGCACTATGCATCGAATTTGTAAACTAACAGTAGATAGTCAAGTGATTCATTGATATAATTATTCTTAGCCCTGGAACTACGCCAACCTCCCTGTCTCTGAAACAGGCAATCCGGAATACCAAGAGCGGTAGCTGTAGTCGCACCACCCAATCGTAAACTATGAAGCCCATATTGTTTAGGATCGAGACCTTCCTTGTTTCAGCAGTTCGTAAATAGGTTGACCGCTATTTTCGAAATTCTCTCCAGAACAGTATCTCATTTTGTGCCTCCTCCAACAATTGGATTTTTTTATCCCAGTAGACAGATTGCTGCGCATATCATACCGAACTGCGCTGCTTTCCCCCCCCCCCCCCCCTGTTGCTGTTCCCAGAACATGGGCCATAACGGCAGTGATTAACTAGCCAAAACGGCTTGTAACTGTTCAATACAACATTATCTAGTTTGTAGAAACATAACAATTTTAATGCCGAAGCAATTTTAGCACAATGCGATAAAACACCTAAAGAATACAGCACACTATTATAGAAGAGCTGCACAAGCCCAGGCCTTCATCAAATATTCTGCAACGTCTTGGTCGAATCAAAGTACCATAACAGCTGCCTCTCCAACAGCACTCTTGAAACTTCTGTGAAAAAATAGTCAAGGCGTAATCTATACAGTGCCAATGCCATAACAGCTGCACTGTTTTACTTGTCAAGACGACACAATACAATACACCACCACCAAAGATGGTGAAGAAGTACAAATGCCATAACAGCTGTACTTATCTATTAAAATGTGAAGCCTCAGCCTTCTTCTCTGCATTCCGTAACAACTTGCTTTCTTTAATGGCCTTCTTTATTCTTTTTTTCATCCTCCGAATCGCTGGCCAGAGGCTCAGCCGTATATTATCGAAACCACTAGAGTGGTAAACTGTCGGATCGAAAACGAACGTTGGAGGTCCATTTGAATGTACCACGTGATGCGAAATGAATGCACCTCGTGATCAACATTTTTAATGTTATCCAATGAATGCTCACAGATTTATCACGTGATGATTAATTTCGCATCACGTGATACATTCATCCAAACCGAACCGCCAAAATACCACTCTAGTGATTTCAATAATAGCAGTGTACCGTATCCCAAACCATATTTTTCCGCCAGCAAAATATGTTTGTTTCGATCCGTAAGCCCTTTCATCGACTTCTCTCCCCGTGGCGAGCGTCATTTCTGTTCTCGGTACGTGATCCCGGACTCTTATTATACGGTTCAAGCCGCTGTAACGCCCAAGAAGAGTTCCCTGACGACTGCTTGAGAGAATACTTGAATAAATTTGCATGAAACGCGAACTAATTATCAGAGGTCAAGCATGGCGAAGCAACAACAAAATGTGCTGACATAACCCGCACCCCCCCCCCCCCCCCCCCCGCCCCCTATACACATGATTGCCATCATGCCTCCAGCAGTGTGTGAGAAAACATTTCGTTCCTCAGCCAGCAGAAAATAACACTTTATTTTTGCGAGATGTCTGTCGATCTTAGCAAGTGTCTATCAGACAGATGCATACTGTATCTAGACAGACAGACAGACAGACAGACAGACAGACAGACAGACAGACAGACAGACAGACAGACAGACAGACAGACAGACAGACAGACAGACAGACAGACAGACAGACAGACAGACAGACAGACAGATAGATAGACAGACAGACAGACATCTCTATTAAAGTGCCTCTATGGTCTGTGGGATCTTTACATATTTAAATAACTTAGGTTAAAAGAAAATGTTACCCGAAATTTTTTCTCAAAAATATTAAATGCTCGCCCATTAACAGTGTTCCGAAGTTGGCCAAATCAGCCCAAATCGCGCCATTTTGAAAGTTAGACCGTTTTCTTGGGCCTGGGCTCTAATTGATAGATTTACGTCACATTTGCGTCACAGTCGGAACACCAACATTTTTCCACCGAGTCTGAGTCAGACGAACCATCTTGGAACATATTGATGAATATATCTAAAGTTTTCATTGTTTAAATAAAGGTTTAAGAGACGCAATACCAAAAACACACTAAATAGTCAGAAGTTCGGTTCCGACCGTGACGTCACAGAGTAAACTCGCACCATGTCCCTAATGCACGGTCACAGTTATAGAGGTACCAACTTTGAAGCGCTGTTAATGGGCGGGGATTTAATATTTTTGGGAAAAAATTTCGGGAAACATTTTCTATTAACCTAAGTTATTTAAATATGTAAAGATCCCACAGGCCATAGAGGCACTTTAAGCTGGATTTCCACTAGGCGTAAAATGTCACGCGCTCGACCTTTTTCTTTTGTCTTGTGAGTTTCCATGTGGAACGAAGTAGAAAACTATTCAATTTGTACAATAGAAAAGTAGAGCGTGCGATATTTTACGCCTAGTGGAAATCCAGCCTAAGACAGACACACACCTCTCTAAGACAGACAGATGACAGACAAATCTCTAAGACAAACAAACAGATCAGACACCTCTCTAAAACAGACACATCTCTAAGACAGACAAATAGAAACCTCTCTAAGGACAGAAACAGAAAATTTAAATTACCTTTGAGTATTGAGCTATCAACTGTTTGTTTTCCAATAAATCTCGCAGTGAGTATTTCACATTTTTCTCAGCAATAAGCATGGGGTTCACATTCCCTGCACCTTTATCTTCTACATGGTGATTTTTAATAAACCCACCACAGCTGTATTGATAAAAATCATCACAGGGTTTTACAGAAGTGTCGAGATTTTGCAGAATATCTGGAAAAATATGAAAGTTCCAAGTTGTAAATTCTCTTAGTTTATTCATGCATAAATTATCTTTGATGTGCCGCGGTTAAAGTCCCTATGTCATCCTCAGGGACTTTACATATTTATACTAATTGAAACATTCTGAGAAGATTTGTAATATATCTTCTCAGGCGAAAATTTCATCTTCATGGATTTTTTTGCCGTTAAAGTTGACGGAAGTGACGTCGAAAGAGGAATTTGTCTATATGAAAACCACTTTACAGATTCCTCTTTTGACGTCACTTCCGTCAACTTTAACGGCAAAAAAATCCATGAAGATGAAATTTTCGCCTGAGAAGATATATTACAAATCTTCTCAGAATGTTCCAATTAGTATAAATATGTAAAGTCCCTGAGGATGACATAGGCAATTGAATAAATAGGTTATTGACCTTGCATATTAAATGACCTACTATATCGCTTAGAATACCATTTGTTTGTTAAATAACGACAAATATCGTCTGATTATTACCCTCGGGCCTGTGGCCCTCGGGGTTAATAACCAGCGTAGTGACCTCGGTTTCGGTCACTAACCTATACATATATCTACGCCAAATAATAAAATATGCGTGTAGAACTGAAAAGCTAGAACGCTTCATGCAGCCTTGTAATTTCCCTGGCAAGCTTTGACGTCTTGTCAATTTCACTTTGCCACATCATATTATGTGATTTCGACTTAGGAAAAACCTGACAGACTGTAGCCTGCGAACCCAGACGTATTTTTCTGCCCTAAAAATACATCTGGGTTCGCAGGCTAGACAGACTGCGGATTATAGTAAAAGTTTCATAACACAATTTTAAGTGAATGACTAAAAAATCTAGAAATTAAACACCGTTCATTTATGAAGACTGAGTATAAAGAAAGTTATATTTACACTTAATTCATGATTTGTTGCTTTGACGGGCGTATTCGTGCGTTTCTTCATTTTTTATCTAATTAGTATTCATAGGGCTGTATGCTATATACAGCCCGCGGTACATCAAAGAAAACCGATCATGAAATAAGTATATTTTTATATCAGGAAAAACGACATGCTTAAAATATAGCGTTCATAAGATTTTCTGCGGAGCTATTATTTGTTGACAATTTTTGGCCGGTTATTTTCCTTAATTGTCACTCTGCATTGTTATCTTTTAGTTGTGTGACTAAAATATAATATTAGCCACTTTTAATATAGTCATTGAGGACCACATTTTAACGGCGTTTCCGAGAGCTGTTTATCTACCAGACTACCACTCTTTGTTCTTTGAGATTTTTCGCTTTGAAACTGGAAAATGAATATATATAATTATATACAACCTTGAATACAAATTGACTAAATTCGAAATGTGATACTCGCGTTGATGGTATTAAATTTCTCACAACTATTTTTTATCTGAACTGACTGAACAGTATAAAATTCCAAACTCGTACTCACTCGCACTGTCGTACCTATGTGCTCTCCAAATTACCATTTAATTTGGAGAGCATATACTGCTCCCAGCCTCCCGCACTTCGTTTGTGGCTGCACAACGTTTATGCTAATTTGCATATTTTGGCTCTTGTCTGAAGTCGCTCATCTTGAAAAGAAATACCTCGCACTTTCTGCATATCAACTTTGAACTCGAATCGTCCTCGGTGATCTAAATAATTTCTCAAGTATTCTGCACATTTGCACATAAATCCTTGTCTTGCTGCTTTTACTGAATACCGAACCATATGACGACTTTCGAAAGACGGCAGATTAAACTCCAAGCAAAGATTTTTATCCTCGAGAGTCGGTTTTTCGCCACTGAATTTGCCAAACGTTATCGGAATCCGCCATTATCGCTACTATAGGCATAAGAACAGATCAAACTATAAACGTGGACGCTTATGAGCTATTGTCGAATATGAGTCATGACCAAATTCATTGAAACTTTGCATTAATTGTATTTGCGAAGAATATTTAAGATAAGCGATCAACCAATGAAAACACACAACCCACCAGCCGATGCCCGGGCCTTTTTGCGCTGCCCCTTCGCAAAAGGCCCTGGGGACGAGGTTGTGCCAACTGAGCACGTTTTCGGAGCCTGCGATCCTTCTGTCCTACAGAATGTTCAAGGTTACTTGATCATGAAGTACAGGCCGCCCTAGCGCTTGGCGCTACCCAAAAGGATTGCAGGCTCTGGTAACGAGATCCAATGTTATGCGAGATTGTCGAATTTAAATATTGTTAGAATATTCATAGCCACTGGAAAGGGAGAGGGCTGTGAAAGTGGACGTGGCTTAGCCTAGTCTCTAGGCCTTCCTCGGTTAACGCGTTTCGGAAGTGATCCGAACGGACCTGCTGGGGAAGGCCTAGCAAAATTCGTAAACACTTTCACTTTACAGCTTGGTTGTTTATTGAAGAAGAGTTGTGATATTATGATGTTCTAAGTGTTTTTCGACATTTAATATTCCATCTGCATAAAATAATACAAGCCTGCTCACCTCGGATCGACGAGGTTTCACTAGCCTAGCTTTCTTATCACTAGCTTTTCTTCTGCAACCGCCAAAAGTTGAAAGTTAAACAGTTACATTTTCATTCCGAGCTCCAATTGGAATATATCCCATAATTCCCTTCTTTCGATCGCCAAGATCTTTGGTAAAATCCTCAGACGTCCTTGTGCTTTTATACTGTCGCTCAGTGTTGTATGCTAGATCCCAGGAACACTCGAAGGGCCAGAACGATTCTGGGCAGGACCTTTTTGCGAATGTTGCTAGGCCTTCTCGTTTCCAGCCTCTCCCCAGTCTTCCCAAGAACCCAAACCGACTACGCGGCCAAGCACATGATGGAAACGAAAGGCCTAGAAACTAGGCTAGGCGTGACTAAGATTTATGTTATTGTTCGCCAAATTCAGGATCACGTGACGTTGAACCTGCATGATTGAGCAATATAAAAAGCACGGAAGAACTTTCGTTGTAGCACTTGTAGGTGATGGTTGCGATATAAATTCCACTTCATTTGGACATTATATGCATAGAAGGTCCCTCATGAAAACTCCCTTTGCAAAGAATATTTAATAAACTGCAGTAAATTCGAATAAACGATCAATGGTCGGACCGAACACAGTGAGAGGTAAAATAATGATACAATAGTTTTGCCAACAGTACAACTAAAACTAAAATTCGCTTTTGTCTTAATATGAGTAGTTGTGCTAAATCGTACGCGTATCAGTTTACGTACACGTATAATTAAAGAATAACTAAAGTATTAAGAAACATTGCCATCTGACAACAAAAGTGCAAAACTCCGATTTAATAATGGCACGGAGACGACAAATGCTTTTCGACTGCGTTGTTCCTTGGTTTTCTTTTATTAATAATTTGTAGACATGTACCCTGGTCCCAGAGGTCCTACGCCGCCCCCCCCCCCCCCCCCCCCCCGAAATGCTGAAAGCGGCGAGAGAACCTCTGGTCGAAGACGCTATTAATCTCACTTTCATGTTGCAGTAATCTAATTAACTTGAGCGGGGGGTTAAAACTTTTTGCACCACTAATAGAAATTTTTATTTATTAAGGACGTTTGAGGCGCAGGCTAGGAGAAATAAACTATAAAAGTCTAGAAATTTGGCCGTTTACCAATCGAGCAAGAAAAAAAACCCAACAGCCCACGAGACAAGACAAGACAACTTATTAGTTGCGCTGAATGACTCGCCCGACCGCTTCAGTGATCAAATTATTTATCCGTTTGATCGTTTCAAAATCACTTGCAAGCTACAATAACAGGAAAATTCTTATCCATAGGGCAGAATTTTTCCCCCATAGCGCTTTAGTTTCTATACCGCTGCTATTCAGAAAAATTGCGAAAACGAAACCGAATTTTATATGTGTACAACTACAACGCAAAAATGTCACCCGTTCACAAAGAAATAATGTGCATTATTCTAGAGTTGTGTTTGGGGGCTTTGGGGGGTAGAGATATAACCAGACGTTTTGAACTTTTTCATGTAATGACACGAGAGGAAATACGCCGCAGCCAAATTATACAGGGAAAGTAAAATAAATTGACACAAATAAAGCGCCATTATTGTTTAAGTTGTTTTCTTTTGAATCAATGCGTGTGAATAATTTGCTTGTGACGTACGCGCCAAATATTCTTCAATTTTTCCGTGCAAGTTTTTTCAAATCAGTGTTACTTCACGTTCTCTTCTTTAGAGTGTTCATAAACAACGGATTTTTATTCTTTAGCATGCATGAGACGACTGGATGAGGTTAACATAGGAGTTAAAAAAAATAAACAGCTATCAATTCGTTGGTGGTTAATACAAATGCATGGCGCCTTGCTTTTGGCACTATATACGACGCCGTCATTATATTCGTAATAAAATTAGTGATAGGATTTATAAATTACAATCACAGAATGATACAACGGTTATAAATCCATGTCCTATATTCACGAATTTATTGGTTAGGATTAGGGTGTGTGTTGGGGTCAGGCTTTCATGAAGTACCTGGGTTATTTAGGACATGGAATTATTACCGTACAACCTCGTACCCAGGGTCTTATTTCCGCTCCCCCGCCCATCGCTGCGAAAACACCCTGGTCCAGGCTGGTCACGTGCTGCCCAAAATATGGGCAGTACAAAATAAATTTAGTGTGGGTAGGGTGGTACAAAAAACTTTCTCGACTTACCGACCGGAGTAGTGTTTATACAAAACGCAAAACATCTGGCCAGATGAAATGTCAACGACTCACGAAAGGTGCACAACGGCTTGGAGAAACAATCCGAAACGAGATAGATCAATATTTTGCTGGCTTTGTAACGCTAGCGACATGTGTTATTGATGGGAGAATATTCGTTTTAAGCATTCGAATCGTGAGGCTTTTAACTGGACGTATACACTTACATATAACGGCAGCTTTCGCGTGTGGTATTCAACAACGTACAGGTGAAACACATGTGTATTTTATTGTTTATATTGAGAGTTTGAAACAGTCTTCCATTTCATTATCAACATTTCATTAAGCACCCATGTTGACGATTATTAAACGAATGGGAACATCACAAACTTTCTTCATTATAAACTTAAATAAACACAGCGATTTATTACAAACTAAAAACAATAGCTGTCAAAACAACTTGTTTCAATTTTAAAATCGTGTCACCGGTTTAACCATTCATTTCAAAATCTAATACCAGAAAGCAAGACAAGATACGTATACATGCATTTCTTCGACTATTCCAGCGAGGTCAAGCATTGATACGCAGGACCCTCCACAGTCGAAAATTTTGATACACGGCACGTGACCAGCCTGGACCAGGGTCTTTTCGCAGCGGTGGGCGGGGGCGGGGACGGGGAAGCGGAGATAAGACCCTGGGTACGAGGTTGAGAATGATATAACAAGTTGATTTATGCAACAACTGTATTCAAATTTTAAAAAAAACACGTCATACTTGGATGTCACGGCGAACCCACTAGAGAATATTGAAAAGCTTGCTGAACGACGTTCTCGGTATATATAAATTATAGTTCGGCGGCAGATTAATTTTCAGATTTTAATACTCGATCGCCCAATCCGTATGGCAACGTAGAAATATTTCTTGAGTAAGAGAAATAATAGTTTAGTCAACGCACTGAAATAATATTTATACCTCTCACGCACTGCAAACTCGGTGTACCAGGTACGACCCGGAAATGTGCACCAGCAAGGCAGCAACGGTATTTGTTAGTTCTTGTCCTTTACAGCTTTGTTTTGCAATTTTGCTCCGGAGATTTTAACATAACGATGCTACAAACGCCTTACAAGATGCAGTATATTTCTTCACGCCTCCACCTTTGACTTGTAGTTGTGTAATTATTTTTTATAATCGAAACCCCCCAACAGATTTCTTAGCCAATCAGAAAATGGGGTCAAGATCTGACCCTAGCGACTTCATTGGCTCGGAGCGATCAAAGAAACAGCCAGTTCGACCAGAGGTTCTCTCGCCGCTTTCAGCATTTCGGGGGGGGGGGGGGAGCGGGCGGGGTAGTAGACATGCGGCGATTAATGATAATTTCAATTTATTCACACTATTTTTAATACTTACAATGAAAAATACAAAGTTTACATAGTGATACATAAATAAATCAGAGTTAGATATAAAATAAAATATTTTATGAAAGAACTGATACATATGTGAGAGTGTAATTAAAGTATAAAGCTTTCGAGTTTAATCACTGCCTATAGTACATATTAATAAGTTTGGGGATGAGGACCGTGTCGAAGTAATAAAATAGACATTGTATAATACGAGAATGAAATTCAGATCAACCTTGTTGACTTAATATTTTTTACATTGAAACAGAAAGGGGTTTTAAATCACTGGGAATATTTTCCCAGATTTTTGTAGCTGAGAATCTAAATGTTTGCTTACAATAATTAGTCCGGCGGGGAGAATTATTTGAGTGAGCCACGCATGAGTTAGCGCTTGATACGATTGTGTAATATTCAGGGGATGATCATTTTAATGCCACGATCAAGTCCATCATGAAATCGAACGCCGATCATCTACACAACGATGCACCACCATATATATTTGTTTACGTCTTATTTGAGAAATGCGCGACGTAGCCTGCGTTTAAAAACTCTCACGGTCCTGTTAAAACCAATCCGATCTTTTTGAGGTGATTTCTTTGTGCACACAGTCATATTATTGAATAAACTAATATCTAAAATTAACGCAGAATCAATGTAAAATATAAAATTTGTCATAAAAATGACTGACTACAGTATACACTATACAGCACTGTCGCTGTCTTAAGTCGTAGGTCGTCAAAAACTGAATTCCTACCGAATTTTGTTAATGAAATACAAGGGTACTCCTTTGGACTTGTAAATATCATGTTTCTTGTGGATTTTTAGAAGTCGCCATAACCGACATCGTGCTAGCCTGCGAGCCGGCTCTCCTTTGGGGGATTGGGGAGAGGAGGAGGAGAGCCTGCACGTAACCTGAATGTCAGGCCTTTATTAGTTCCCGCCTTCCGCGAAACCCGGCAGCGCGGGCAGAGGTGCGGGCGAGCGAGAAGGCGAGGAAAGTGGTAATAATTCCATGTCCTAAATAACCCAGGTACTTCATGAAAGCCTGACTCCAACACACACCCTAATCCTAACCAATAAATTCGTGAATATAGGACATGGATTTATAACCAGAAAAATAAAGGCCTTGTTTTTTGAGTAGTAGCGTTCCAAATTGGGACGCAGCTTACTGATTGGACGAGATGCTGATTGTTGACGAACAACCATATATTAATAGACTGCTGGTGAAAGATATTTCCATCAGGTATATATTTTTAATATCTTTGATCATTTATCAAGGGTTGTACGAACCGTATTAAAATCATATTTTAGGATAGACCCAGATCGATATACCCGAATCGTTTTGAAACGAAATACTGACGCTTCGAGGGGAGTCCTTCATCAAAGTAAATACTCTGGTGAAGAGCTTTGCTCGAAATGTCAGCATTTCAGATTGATTCGTTCCAAAAATTTCACCACCTTTTCGCTTTGCCACGGTTGTTAAACACTTTAGTGTGAAAGCAAATCGTCCTCTCATGGATAAGTCAATTAATTGAAAATTTGGTATCAAAGGACAACTTCCTACGATTGAGAAAATATTATTTCTATAAAACAAACGATAAGGTTCGAAACACCATTCGCCTGCAATACACACAGCTTTTTGTACCGGCCAGGACTGATGGCATTTACGGATTTACCAAATTCAACAGTTGTGATAGCAAACCGATTAGCCTGCATAGCAGGCGTTTCAGTAGGGGGTGGGGACGAAAAAACGGGAGAGGGCGAGGCGGGGGGAGGAAACGCCTGCCGCCATGCTATTAAAAAAAAACTCCACCCCCTTTTCTCAATTATGACATGAACCAATCACGTACGAGAAATATCATGAAAAATGTTTACTTCCTGTCAACTGATTTCATATTTTCATACTGCTTTGCTACGTGCTGTTATAGTGTTGTAGTTTCGAGAGATGACAACGTACGGCATGTTGTTGAAGTTGGCTGTGAGTTTATTAGGCTTCGGTTGTTGTACCAGAACGTGGTCACCGATCTTTATTGGGCTTTCTTTTACCTTACGCTTCTCATCAGCATATTGCTTGTTATATTGTTGTCTCTCCCCTTCTTTCTTGCGAGCATCTTTGTGTCGATTTACAAGGTTTCGCCGGTGTAGAACTGGAAGTTTCCCTTGGATTGTTCGGTTAAACAACAGTTCTGCTGGTGCAATACTGGTTGCACAATGAGGGGTGGTACGGTATTGTAGCAGAAAACGACTCAGTTCTTGTTGCCAGGGGCGGCCGTCAAGTTTTGCCGCTTTGAGAGCTTTCCCTAATGGTTGCATGAACCGTTCAGCTTCGGCGTTGCCTTGTGGCCATTTTGGTGTGGAGAAGAGACCCTTTATTCCGAGGGCTGTCAGATCATAGACGGATTTTCTGGGGGGGTGCAGGGGGTGCCACCCCCCAAATATCAGTTTTCACACCCCCCCCCCCAAACAAACTGTTCACCCCTCAAAAAAAAAATTTCAACCCCCCCAATTTTCGGCATAATAACTAAATAGTCCACTCGAACGTGCAGAGTGTTGATGATAAAAAATAAACGTAGGAGTACACTCCAACAGCAAAGGACAGTGCAACACTCTGAAACTAATCGCTCCTGGTTTATTGGAGCAATATAAAGCTTTAAAACTCTATTACCTCAGCTTAGATCATCCTTCGCATAGCCCTTTGCTTTTGAAGTTGATAATAAGTATTGCTTCACAAAGTTTAACACAAAATATAACGTAAAGAAACGAGAAAATTAAAGAATTCTGAACGATACGATCTCCTCTCGTAATGGCGGATTATAGCAACCGAGCGATTTCCGACAATTTCCGACACGTTTTTGTTATGCGCAAAGAAGATGCGCACAAGGCAGACTTCGACCTTTGCCCTATGGTCATTTGGTCAATGAAAATCATGCGCGTTTTAAGTAACCCTCGACGTAACCCGTGGTTTAAGCCGTTCAACACATGTAAAATTTATGAATTTCAATTGCCAATAGATATTTTCGATTTTTCGCAGCCTCATGGAATTTCTCCTCTGAATGGAGATTTTTACTAGCTTTTTATGCGGGATCGAATGATGTTGTACTCGCCTCACAATATAGCTGATAACCAAGAGACGCTTTGAGACTGCATTTAAGATAAAGTAAAAAATGGACGATAAGAACGGAAAAAGCAAGGGTCAATGGAAGCCTTCCTAGTCAAAAAATCGAGAGAAGACCCAGAGGTAAGTTGTAATTCAAATGTTAAAGACTTAAAGTATAACAGTAAAACTAATCTGAATTCTGAAACGGCTTTCAGAATCAGCTGGCAAGCAATCCAGATAGTTCCAGTACTAGGATGTCACATCGGGAGAGTACAAGGGGATCGCAAGAGTGCACTGAAGTTGAACTCGTTGCTCAGGTTGAACACCATTCATCTGACTCCGAATGTGGAGGCAAGTTTTGCAAATATTTGCATTTTGCATTGCTAACAATCGTATGATCGCAATGCACTTGGAAGTTACACCACAACTATCAGTATTTTAAGAATTTAAGGTTTTAATCATCGATTGCAGTAGATTTCAATTTAAAATTTAATGGCGAACATCCGCTTATTTTAGATCTACAAATCATGCCAGGAATAGAAGCTTCAGAGTTTGCCTTTGCCGAACCGTTGGGCTGCACAACAGCACCACCACCTCCTCTCAATGACAGTGAACTTGAAGTAGCAATTGATAATACGGATTCAGTGACTGGTAGTTCCTCTAGTTAGTTATTCAGTAATCAATAATGAATAGTCTATTCTAATCTATGATTCTTAGTTTCTGAAGATTTATAAACCAGTATTCTGAAAAAGCTCAGTTTAATCTCTCTTTCACAGTTTAATCACATTTTCACTTCTCTTTATTTCAGTTCAAAAAATCACTTTAGAAACTCAAGATGGTCCAAGGCAGCCACGTCTACATAAGTTCCCTGTGCGAGATCCCAAATAAAAAAAACAAAATCCTTTCAAGCATCTTGGTACAGCCGGTTCGACTGGTTAGAGTATAGTGTTGAGGAAGATGCGGCATTTTGTTATCCTTGTCGGAAATTTTCAGCAAATACCTCCGCAGTGGCTACCAGTGGCTTCACTGGCTTGACCTTTACTGAGACGGGTTACAAGAACTGGGCAAACGCTCTTGACGCAAATAAAGGTCTGTCAAAATATGAACATTCCGAATTGCACAAAAATTGTTATGCTAAATGGTCTGATCTAAAGAAAATAGAGGCAGGTAAACAAAAAGACATCATGAGCAGAATAAACCCTGACCGCGATGAGGTAGCCAGAGGAAACAGGGAATATCTCAGCAGTTTATTTAAGTATGTCATTTGGTTCACAACAAATGAGGTTCCCATGAGAGGTGGTGATGAAACTGACGAATCTAAGAACCCTGGGAAATGGATCAGCTTTATCAAACTACAGCTTGAAACCAATCCCACGTTTCGGGAACTCCACCAGACGTTCATGAGTAATCGTACTGCTATGGACTATACTAGTAAGACTAGTATAAACGAATTCATTGAAATCATCGCTGATAGTGTTAGATCGGTTATCTGTAGCCAGATTAAGGATAGTGGAAATGGGCTTTTTTCAGCTTTGATTGATGAGAGTAAGGATACTGCAAAGCGCGAGGAACTTGCAATAGCAGTTCGCTACTATGTTGGGAAGGTTGTTGAGCGCTTCTACGATCTGAGACCGCTAGAAGACTTTGGGGCACGATCTATCATGACATTCACCAAAGAGGTCATTGACTTGATAATTGAAAGTTCTGGAGCAGCTGTAATTTCACTTGGGGCTGATGGTGCAAGTGTAATGTCTGGCGAATTTGCTGGGGTTGCTGAGCTTTTACGCTCAGAACACTTTCAGTGGCTGATTTACATCCATTGCACTGCTCATCGCTTGAACCTGGTGGTAAATGACATCATTTAAGGGTCTCCATTGGCTCTAGACATAATAACAATGATTAACTCGCTGTACTCGTTCTTCAACACACCCAAAGTCAGATTACTTTACCAGACCGTGTATCAAGAACTGTACCCGAGAAGCCAGATCAAATATCTGCATCAGCAAATAGAAATTCGATGGGGATGCAAGTTTGAGGCAGTGGACCTTCTCACAGACAAACCTGAGTTTTTTTTGGAAACGCTTGTTGTAAGAGTAGCGCAGAATCAAGATCAAATCCATGACTCAAAGCATGTCGAACAAGCTGCACGTTTCTACCACAAACTGATCACAACAAAAGTTGTCATAGGTCTGATCGTACTGAGGGCGTATCTAGCTGAACTGTATTTCCTTTCGAAAGAACTCCAAACTGAATCTATTAATTGGACAGATGTCCAGCATGAGCTGACAAGAACCCGTGCTTCATTGGATGCAATCACTGATGACTAGCTTCTAAAAGACGCCGAGAAGTTCTTTGAGTCAATAGGTGTACCTATGGATGTGAACTTGGACTGCTTTGCTATTGTTAGAACAAGGTCTAGAACAGGACAGGCTGGACAGCAATCAAATTCAAACCTTGAGAGCAGCATCAGTGAGATGAACTCTTACATGAAAGAAAAAATAGACGAAGAGTTCAAAGTAAGGTTTGATGCCAAGAATTTCGAGGTAATGAAGAGTTTCGAAGATCTGGATGCCTCTAAAGAATGTTACCTTGATGAGAGGACTCTCAGGTATCTTGTTGAACATTTTCACTGCCTAGAAATTAACCAGTCGATTCTCAAACTGGAGCTGGTAAGAGCCAAGAAAGATTTCCTGCTCGGGGTTCCTATTTCTGAGAGTAGGTGCCAAAACCTCATGAAACTGGTAGCGCTAAAGAACACCATGGCAACATCGACAGCCTCAGTTGAGAGATCCTTTTCAGCAATGAACAGAGTCTGCAACAAGATCAGATCAAGAACCATGGCTTCCAGGCTGGGAGACCTGCTCTGTATTACCTTAAATAAGGACTTGGTCAAGGAGCTGGACATTGACACTTTGATAGACTTATGGTCCAAGAAGTCCAACAGGCGCATTAACGTTTAAAGACTAAAGTAATTAAATTAAAGACTTTTAGTCTTTTAGACTTTGAAGTTCAAAAATACTAAATAGAAACAGTTACAGTTCCTTTTGTTACTTGGCAATGACTAATGAGTCTAATCAGTAATCAGTCTATTATCCCAACAGTTGTGCTTGTCAAGAAAATTTAAGTAAAAGTTTTGAAATATCAATTCTTATGACTTATGTACAGTATGGTAGTTCATAGTACTTAGTAGTTTCAGTAGCAGTGTAATACATAGTAAAATATTCATCCACTGATCCGCCTTGTGAGATCTGTTCTCTTTTTATCTAGTGCCATTGCCAGCCCAAAAACTTGATTATTGATCTTAGAAACCTTTTGAAGGTCTTTAGAATTAGTATTCGAGTAGCGCGCCATAAATTGTACTCGGATTCAAACAACAGTATAACACAATGATTTTATAAAAGTAAACCACTAAACCCGTATTTTGTGTTGGGTTTACACTTTACACTTTACACTTTACAGGTTCATTTAATTTTAACTCTCTCAACGGAAATGCCAAATTCATTGATTTGACAACTTAAAAAAAAATTAGTTTTTTTGCGAGGCTAGAAATCTTGATTTTTTCAAATTTTTCCTGGGGTACTTTGTTTTCTACTCTCTAGCCTCCTTCTCGCGGCTCCACCCCTAGAGTCTAAGAGTCTAGACCTCACCTTGGTTTGGTGACGCTTTGTGTTACCTCACCTGCTCACCCCCCTAAAATTTATGGCACCACCCCAGTAAAAAATATGAAAATCCGTCTATGGCCAGTCCCACTCTGATATAACCACACGTAATATGACGGAATTTAATAACACGGTAAGCAAGGAACCACATTTAAGAGCACTCCTAACACTTTACGTAATTTTGATTGAGTCACAACATATTACCAATCGAAACTATTAGATAAAAATCTATAAAATCGTTCTTGATTCGAATTCATGTCTGTAAACCGCGTTCGCTGCCATTCGCGGCTAGACTTTGGCGACGGCAAACCACAACACGGCTTTATATACATAAAATAAGGGAGGATTTTCCCAGACCGACAAAACAACATCAAGCTACTAAGGTTAATTAATGTAAAAGCGCTAAGATATGTATTCAATTTGATGTAGTGTGCGTTTGATCCATAAATATAGTTTGACCATGCACGGTTTGATCCTGGCTATACGACGTCTTGAAGTAAACGAAGTTTGTCTTAAATGCAACAATAGTGCTACGTATATGAAACATATTTACCTTGCGAATGGAGTATTTCTGTTTTAAAACAAACTACCAAGCGACAAGCGCGACTAAAATTAGGAATAAAACTTTATACAGGAACGTTCATTATCTTTGGAGTTAGCAGACAACAAGCTAAATGTCACTCTACAGCTTACCGGAAGAGAATTTGTCAACATTAGCCAATGAGATCACGAACGCATATTTTTTTCCTCATATTTTTTTCCTCAGCTCGCCTCGCCCCTCCCACTACCGAAACGCCTGCAATGCAGGCTACAAACCGATAGCATTATTAAATCTTGCATGCCTATCAAATGATTTGTTGTTATACAGTAAGCTCGCGGGATACCACAGAATATTTTTTATATTCCAACTTAATTATTATTTATATGACTGAAGTTCCTATGGCCAGGCAAAGTTAAAGTCTGAAAGACTCCGGCTCCTTCTTTTCAGTTCTTCCTCTCGATATATGAAAATATATAGAGATAGGAAAAAGTCAGACAGGACGTACCGAAGTGGCACGGCGGCTATACGGCATATCATTATCTTGTCATTTGTGGAACAAGATGACTAGTAATTTCAGAACTACGCATCGCTGAAATATATTGTGTACGTATGTTGATATATATGTTGAATGAGCTTTCATTTGATGTAGAGTTCAAGATTCTGCGTTTTATGAAACTTGTTATACTGTCCAAAATGTGCGAACCACTGTTCCAAATAATATTTCATTAACGTATTAGTCTGGCGAGGAAGTAAATCGTTTTCTTTGTTTACATTGCGCGTCTGGTTTGTGATTGGTCGCTTTTGACAACTCGTTAGAAGGGGCGACATTCAAATTTGATAGCTATGCGTGCAGGCTCTATTTCACCTCCCGCTCCCACCCAAGAGCCGCCTCGCAGGCTAACATCGTGCCGTTTAACGAAGAACAAGGTATAATCTAATGTAAGCCATATGAAAGAACACACTTGGCCATGCCGGTTCAAGATCACGTGACGCTCAGGCGAGCAATTTTCAACATCAAACCGGAAGTTCTATTGTTTCAGAGCGGAGTTTCACAGCCCTCTCTGTTGAATATTCCATAGCCACTGGAAAGGAAAGACTGATAGAGCAGCAATCTCGTTCCCAGAGCCCACGTTTTCGTTACCCAGCGGGCGGGAAACGAGAGGCTCTGGGATAATCCGTTCGCGCCATCACAGGATTCTTGTTATCTGGAAGAAGAGTTATATAGAGTTCACTGTGTTCATCAGCCAATGAAATATCGATGTGAAACGGATTATCCCAGAGTCTCTCGTTTCCCGGGTGGGGAACGTGGGCTCTGGGAACGAGATTGATAGAGCAGGTGAATTTAAGTACTGCAGATATTTCAGCAGAGTTGTAGGTTTTATTGTCAATTTTACTAATCATACACTTTGTATTACAAAGCTTAAGTACTGTGGTTGAGGGCATGCAGGCCACTACTGGCCGTGGATTAACATTTCAGTATATTTCGAGGGCATAGCGGCCAGCAAGCAGGGCCAGTGGCCGCCGGTGCCGCCACTAAATTCGAGGCCTGTTAACAAGTTACATGGAATGAACCTTGGCTGCTTGAGTAACCTATTATTCACTTTCGGATTTAGGTAATTAAACATTCCAAGCATACCTCAGTTCTTGGAACCGAAGTGGACGTGGACGTGATGCAACATGGGGAAGGGCAAGATAAAATGTAGCAAAAGTAACCTACCGTTTGATTAGATAATCAGGTTAGGAAAAACCTACTGTAGCCCGACTTCTGAAATAATATCAAACCGAAAGCCATAGTAAATAGACACTGCGGGAGCAAGGGAAACAATATAACCAGTTGACACACAAGATCATTAGGAAGCAAATACTATTTTAATTTGCAGACACACAAGGCGAATTTATTGTACAATTGCAAATCGGTGCACAAAATGTTGTCAATTTGTGTTACATGTATGTACTACATACATGTATGGGTACATTTCCGTTCGCAACAAATAGGAACACTATTTTGTTGCTTGGTGGATCAGTCGTGGCTGGGGGAGGCTATAACCCCGCTACAATTTGATATATTTGTCCGATTTGTCAGAGATTTTGTGGTTGTCGGTGAAATATGCTTTGTGACAACTTAAAGGTATATACCTGTCGAAAAATTTGAGCCCCTCCTTTTGAACATCTGCGCGGATCAGTTGTGTTTTAATATACTACAAATATCATATTAACTTACCACCAGCACTAATGACACAGGAAGGAGTTCGACAAATTGTAGTGACGGGAGCAGTAGTCGGAGTGACGGGAGCAGTTGGAGAAGCAGAAGCTGTACCATTGTCTTTTCTATTCAACGAAGGTACTGACGATTTTGTATCACTTTTCTCTTTGGCATAAAGAGCAATGAAGACAATACACAGAGTTAGAAGCAAGATGAACAATATAGTCAGCACCACGTGTACTTTAGCTGGTTTCCGTATAACGTGAAGGAGATTTGATTGTGATTTAAAAGAATGATCGTCTTCCAACGTCTCGAAAGGAATATCTGCCATCGTCGTTCTCTACTCAATACTGATCAGTGGATTCAGTTCAGTGCCGAGTCTGAGTATATAGCCAATACTTTAATTATTTATTCATGAGCTACTGATATATGACACTTTCGATGTACGTATAAAGCAGTTAAACGGATGTTCTGATTGTTCTCTTGCCTGCGATTTTGCAATATTGATACGCAGCAACTGCAAACGCTCCGAATTCCTTGACCGGTTGCCCTAAAAAATCGTTTTAAATGCCAAACTTTGGATAATGCGAAATTCTACATAAAGTTAGAGCCATTATTTACCTTCAAATATAACATTTAAAACCAATATTTTAAGCAACCCGTCGAGGAATCGTGATAAACTCGTTTGCAAGTTGCTAATTGAATCCGCCAATCAAAATTGCAATGTTGCGTATCAATATTGCAAAGTCGTACGCAAGAGAACATCCGCTGATCCAATTGGTCATTGTTAATTGTGGAACCAAGCGGCCCTGTTTACATGTTTACCCTAGCTCCTCTTGTATTTCCCTGTTTATTTTAAGGTTTGTTTTACATGAGAGGGAGGGTTACCCTACACGGCCAAAAACGCGGCAGTTGTGACAAGTCTCCTGCAGGCTTGTTACTAGACTTGCTCCAAGTCTGCCTCTTGTTGTTTCGAGACAGGCGGCCGTGGGAAGATTGTTGTTTCGAGACTAACCTGAATGTCAGGCCTTTATTTGTTCCCGCCTTGCGCTAAACCCGTCAGCGCGGGCAGAGGTGCGGGCGAGCGAGAAGGCGAGAAAAACAAAGGCCTGAGGAAACTCTTAACAAAACTGTCTTCCGCCCACTTTGCTATTTTTAAACATGAACGAGTATGATTGATATGAGTTGTCAAAAGAACAAAGCGTTGTTTTGATTTCATCCCACAGAAATATATAGTCTTTCTCCCAGTCCGCGTCTGGTTTTTGTCCAGACTAGTCTGGGTAGACTTGCAATCAATACACGAGCTCGAATTGAAGGCGTTTGTCCATGGTATCTAGACCCGATCTAGAGAAGAAGCCGAAGAATTGAACCGAGAAATATAAAGAAACCGAGAAATTTGACAATTTTGAGAGTATACGTATATAATTGATTCAAAATTCCACCGCCTTGATATAGTTTCGACAAAATTAATAAAATATATAATTTTGTAGCACAGGCTAGAACGTTGGAGAAAAGGATCGACTGGATATTGATGTTTTATATTAAAAACAAACGCAATAGTTTGGGAATTGTTTTAGAATTTAAATTTTAGAATGCAGGTAGGCCATTTAATATATTGATACATAATTATAAACACGTCTCAACCGTATAAACTCAGTCATCCACAACTAAGACTAACTGCTCCGAGATTCCCGTTTTGTAACTTACTGGTCCACTTTTCTGACAACCATTGTTCAGCACTGCCAAAAACAACTTGGACTTTCGCATCGGCTTCGCCTTCAGTAGCCATCGTCCCCTTATCATCGAACGAAGGACCCAAGTAAGTAGACTGCTTTTCGCAAGGTCTCCACCTGCTACAACGAAATTCCTCACCGTGCCATGTTGAAGTCGATGAAGTTCAGAGAACACAAATGGCAATATCTGATATATCAGACTTTTACCAAAACCAGTGGGCAAAACAGCAAAGACATCTTCAAGGCTGTCAACAGCGAGCTTTCGAAATTGTGCACGTCGTTTGTTCTGGTTTCAAAGACTCGTAGCCGAAATATGTCAATGAATTTAACAAAGCGGTTTCGAAAAATCCTTCTATGGTTTGAATTCCGACATAATAAATGATTAAATGAATGAATTGGTCACAGAAACGTACACGATAAACACATTCGAGAAATTGCGATGACCTTGTCACGGTGTGCACCTTGACGGTGCACCTTTGGGCAAGTTGTTTATCTGAATGAACCAATCAAAATCCTTACTTCAATTAGTCAGCCAATCAGAGCTCCCGTCCATCAAATGGACGGAGTCCCCACAGTTTTGTTAAGAGTTTCCTCAGGCCTTTGTTTTTCTCGCCTTCTCGCTCGCCCGCACCTCTGCCCGCGTTGACGGGTTTAGCGGGAGGCGGGAACAAATAAGGCCTGACATTCAGGTTATTTCGAGACAGGCGGCCATGGGAAGAAAACCCGCGTGCGGAAAACCCGCGAGTGGAAAACCCGCGGGCGGAGGAAAAAGGGAGGGAGGGAGAGGCAGACTTGTTGCCCTTGAAGAATCATATTATATATTCGGCGCGAAAATTGATTGACAAGTGTGCGGCAGAGATCAGTGATGTACGGTGTCGATTTCACTGTGTTTTCACGCGCTTGCATGGAGGACGAAGAAAGTACCCCGACGAAAGTTCATTCTCGCCTAGATATTTCGCCAAGTTCCAATAATAAGGTTTGTGTTCAGTGCTGTGCATCAGTAGTGAAAGCCGACGTTCGAAGGAAGCTGTTTGGTCCATCGTCCCTAAAAACTAAAGCTTGTTTAAGTTTAGAGATTGTAATCGGAATAGAACTTGACAGAACATTGCGTTTGACAGCTGAAATTATCTGTCGCAACTGCTTTGACCGAAATGAAACTTTGGTTAAGAAGATAGTTCAAGTTAGAGAAAGATTTGAGTCTACGAAGACAAAGTTGAGCAGTGAAAGATCTAGAGCTACTGCGTACACAAAACGCATGGGGAAAGATTCGTTTGACAATGAGCAAAAAATATGCGAGATCGCCGAGAAAGAAGATTTCGAACCAGTGGCCAGAAAATCATTGTTTGAAACCGACTGCGACGATGAAAAACCTCGCCGTGCGAAAACCTTAAAGACATGTTCGAGCTCAACGGAAACGGCTTCAACCTGTACGACGGAGAAGGATTCTATGGAAGCCCAGGAGGCTCACAACAACTTTTTATTTTGTCGTTTCAACTTTTTATTTTGACGTTTCAACTTTTTATTTTTACGTTTCAACTTTTTATTTTTACGTTTCAACTTTTCATTTTTAACTTTCAACTTTTTATTTTTACTTTTCAACTTTTTATTTTTATTTTTGCGTTTCAACTTTTTATTTAGAAGTTTCAACTTTTTATTTTGACGTTTCAACTTTTTATTTTTACGTTTCAACTTTTTATTTTGACGTTTCAACTTTTTATTTTGTCGTTTCAACTTTTTATTTTTGCGTTTCAACTTTTCATTTTTAACTTTCAACTTTTTATTTTTGCATTTCAACTTTTTATTTTTGCGTTTCAACTTTTCATTTTTAACTTTCAACTTTTTATTTTTAACTTTCAACTTTTTGTATTTTATTAAAAATGAAAAGTGAAAAGTTAAAACACAAAAAGTGAAAAGTTAAAACACAAAAAGTGAAAAGTTAAAACACAAAAAGTGAAAAGTTAAAACACAAAAAGTGAAAAGTTGAAACGCAAAAAAATTTTCGGTGAGCGTAGACCATGATGCTTTGCGAGGCAAACCAATATGGCGGACTTACCAGAAGATGTATCTGAAGGTATGTTTATTCAGTAAAACTACGGCAAAGAAAAATATTTTTGTGGATTAAAAAGTCAGATTGTTACCCGAATTATAATACGTTATAGATATGTATGAACGAATTAAAGAAATGGTGGGGAAGATGAAATCGAACGCGATGATTCTGCGATACCTTGAGACAGAGTTTGCTTGTAGTTGGAGGTCAGCTAAATAAACACTGTAAATGTTGGCTTTTCATGTCGTATCATGGCATATTTTTATATTTTGTCTAAAGAAACAAATATGTTATCCACCTTCAGTTTGTCTACTTTAAAAAGACGTTTAAAGGCTATGAATATTCGCAGGCACGATGAAGGAGTTGGACCTGACGAAGTAATAGAAGCTGTGAGAGTAAGTAAAACTTAAGTGTATCTAACTGTCTGTACTGCTCAAAAGATTTTAATAAAGGTTTTTAATAGAGAGTTATTTTAAAAGTCGGATGTAAGACATTATGGTTCTGCGTACTGGTTATAAACTATCAGTCTATTACTGGGCTATTTGTCCCATTGTACATGCATTACTCACACCCCCAGAGTTCACTTGCTGATGAGTGTTGTACATGTGGTAGCTTTTATGGATTGATATACATATAAAACTGTTATCTCTATGATATAAAATACAAAGCTATAATTGGAATATATATTAATATATATATATATATATAGTTCAATCTACAGACACGGTGTTTCACTGTACAACAGCTCTGACATCAGTGTAGCTTGGAACAATCTGAATGAATTTCATCAATTACTTATACACATGCGATCGTCGGTGACAACCGCATGTGGGATATATATATATATATGTATATGTATATGTATATGTATATGTATATATGTATATGTATATGTATGTATATGTATATATATGTATATATATATATGTATATATACAGACTGTCTGAGCATGGCATGTACATGCAAGGTGACTATTAATGTATAAATTATAAATTAATAGGAAAATAATAAGGATAAATACATGTATGCATAAATGAAATAATATTCAGCTGTTATATTTCTAAATGTTCTAAATTCAAACAGAATGAACTACAGGGACCTGGTAAAATGATTGGGTACCGACCGACACATGCAACAGCGTTTGCGGATGAAACATAACCTACTGGTTAAGAGGTAAACTAATTAATCTAATTAATATATATATATATATATATATATATATATATATATATATATATATATATATATATATAAGTGAGTTATGGTTCACGAAATGTTAGAGAGTGCTCAATACCATATAGATAGAGCAAAATACAAAGTATAAAGTATAGTTTTACCTTAAAGTCTTCGCTACCAGAGGTTTCACCCTAAACGGGACCGTTTAGGGTGAAACCTCTGGTAGCGAAGACTTTAAGGTAAAACTATACTTTATACTTTGTATATATATATATATATATATACAGTACGTCCCCACATATAAGAAACCGACATACTATATAATAAACTACAGCTTGTAAGTAGAAAGAATATTTCCTCCTTTAGGTATATTTCCTCCTTTGCGTATAAGACACTGAACAGCCTGATTTCAAAAAAGTCGGTTTCTTATATGCGGGGATGTACTGTATATGTGTGTCAGTGTGTGTATATATATATATATATTAATTAGATTAATTAGTTTACCTCTTAACCAGTAGGTTATGTTTCATCCGCAAACACTGTTGCATGTGTTGGTACCCAATCATTTTACCAGGTCCCTGTAGTTCATTCTGTTTGAATTTAGAACATTAAGAAATATAACAGCTGAATATTATTTCATTTATGCATACATGTATTTATCCTTATTATTTTCCTATTAATTTATAATTTATACATTAATAGTCACCTTGCATGTACATGCCATGCTCAGACAGTCTGTATATATACATATATATATACATATATATACATATACATATACATACATATACATATATACATATACATATATACATATACATATACATATATACATATATATATACATATATACATATACATATATATATATATATATCCCACATGCGGTTGTCACCGACGATCGCATGTGTATAAGTAATTGATGAAATTCATTCAGATTGTTCCAAGCTACACTGATGAGCTGTTGTACAGTGAAACACCGTGTCTGTAGATTGAACTATATATATATATATATATTAATATATATTCCAATTATAGCTTTGTATTTTATATCATAGAGATAACAGTTTTATATGTATATCAATCCATAAAAGCTACCACATGTACAACACTCATCAGCAAGTGAACTCTGGGGTGTGAGTAATGCATGTACAATGGGACAAATAGCCCAGTAATAGACTGATAGTTTATAACCAGTACGCAGAACCATAATGTCTTACATCCGACTTTTAAAATAACTCTCTATTAAAAACCTTTATTAAAATCTTTTGAGCAGTACAGACAGTTAGATACACTTAAGTTTTACTTACTCTCACAGCTTCTATTACTTCGTCAGGTCCAACTCCTTCATCGTGCCTGCGAATATTCATAGCCTTTAAACGTCTTTTTAAAGTAGACAAACTGAAGGTGGATAACATATTTGTTTCTTTAGACAAAATATAAAAATATGCCATGATACGACATGAAAAGCCAACATTTACAGTGTTTATTTAGCTGACCTCCAACTACAAGCAAACTCTGTCTCAAGGTATCGCAGAATCATCGCGTTCGATTTCATCTTCCCCACCATTTCTTTAATTCGTTCATACATATCTATAACGTATTATAATTCGGGTAACAATCTGACTTTTTAATCCACAAAAATATTTTTCTTTGCCGTAGTTTTACTGAATAAACATACCTTCAGATACATCTTCTGGTAAGTCCGCCATATTGGTTTGCCTCGCAAAGCATCATGGTCTACGCTCACCGAAAATTTTTTTGCGTTTCAACTTTTCACTTTTTGTGTTTTAACTTTTCACTTTTTGTGTTTTAACTTTTCACTTTTTGTGTTTTAACTTTTCACTTTTTGTGTTTTAACTTTTCACTTTTTGTGTTTTAACTTTTCACTTTTTGTGTTTTAACTTTTCACTTTTTGTGTTTTAACTTTTCACTTTTCATTTTTAATAAAATACAAAAAGTTGAAAGTTAAAAATAAAAAGTTGAAAGTTAAAAATGAAAAGTTGAAACGCAAAAATAAAAAGTTGAAATGCAAAAATAAAAAGTTGAAAGTTAAAAATGAAAAGTTGAAACGACAAAATAAAAAGTTGAAACGACAAAATAAAAAGTTGAAACGTCAAAATAAAAAGTTGAAACGTCAAAATAAAAAGTTGAAACGTCAAAATAAAAAGTTGAAACTTCTAAATAAAAAGTTGAAACGACAAAATAAAAAGTTGTTGTGAGCCTCCTGGGCTTCCATAGGATTCAGAGTACGTCCCTGTCATCTGTTGAGGTAAGAAATATTCTTTTGTGTTTGTGCTATTTTTAAAACTCAGTTCAAGGTGCCAACGCACACGAAATAAATTTCTGATCCGGCAATATTGAATAATATCATAAGAATTATGTTGGCCAACAAGACAAAATTCGGCCGCTTATATTTTTGCGCTTTTATGTGTACGAGGCATAATAGCCATTGATTATAATAATATTCTTTGCGAACTAAAAGCCTTGATCAAACGAGGAGAGAGTCGTATAAATTCTTGCGCGACTTGCTTTTAGTTATAATTCAACGTCGTCTTTATTGTTTGGAGACTGGTGATTACGAGACGGATTTCCACGGGTTTTGTTTTAAGTCATATAACAGCTTTTTCGTTCGCTTGCTTTTCAAACCTCCAGATAGTCCGATAGTCCTCGCGAAGTTAGGGAAGCCACTTGATCATTCATCAACGCGAAAAGTGGAACTATCACAAGACAGACCGTCGGGCTTCTTCCACTGTGTTTGATTCGCTTGACATGAAATCGAAGGCGTAAGGGGCAATTTCAAAGGTAAAGCTTTTACCAGATCCCGTAGGGGCAGACATAAATACATCGCGTCCGGAAAGATATGCCTCGGTAACTTGCCTCTGCTGATCTCTTATCGTTCTATAACCACATCTATTGGCTCCGTAAATAATAGCAGCCTTTATTGATCTCATTTTCGGGCTTGATCACTAAAGAAATACCAAATGGTTTTCCGTGTTGGATACTCTGATCCAAACACGCGGGAAATTGCGAGACTGGAGAAAAGCGTAACAAAACACGAGCCGTAGGCGAGTGTTTTTAGCTTTTCGAAAGTCGAGCAATTTCCCAAGTGTTTGGATAAGAGTCTCCAAACACGGAAAAAACCATTTGGTATTTCTTTTATAAAATAATCACAAGTGAATATGATATACTGTCCGACATTTTCAAAAAATCGTTTTGGCGGGAATTTTCCGTGTTTGGATACTCTGATCCAAACACGGCAATTGACCAATCAGGGCTCGCGTAGTATACATGTTATTTTATAATCTGTGTTACTCGGTGTAGTTCACACTGACCTTCACGTGATGTCACCTGATAATCGATTATTTCCGAATGAGCAATAGGCCACGCCTCCGGTTGAAAACTCAACCGGTGAATTTGGCGCGCTGCAAGGGAAACAAGTCTGCCTCTCCCTCCCTCCCTTTTCCCTTCGCCCGCGGGTTTTCCGCCCGCGGGTTTTCCGCTCGTGGGTTTTCCGCTCGCGGGTTTTCTTCCCATGGCCGCCTGTCTCGAAACAACAAGAGGCAGACTTGGAGCAAGTCTAGCTTGTTACAAGCTTGTTGGAACCTGACGCCAGTCAGAAATCTACCGCACACGTTGCTATCAGATATCGTGACAGGCTTGTCGCAAGCTGTTTGCACACTTGTAACACAGAATAGAAATACGACCAGAAGTCCAACTCGCGTGACAACTTGTCCGCATTTCTTTAATGCGCATACGCGATATTTTACGCCATCCGACGCGATCCTACGCAATGTCCTACGCCATCCTACGCAATCCTGGCAAGTTCCCCCGGCAGTTATAACCTTCTTTTGAAGGTCCAAACTGCCGTGGGAACTTGCCAGGATTGCGTAGGATGGCGAGGAATCCAGATGCGCGAGGCTACATGCGCGGGGATAGAAACTTCAAAGGTTCCGACGCGAGTTGGACTTCTGGTCGTATTTCTATTCTGTGCTTGTAACTAAACAACTGCCACCGACAAGGTTGTATCAATCTGTTTTGGCAAATTTGTAGCAAGCTTGTTGAAACAGAGCGGGAAAAATCTGTTGGGACAACGCCGCAACAACCTTGTTGTAAAAGACCCTCAACAAGAATCGAAAATTCGTGTTTTATCCCTCGAGAAACGTGAGCTAGCTTTCTCTATATTTCTATCTGAATTATTAGACTTCCCAAATAGAAATAACGAAATTATCACAGCTTGTGATACTTTCGTGATTTCTATTTGAGAAGTCTAATAATTCAGATAGAAATATAGACAAGTCAGATATATTATTAAAATTTACACAACTGCAAATATCTATCAATGGAATTTTATTTTACAGAAAACAATTCAATAAAACGTACATTGCAAGAATTCTGTCCACAATTTAAATGTTTTAACGTTCATGCAAAAACATATTTAACTGATTAAACTCAGCACTAAAGATATATGTAACAGATGATAAGATAAATTAATGTTTGCCATAGAGATATTAATTATATACCGCTTCTTTTTAAACGTTTGTACTTCTCAGCTTCAGTCGTGGTTGGTACAAATAATGAAAGTTCCAGTCTGATCACGCTAGTTTTCGTTGATAGTTCTTTACGTTAAGTGCTGGACCAGCGGACAAGCTTAGTCCCTTTTTAGCAGTACATACTTGCATGGATACTTGAGAGTAAATTAAAAATAGAAATAAACTGCCATTCCAGACACACTTGTTCTCGCTGTTTAAACGACTGTAAAAATCACTCCTTAACACTGAAATGCAACGAATCCCACGTAGAATTGTGGATGCCTGTCAGTTTCAAACTGTAAAAAATAAAATTTAGCCAACGGTCCATGTTGACGCAAGTTTGTTTTCGTGATTTTATTTTCTCGCATATGATTGGCTCTCTGAGCATTGGAGGATGCAAGCTCACTATACTTCCTGTTTTTAGCCTCGAAGCTTCGAACTTTATTTACAAGCTGTTCGCAATAAACACTTTCAAACTCAAAGCTTTTTTGGACAAACACAACTTGGCCCACAAAGATTAAATTGGAAATACAAACAGGGTCTGTAACAGATCAGCTACAGGCAGTTTTATATTTGAATTTGAAAATCGCCTGAGCACATTTTGGCCGTGAACTGCCGCGTGGCCGTGGGAGACGCAGTTTTTAAGGATATTTTGAGCTAAGTTCTTTTAGTTGTGGTTATAAACCCTAAAATATGCCATTTGTGAACTTGAACAAAAGATTGAAGTAATAAATATGTGCATTATGATCGTATTAACATTTGTATAGCTTTGATAAATCGATATCTTTTAATTTTGCAAGATGAATAAGTGATGTCTCGACTGGCCGCTTAATGCACGGCTGTCTTTGTTTATAGTATATTGTAAACTATGGTGCAGAAACTCTGAATAATATCGTGTCTTTACATGTAATTCTCTAGTGAACATTTATAGTTTGAATGAATAAAAAAACCCGTATAGTTTAGCTGCGATTGTTTTTATTACAGTATTGTTTTTTCACGGTTGTTTTTTCCACCATTTGTTTCAAACACTTTTCTGTTCACGAAAAACGTTTGAATTTTTACACACAAAGACGTATAAACACTAAACTTGAAATAAACGTTTTCTCTCTCTGCTTCAAGTGAACCGCTATTATATCATATTATGTTGTTCATTTTCTGTATACGGTATTGCAATGCAGTATATATTGATATAAAAAAGAAACGTGCTATCACAAGTTCAGGAAAAAACTCCTGTTAATACCACAACCATATTTTGAAGAAAGTATAAAAGTTGAAGATTAATTATAATCGCATCCCCAGATATACATACAACATGCAACCCGCATGAATGACTGTTTATTTGACATTTAATATACAACAAGATATTCCCAATAACGACAAGATTTAATCGCAAGATACAGTAAATCCCTCAAGCTGAGTGCACTATAAAATTCCCTCGTTCAAACTATCGTTCGTAAATGCATTACATTTTCAGGCATTTTCAAATTTGCTTCCGCTTTGCGGGTTTCAAACGATAATACTGCGGAGATCAAGGCTTCATCGAAGCTCTTGCTCAGATCATCGTATAAAAATAGGCACGCAATGCGTACATGCGTCTACGTTTAGGGCTATGGTGGTATACACAATTAACCTCCCACTCAGGGCCTTGCAATATACATTGTTTACAATCACGTGGCATCAGGCACCATCTTCAGTTGGCTGATTTCCAGTTAATTTCCAATACCCAAGCTAAAACAAACATGACAGTCAGCAGTGTGACATTTGCAACACTGTTGGCCAACCAAAAAATCAACCAAGATGGTGAAGGTAATGTCATGTGCAAACGATCTATTCACAATTTTCCTCGTGATGCATATGATTTGATAACAACTATGTATAGTAACTGCGAGAACTTGCAAACACATAACCCACTACTATAGTAAGTAAATCTGCATCACATGCACCAGGAGAAAAATTGAGTCTAATTAATCAGATCATGCGAATTGGCCTTTGGTTGAGATAATCATCAAAGACACTGGCAGTATAATTAATATAACAATAGAGCACGTAAATAAAAATATGCCAAAACAGGAAATGGCCAATTTAATTTGATAAATTACATATTAATAGTATAGCATGTAAGAATTTGCTACTATATATATGCACAAATAATACTGTCATAATATGTTACACACTGGTTATATATTTTATCTGAATACGTATTATCACAGTCAATAACATAGCTAAAATTGGCACAGATTGTTTGCCTTGACTAAAACTGGCACAGATTGTTTCACTTTGGTCAATTATATCATAAACAATGAGTACAGGATTTTCCTCAATGTCTGATTTGCCATTCTCAGTAATAATGCAAGTTACACAATATAGCATACTCCACATACACATTTCTGGACAAAAGGCATCCTAATTGTTACCACCATTCTAATACAACAGTTTAATATCTAGTACTTATATTAATAATTTAATTATGACATCTTTAGTTTACAGTATGTTGAGTTTAACTCAAGTGTTGATTGTGATTTACAATTTTGTTGTAATTTTCCTGAATTGTTACAGTAGTAAGATATGGGCTCACAGTCAATATTTCTAAAACCAATAACAATAAAATCAGGGGAAAGATATAAGTACTGTATCAATGAAACAAAAAAGTATTATAATCATGGCAGAGACCATTCACTGAGAGTTAAGTTTTTTATTTGATCACTTGGTTAGAGTGCTTTATAGCATATATTACAGTTCCACATTTTAATAATACAGTGCATATACTATTTTGATGCATAATCAGCAGCCTTTCCATATTGTGTAACGATAAACTGTTTTGTCTGTAACTCTCGGTGCTAAACGCCTCTGAGTTGAGGACAAAATGACTTTGAGTTGAGGACGAAACAACTGCAAATATATATTTCCTTTCAAACAACTCTGATCATATAAACCTATGTGACACAGTATAACTATACTAGAAATACATAAATGCAATAACCCCTCGCCCGCAGTTTACATGAATTTTTGTAAATACCCCCTGATTAGAAAACATTAATGCAACCCCCATTGCCCTCTTTTTTGTTGGGGGCCTGGAATTAGGCTACAGGAAGGTGTAAAAATTTTGTCAAAATATTAAGGTTATATTTTACAGTTCTTTTGTTCTATGTTTACAAAAAAACATCCCTACAGCATCTGAAAACATTTTTCAAAAACATGCATTGAATTGATTGAAAACTACTCAAACAACTACCTGGCTGGCTGCCACGGCTATATTGATTGATGGCATTTCAAATTCCTTTAAGCTATTATTGAACAAAAACATTTTTTTATTTCGAAGTCTGAAGTGCTGAAACTGTTTTCACCTACATGTTAATAAATATTTCCACAGCATTTGTACATTTTACAGAAGAAAAATTTCTCCTTTTCCGAGTTTTATGCCAAATTATGGACAAGCTACGTTAAGTCACAATTTAAGGTGGCTCCCTACGGTAATTTCAATAGGGGACTGGTGACTAGAAATAGTATCGCTACGCATGCGTAAATAGCGATCTTGTCGATTCGAAATTCTATGACCGCGTCGACATCGGTGTTAGATTGTAGACGTTTTCTTCGGTGAATTTGCTAAAATTTTGTAAATAAGTAGCTTATAAAAACTTCTAAAGTATATATAATTTTAAAAAATTTTCATAAGACAGAACTTTTTTAAATCGATAATTTTTATAGCGAAAAATCTGTCCATACAACCCTCTCTGATTTTGTGCATGGATATTCTCCACAACAGTATCTATCATCTCAGTATTTTTTTTAAAATTTCACCGAAGCAAACTGAAGACATGCCGCTTCAATTATGCAATATTTGAAAATATACCAAAGTTCCAACGTCATTATTACCATGGTAACAGCAAATAATTGAAGTTTTTGGTAGGTATTTTGTATCTGCAGTAGTTCTGCCATAGTAGGGTCTACTTGATATTTATCTAATAAATTTTTAAACTTGTGAATAACATTAGATAATGAGCGTATGAAATAGCGCGTATTTATTGAAACTATTGGGAGCCACCTTAAACGAAGATATTAAAACGGCAGCCACAGATAAAATACAACAGGCAAGCAAACTGAAATGCAATGGATACGTTTAAAACACTTTAAGGACACACAAAAAAGAAAACAAAATTAACAGTGATAGGATGTAAACAGGGAAACTTGAACAGTTTTGCTACTAAATGTTCGTGATTACTGAGAGCGGCTGCTCTATATTTTTACCGTAAACTTTTCGCCTGTCTTTATTTCTTCGTTCGTTTTCAAGTTTTACTATTGCTTTTTCCTCCTTTAGAGTTTCGGTTTGACTCGGGTTTCCTTCTACTCAAGACGTTGTTTTGCTTTATGCGTAGACGTTGATTTGTTTCTGTTCTTTCAAAAGTGATATATACGTTTCCCAAAAACTCCTTTCTCAAGTCTTTTTGTCAAGAAAAAATTATGTTGATATTTCAAATCTTTTTTTCAAGATCGAACTACATTGTTCCCAGTGCCCCACAATCTTAACCGTGCATGGTCCGTCCTAGCCTGGTACCCTGGCCCAATTTTAAAAGAAATATGGGCCAGGTAACCACTAATCTCATTCTCGCGTCATCAGGGCTAAATCCACTTATGACGATTGCAGTTTTACTCATAGCCACTAAAAACGCGCGAAATTTCAACCAATAGGAAAGCAGAAGTCTTTAGTGGTTACCTGGCCCATATTCTTTGATTGGGCCAGGGTACCAGGCTAGGTCCGTCCCAGCCTGGTTCCCAGGCCTCTCTTTTTAACGTCGAGCGGCAGACCGAATTGTGAGAGGCCTGGAATAAAATGTTTTGCTGGGCCCCAAATCTGCCCCCAAAACTGGCCCCAACTTAATATACAGGCACCAAACGGCCGTTTGGCGGAAAACCAAGGCAGATAACACTCACGTCGGTCTGCACAATTCTTTATAACATCATATAGCAAGGTTGATCTACTGCCGAAACGTTAAAATAGCATATTTCGACACACAATCACTTCCCACGCCGAACACTACTTTATAAAGCCTCGTATGTAACAACCTTTTAACGTAATGTAAAACAAAGAAACCTACTCATTTGCTGTCTGCTCTCAAGAAGAAGTTTGTTTAAGTGCCCTCGTTCATAAAGATTAAAGAATCCGAGCTCCAGCAGGATTCATGTGATGATGGATAAAGATGAACATTTTCCGCTAGTCCTCTCGCTCGATGCCTATTCTGTGACGTCACCAAAATACGTTCGAGAAAAAAGAGGACTAGGAACTAGTCTGGGTCCGTCCACACATATATACAAATAAATAAATATTCAGATCACAGAAATTTGTTCGCATTTCACGTTTGTCCACGCATGTAAATGACTCCACGCGTGTCGAGATTAGCACCCTCACCGGGCTCCGGGCCTTCGGCCCTACGCCCGGGCTCGGGGATAAGTTATAACTATAGTTCCTTACCTTGATAAAATCTTCCCGAAATCGAAAGAAACAACTCGTTTTCACTGATTCAATCGTTCGCAGACAAGAATATGGAGTCGGACGAAGCACAGAAACTGAGAAACAGAAACAGAATAGGCCGTACCACTATGACGTCAGTGGACAAAAAGCGCGCGAAGTAGTCTGGTGTTAGTAGTCAAATTAATTTGCATACCGGCATTCTAAATTTTCAACATGGCGCTGTTGAAGTAGAGTGTGCCGAAGCACTATGTAGCCTTTCAGAGGCTGTTGAAATGAGCGTGGACGTTGTTAAAGTAGAGTGTGCTAAATCACTTTGTAGTCTTTCAGAGGCTGTTGATTGTTGAAACAAATGAAAACCCTAGCTTTTGTCAAAGCTCTTGTCCGGGTGTACAGATGTCTGACAGCCCTGAAATGGCGGCGATTTCAGTTGCGATGGGCCTTTGGAGCAACATTGTCGGGCATTGTTTGGCTGTTCTTCACCAATTTGTTTTCCAGCTTCTCATGGGTAAACAAGGAAAGTATTTCAGAGACTTTGTCCAGCCTTTGCAGTCGCCATGCAAAGCACTGCCATCGTTTGTCTCGCTTCGGTCTTGCTGTGTTGTTCCACTGTCCATTGTAAACACCAGACTTGGCTCGCCTTCAACAGAGTCAGGATAATAAACAACATCACCAGAAGCGCTTACAACATTCCCAATATCATCTTCACGACAAAAAAACTAGGGTCGTCAAGAATGATTTCAGAATGTAAAACATCACAGGAAACGTTAGAGCTGTCGCGAGCAGCTGAAGCAAACGCCATTTTGGGTTATACGTCCATGTCCTATTTACACGAATTGCCATCCTTAGGTTAGGTTGTGTGTTGGGGTAAGGCTTTCATGAAGTACTTGGGTTATGTAGGACATGGAATTATTACCCCATTTTGAAACTGGCTAATTTAACTACCAAGACCAGACTACTTCGCGCGCTTTTTGCCCACTGACATGGGTACGGCCTACCTATTAAAGGTCAACTATACCTTTTGAGGTTATTATATTTTCTGTTAAATTCGAAAACGTTTATTCCAAAACCGAAGAAAAAATTAAAATCGGTCACTCGGTTCTGTTTTTATGTTCTGTCAAAGATCGAGTTTTGGCCATTTTTCTGAACCATATTTAAACGACCGCGTTAAAAGGTAGCCTGGCACTAGCAAACTTGTGACGTCATACCGGTAAAATAGAAGTCGCTTCGGCAAAAGGCTACAACATTGTCAACATGCTAACTAGGAGGGTTTTTCGAAAAAATACCCGGCCACAAGTTCGACTCCACGACTTATCAAGAATGGCTATGATATTTTAGCTTACCAAACGGTACAGCAGTACAACGGGTTTTCGCAAGAAAAAAACACTACGCCTAGTATGGAGGGGAAGAAAGGTACGATTCATTTTTGTCTTGATAAGACAAAACTATTGAGGTTTAAACTACTGTATATTGTTAGTTCTAACTATTGAGTTATTGATTTGACAGAAGCCTGGATATACATTGTTCGTCAGAACTGTAGTTTTGGTTTTGCGAAATTGGATCTGCTGCCGTAGCTTTATATATATCACCTTCTACTTTAAATATCGCAAAACTCACCCAAATACAAAATTTTAAGAAGACTCGTTGACAGAGTGTGAAGAAGATATACCTTAAAATGCCCCAAAATAATGCTAATACACGTATTTGCATGAGTAAATAGGTGGCAAACCGAAGCTCGAACATTGGAATATTTCTGCGGTAATTATAGCAACTTACCGGTATGACGTCACCGAATATGTAGTACCCATTCTTCTAAACAACTCGGTCGTGCATCAAGAGGTACTTAGAATCTCCCCCAGTAAGTCATGCGCTTTTACCCCAAATTCATTTTTTTCTCCAATTTTGCGAAATTAGATGATAACTGCTTTGAAAATATATATAACCTCAAAAGGTATAGTTGACCTTTAAGCAGATAGACGCCATATTCACTAAATCACATACTTCGTTGCTACATCGGAGAATATCGGCACACCTTCGCTTATATATTGGCTCCAAACGTTTCGCGCGCTGATGAATCTGATAGAGGAAAACCTATTATGTCACAAAAGTGACAATATTTGCCAGATAGGTTTTACGGGTACATAACGTCTACTGTTGCTACAGCAACGTAGACGCAAAAAGCGACAAGGTGGTAACAAGTTTGTCATAACAGCTTAACTCAGGTTTGTCAAAAACACTTTGTAACACATTTGTTGAAACAGGCTTGTAACAACATAGTTGACCTTGCAGTCTTGTTACAAGTTGTCCACAACAAGCCAGATCTTACGTGTTTCAACAAGCTTGTCCCAGTCTGTTTCAACATCTTGTTACAAGTCTGCTGAACGACATGTTGTAACAAGCTTGTGGTTACAAGCTTGTTACAACCATGTGGAATTGACAGCATTGTTACAAGTTCGTTCACAGAATTGGAACAAGCCTGCAAACCAACAAGCTTGTAACAAGCTCTAAGATTTTTGGCCGTGTAGGAGGAGGGTTACCCTATCTGCTAACCCTGGCGGCAGGGCTATCTTTTTGTTTATATAAGCCATGTAAACGCGGCTAGGGTGACCCTGGCAGCCGGGTTATGTTTCAATGAGAAAAAAAAACGCATACCGAACAAAATATCTTAATGATTTTAGCAATGTGGCTGCCGGCTGCCCTTCCTGTTCTTATACACCAGGCCTTGTGAAGATAACAAGCAAATGACGCCAACAATAACATGTAAAAGGAAAATATAGTAAAGGTCACGCAGAACGAAGGTGACCCTATTAGAAGAGTTAGCCCTTCTACAAGGGTCACCCTCACTCCATGTAAACATGCAAGGGCTATCTTTTGACTCGTTTCAAAGGGTAACCCTCTAGAAGGGTTACCCTACCTCCATGTAAACAGGTCCCAAGACTGAAAAGGCGTATAGTACTGAAATATTTGTCTGACCAAATAGGAATATCAGTCGAACATGATTTCGAGTTTGTAACTTTGTATAAACAATTAAAGTATCAGTTTTTTTGCTGAGCGGCTCGGGACATTTTCATGATAAGAGACTTATTGTACAAGGGTTGTAGCTCTGAATTGAAGACGTCGCGGGTGTACGGCACGAATAATCAGCAATAAAATAAACAATTAATATATGGAAGTTCTACAAACATTTTGCTTTATGAAGTCGCCAGCTCTATTACTGTAATAAGAAGGGCAAGCGATGAAGTACACGATAAAATCGTAAAGAAGCGAGGCGTAGTCGAGTTATCCTAAGAGTGTCTTTATCAATTAACCTTTTCCAAGTGTCGTTATAACTCGATAAAGTCATCATTTTAGAAGACGAAAGGCTTCTGACTGACGGATTTTGACGGTCTTGCACTGTCCCAGTCTGGACCGTCTGGTAGTTTATCGTCCAGTTTTCTTGTTTTAACGACGGGAAAATAGACGGTTTCTTGTTAAAATATACAATTTAAAATACCTGTGTCAACAGTCCGGTCCTTAGGTATCGGTCAGTGACCATTAAGCCTGGTATCCATATAGCCGTAAGCGCCGGCGGCATGGCTGCGGCAAGGGGCAATGGTCCAATCGCATACAGCTTTTTATTGCTGGCTAATTAAACACTGTCTATGATTGGACCATCTCCCCTTGCCGCAGCCATGCCGCCGGCTCTTACGGCGCTTAAATCTCGTTCCCAGAGCCCACGTTCCCCACCCAGGAAACGAGAGACTCCGGGATAATCCGTTTCAAATCGTTACGTTATTGGCTGAATAGTGAGCATGACTTGGTCTGAATTGACCGGAAGTAGAATTAATAAAACCAAAATAACAAAGATGTCGGACGACAAGACTCCAGTGAAAACGTTGCCGCGATCGATATCTTCGCCGTATGTGTATAGATGCTGTAATTCGAGCTTCGCCAGCAACCCCATTGACTTGTTTGGGGAAAAGTCAAACAAGGAGAACATACTTACCTCAACACGAATAACAATTTGAAATGGATTATCCCAGAGTCTCTCGTTTCCCAGGTGGGGAACGTGGGCTCTGGGAACGAGATTGGAGTTTTGCTGGATAAAACGATGACTGTCATTGGTTGGTTTGTGGTCACATGAGCTTAGCTAAATTTCAAATTTCAATGTAGACCGAGCTGGCAACAGTTGCATTATAGACCAGTCGGTCAATAATATTGCAATTGTTGCCCACCAGAACTCTTCATGGTATCCTATAAACAAAAGCTTGTTTGGTACAAAAAATATTATTTATAGGTCTTCAAAGCATGTGTGAAGATCAACTGGAGAAATGTATTGCTGTTCTTTTGTTCTGAGACTCATATTTGTTTGGTTGAAGTGAAATTACGGAGCCAGGCGAAATGTTTTGGTAATCTTTCAGTTTGTCTTTTGTGTCGAAATTATTCAGCGAAACTCAAGCTATATAACAAAGCACTTAATGTCTGATCCCTCGGGAAACAGTTTTGTTTTCCCTCAAGTCTCGATGTAAAAAAAAAAGAATTAGTATTCTGTTCAAACAACCTATTATATTGTAATAATTTGAAAGCCCTAAACACCTCTGAGCCACGGATGCGTAAAAAACACGGTCTTATACACCTGGGAAATTAAGATAACTTGAAGTGTATGCATGTGAAAGTATTTAAAAGCTTTTTCTCTTCCTGTTTAACTTATGTGCTGATTAATCTACTATAACGCAGCGCTTTTAGGGCTTTCAAACTACTACAATAGGTTGTTTTAGAAGAATACTAATTCATTTTCCGAGTTTTTTTATTCACACTGTATTGCTAAAATGATTGTAGTGTTTGTATTAGGATCAAGACAAGGGACACTTCTCATCTTTTGGTGAGTTGACGTCGTCCTGAAGACGTGAAAATGCTCGAAGTGGCGTTGTACAAAGAACGAGGACGGTGTTGAGATGATTACTCTTGGGATTACAAATTATTGATTCTCTTTGTTTCACAACTAGAATTATTTCATTTGGAAGACGCCGTCGTTGAGTTGCCGTCGTAGCATCTTAAGTCCCTAATTACCATTAGCAGAAGGGCCTATAAATGCCGCCATTTTGAATCTGAAAATGGTCACACTTTTCCCAACTCAAAAGTAATAGGAGCACGCAATCCAGCTATATACAGGTCAGTGCTTCGTCGTCCTCCAGCATCTTAAAGTCCTTATTGGTGGGTTGCAATCAATCCCCTGAGATTTAGAGGACACAGCGGCCATGTTGGTTGGTAGGTACAACCAACCAACATGGCCGCCATGACGTAACGTGCAACCCAGCAATGGTATTTCAGGTAGACTGTGAGTCGTCACTCTATTTTTCTTCGTTTGAGCGTCGAGGATTGGGTAAGGGAAGTCAAGTTAGTGCATGACCCCATTCTCGAGCTTGACACAGGTGAGTACTGAGTAGAGTTGTCGTTGGTCATTCCTGTGTTTTGAGGTGTTTTCACCCTCCGTAAACTCAACATCTATAGATTCTAGAACTTATAGCTGTGTTCCGCGGTCTGCCAATGAATCAATAGCCTGCTATGAATCAATGAAATATTGATACCATGGAAATTATAGATCATCCAATCAAAGAGTATATAGTGATCTCAATTGTCTAGACGTTTACAACAACCCTTTATTTGTTGATGAGCAATTCAATTACTTTTTTAAGATGATATAAATAATGAAATATGAGCGGTAGATCTTCATGGGTTTTGACAATAGCTAGCCAAATGAAACGAAAATTAAGTATGTCTTATTTGAAAGAATATTTAAAATGACAGAGTAACACCTTTTGCACTTTTTCGTTTCCTTGCTTGTTGTTGATATTTCAGTTTGTTTGATCACGGGATATGCAAATTATACATTTTGACATCACATGTGCATAATGACTTATTGTGGAGAATCTAAAGTTATATAGACCACTTTCACAATGGCCGACACTTGAAATATTCTATTATGTGACAAAGACAAAAAAAATTATTTATCGGAAGTAACTTACAATATAACACTATCCTGCAGATAGCAAAAGCTAATCGAGGCAGGAAGTATTGATAATATGTATAATTTTTATTTTTTTATTTTTATTTATTTATTTATTTATTTATTTATTTTTTTATTTAATAACTTTATTGCCTATAGCAACTGGTGGTCAAACAGAGCGAAATGCCCCAATTGAACATGACTACCATGATGTAGGTGTTGGTTTTGCGGAGGGAGGAAAACCGGAGAACCCGGCGAAAAAAAAACGAAGCACAGGAGAGATCAACTACAACTCTACTCACATTAGTTTCCAGCTCGACAACGGGGTCATTCCCAAGCGGTCACCCATCCAAGTACTAACCCCGTATAACCAAGCATAACTTTTGGTGAGAGGCAGCGCGCTAACAGCACACGCCACCCGTGCTCCCCTGTTTTCAATTTAAGATTTTAAGATGTTGATTTTGGAGACCATGTGTATCAATCAGAGTAATTCAAAGTAATATGACTATGACTTTTAAATACATTTATACATAGCAAGTTTTACATTTATAGCACATACAATATGTGACAATACACAGAATCATGTGTATTGTCAGACCATATCGCATAGGTAATCCCAATAAAATTTGATAAGTGTATATTAAATCAAGCTTGTTTAGCAATAAGTAGCTATTATTTTAATCGTGGTGGGTGTACCAACGTAAGCATCCTCATTCTCTAAAACCTGTATTAATAATTTGTGTAGTATAGTTTTGAAATTGTTTTTTTGGCAGTTTTCTCAGTTCAACCGGGGTGCTGTTTCGCATATTAACTCCAATTCTCGAAAATGAATTTTTTTGTTGATTCAATCTCGAATACTTTATAACGAAAAAATTATCAATGGAAGAAGACCTAGTGTTATAAGTGCATCTAGTGTTATTATGTGCATCTAAGGCCATGTCCACACGTATGCGTTTTCATAGCGTTTTTATATTGCTCTCGGTCATCAGGGGGGCAGAAAACAATGGTCTCATTACCTGAAAAATATGAAAACGCTAGGAAAACGTATACGTGTGGATGGGGTCTAAATGAGCCTTTTTGGCCTGGTTATGAAGCAAATATTTTTTGAATTGCATGCAGACCCACAAACGAGGCTAGAAAGGCTTATTAAAATGCACATAAAAGAATATTCAAAATTTCAAATTAGTCGCTATTATGAAAGTGGTCTATGTCCTGGCTATTATCAAACCAAAGTGTTCTTTCAAGTAAGCCAGACTTAATTTTCGTTTGATAGGTACTTTAACAAACTCCGAGTCTATATCATAAATACTGTGTTAAAACAGAAAGTTGTAGTCGGAAAAGTAAAAACAAAAAACGTTGGAAAGCTCAACTTGTTCCACTGTGGGTTTTTTGAGCATGAGTAATGAAGTCAATCAGTTAGTACAAATAAGTGTTGTGTTTTATATACAGACACTAAAAGAACTTACAAGAAGTGTCTTGCTGAATTTGGACAAAATTCTGCATGACGATTCCGAAACAAACATCTAGCTTTTAATAAACAAATGGGAAATTGTGAAACACAATATAAAAATAAATGTTGCTTTACTAAACAAAACATCTTTAGTTAGCAAAAAGCTTCAATAAGACATGAACATACTCTAGCTGCTAAGTCTAGGTTTCTTAGAAAGTTTGTTGTCAAACATTTGATGTTGAACATTACAGATTTGATCTCTAAATCCTCTCATTTGGAGCAAATGACACTATAAAAAGATTGTGTTGTATAAACTACATTGTAGACAAAACAGAGAACCATATTACCAAACCGTGCACGTTTTCTTGGATTGCTTGCATCCAAATGCTTTACTGAATTCGGGAAAGTTGGAAAGTGGAACACGAACTCTAGAAATAGAAAGCATAAGAGAAATAAATTGTAACAAGTAGCACAGAAGAAAAGAGATGTTCGCCGGGAGGGGGCACTTGTCGGGAGGGGATGCAGAGAAAGGAACATTTGTCGAAAGGGTGTATATGTTTGCAGAGAGGGGAGAGTAGGGAGCTTATGCAAATAAAACGCGAACGCCAACGACGACGTCCTTAATACAATAGAATTTGTCTCACACAACAAAGAAAATGAATAATTTTGAGTCCCAAGAGTAATCCTAACGCCGCCGCCGTTCTATATGTATAGTTATTTTGAGGCCACGAGGGGAAATGTGATTTATTCATATATGTGAATAAACACATATCCCCGAGGGGCCTCAAATGGATACGTAAATGGGTTCGTGGTTTCTGCTCGTTACTGAAGTTTAGATTACCGCTGTCGTCCTAGCTTGCTTAAGCTCCCTTAAGACTTGTCGGGAGGATACGATTGCAGAGGAAGGAACATTTATCGGAAGGGTACGTTTGCAGAGAACGTACAATAAAGTCAAAGTTACGTAAGCAAAGTACAAGCGGTTCGATTGAATTACTGTACGAAAATATTTTTCAACGAGCACGAAAAAAATCTTTGCAAGAAAAATCGGTTTACAGCCAAAATGTACATCTTAATACGATGGGAAAAGACCAAAGAAAGAAAGATAAGAAGAGATATGGCAGCGAGGAGAGGTAACATTATAAAACGACTTGAAACCACTGAAAAAGCCGAAAATTGCGATAAAGCCCGAAAAAGATGCCAACAAATTATGTGACTGCAAAAGCAAAAGGATGTTTTTCCTGCATGTGGCGGTTTAAAGCCCTAATCAAACGAGAACGCAAGTCTTCGCAAGTTGGCAGTCAGAATTTCTGTGGCGGTCGTTCGAACTCCCCAAATTAACAAAATAAAGGTTTCATGAGTGTTTTAAACAAGTTTCAACTTTGTCACGGTACATGATATTTTCGGGAAATTATTCAGAGCGACTGGCTGACATAGCGTGACTTCCAACTTGCGATGACTTGCGTTCTCGTTTGATTAGGGCTTAAAGCCGGCAAAGACTTGTGCACTGGTATATCTTACTCATCTGGAGAAAAATTAATAAAGATTTTTTAACAAACAACTTTTTACATCTTGAAGAGAAGGGGTGGGGGCATTTTTCGGTATAGAAGGTCTAATCTCAAAGGGACAGAAAATTTTACAACGGCTTAAAACGACCAATGTTTTTTTCTATGTTAAGCCAGTGTCATTTGAAGTAACGTCATCTAAGTCATGTGAGGTCATCTGAAGTCATGTGAGGTCATCTGAAGTCACGTCATCTTAAGTCACGTCATCTGAAGTCATGTGAGGTCATTTTGACTCTGAAGACAAGTATTACAAGGGAAGATATAACACTTACCTGACTGGATTCAGTGAATGTTCGTCGGTTTCCATGAAATATGCGATTCCTTCTTTTGTATATTTAGTGCACATTGACTATCGTAAGAGAAAAAAAAAAGGCTTAACAGCAATGTTCTAATAGATAAAGTATTTGTCTTTTCGTATCAGATAAAACGTTTGAGATCATATGCACTTGAAAATCAACTCAACTTTTATTTATTTAGTTATTTATTTATTAAACTTCACCAAAAAGAAAATTACAGGCAGGGATGACACAACAGCTTGACGCCAATTACTGTGATCCGTCAAAAATAGTGTAATAACAAGCAAACGAAAACAACAATGAAAAAACAAACAAAAAAACAGAAATTTTAAAACAAAAATAACAGAAAGCAAAAACCAGCTCGGTGTTAATGTCAAGATGGTGTTAATGTCAAGATATCATTCACATATAATCATTTGAAAATATAACTTTAATAACTAACTACAAAGAACTAAAGGAAGAACTGCTACGAATACAAAATAACCATAATATATACTACATAACTCGCTAAGCATGCTGGACTACAAACTCGCATGACCGGAAGTCAGCATATCATTACATCTCTCAATTCATAATAAAAATAAATATTTTTTCGTATGTTTTTAAAATAATTTTAGAATATCATTTCCAAATAATGTTGATCCATAGTAATGTCAATTCGTAATACTTTTAAGTTCACTGTGCAGTTCCTTGTTCTACAACTGTACTTCCAGGCCCCTGTTTTGTGACTGGGTTCTCTGGGTACTCACACAGACAGTTGATCTTCCTCTTCTTTTGACAGAGTTGACAGAGTTTGGGTCGGATTCTCTTCTAAGTTATATTGGACTCTCTTGGAGGCAGATTCTCGAATCTGGGATCGGTTTCGGGGGAACTCTGCACCAGTTGGCGTCGACACACTATAAGATCGAGGGACACTCTTTAGTTTGTTCTCTACTACAGCTGGTTCCCATTCGAAGGTCCTAGGGTTTTGAACAAGTGCCGGCAGGCTTTTCACGTGCTGGTCATGGTAATATTTCTGTTTCGCCTATTTTTCCCGTAGTCTGATCTGCTAATCACATCATTGGTGGATTTGCATTTTATGTTTCTGGGCAGGTTATATTGTACAGTTCTGCTGGCGATGGAAATTGACCATCTATCAGAATAGCTTGGTAACAAAGTAAAGCCATATTTGGATCTGTGTTTGACTTCTTTGCCTTCTTCAAGATCTTCTTTACGGTCGTGACCTGCGTCTATACAACCATTACTGCGTGGGTAATTATGCGGAGAGATTGCGGTAACCACACTTGAGTTGCATACCCAAGGTGAAGGCGCACCAGAGCCAGGTAGAGCGTGCGAAGTGTACATGTGCTTTGGATCTCGCTGGATGACCAGCGTACAAATCCCAGACGTTTGTTGGCCTTTGTGCACTGCATGATCACCTGCTTGGTCCACGTAAGGTCACCAGAAACCCAGACACCAAGGTCGTTTTCTATGGAGTCTTTGATTGAGTAGGTAAAATTTACGGGATTTTTCTTGCGCGTAACTTGCTGAGATTTACACTTTGAGCGGTTAAATGTCAGACATGATGATTCCAACCAAGCCACTAGACTAGGCAGATCCGATTGCAAGGTGGCTGAATCCGCAGTAGAGTCTACTCTCTTAAAAGTCTTTGTATCATATGCAAAGCAAGTTACTGTTGACGATTTTGCAACTTCCGGTAAGCCATTGACTATAGTAAGAACAAAATTGGTCCCTATAGATGGATCTTATGGCACTCCTGATGTAACTGGAAGCTTGCTTGAGCTCGCGCTAAGTACAGTGCCTCGTCATCTACGATCACGTAAGTAGGAACCAAACCAATCATGCAGCGGACCAACAATGTTGAAACGATGCAACTTGTCAAGCAGAATAGAGTGGTTGACTTTATCAAAAGCCTTAGACATATCCAAATAAATTATGTCAGTTTGTTTGTTTGTTTGCCTAAATCGAGTTGCGAGCCAATGTAGTCCAAAACTGATGTAAGTTGGGTAACACAGGATCTACCAAGGTAGAAAACCATGGTGCACTGCGGTGATATGGCTGGGTAGATGGTCTCTAATGCCAGCCAGCAGACAGCGCTCGAGGACTTTGGAAATATTGGGAAGCAGGGAGATGGGTCTGTAATTTTCTACAAATTCTTTCTTCCCTTTTTGTATCTACTGTGCATGCGCGAGTAGATACTATGCTGTTGTGCGTGTAATGTAAGTTAAGTTAAGTTAACAAAAGAATGCCTTCAGAGCCAATCAAAACACAGAATAAAACGATTGACTCACGACAAACCACGAAACCAAAATAACTACGGTACACCAAGTATTTCACTCAAGTCATCGAGATATTCAAGGAGCGGGATATTGAACAAGAGGAACTTTTTACAAATTTAGTAAGTATGAATAGTAGGCAATTCTTAATTGTGATGTACTAAACGTTGTTGGAATGATGATAAACGTTTTTGAAAGCAAAGTTTTGGTCGTTGCATGGACGATTTCATATTCAGACGAGGCAATTTAGATGGCCAACATGTCTGATTGAGCTTCGTAAACTGACAAAAGAAATGGATGACCTTCTAAGAAAACAAAGTTAAGTTCATTGTATCCTGCAGTCGTCAATGTCATGCAAAACCCGTGTCATGAATGTGCAAACATTTATTCTACCTTTTACTGCATGTATGCATAAGTCTTGAAGAAGAATTAAAGTATGGTTGCTCTTATAATTTTGATGACATTGCTGGACATTTTTTCATTCACTATTAAATATTACAGCAGTAATACTAGAGATGCTTGTTATCTCAAGCGATTTCCTTTACCTTCTAACTAGATTGCATTATTGTTTGACAAATTGTTGTAATGAAAATATTTAAATACTGTATTACAGTAGTCAATTAAGTCAAATTTTGTTAGTTATATTAATTAATTTGATTGACCTACTTAAAGCTTTAGTATAGCTTTAATAGTCAAGCTATTAGCGCACTACCTCTCACCGCTGAGGACCAGAGTAAAGCCCAGTTGGATTGAGTTAGTATTTGAATGGGTGACCATGCACCTGTCCAGGCTTGGAACTCATGCCAGATATGAGTAGAGTTGTTAGTGCTTAGCCTTCTGCACCTTGCTGGCTTTACTCTGAGTTGAGTGAGTTCTTTTTTTAAAGTTAAAGCACAGCATGGCCTGTGAGCGTAGACAATTTTGTCAAAAATCTTGTTCAGCTCTAGATCTGAATACAAGGTTGTTACAACTATACAATTCCATCAATTTTGTCAAGAATCTTGTTCAGTATTGAATACAATGTTGTAACAAGTACACAGTTGCATCATTGTCTTACCATAGTAGCTATAGGCTGTCAGATAATTCATTATAATTTATACATTATCCGGGACTTACGCCTTTGAGAAACTTTTGTATGGAATTTGTAGTAGAGATTAAATTTCGATTCGTACTTCATACTTTTACATGGTGTCAGGTGTGGGGTTGCTGATGTTCTGACAACCATAGTACAACAATCTATTCAATACACTTGTGTAAGTGAAAGAGTGAACTTACAACTACATTAAAACGCTTTGAACAAGCGAATAGGACATGGCGACGAGTGCCTCCGCCTCGTTCATGGACAAGGGGCCGTCAATGGATTGGAGCGCTGATGACAACATAAGCTACGTAAAGCCTCACTCAAACGAGTTGATCGCAATTTGGGAGCCGCACAAAATTTATTGCTAAGCTCAGAATTCTTGTTAAGGAAGCTAATTATCCAGTAAATCATTATGATCGATTTTTGAGAGACATCCTTGTCCTTGGAATGAATTCTGACCGTGTCAGAAAAGAATGTTTCAAAGAAGGAAACACTCTTACTATTAACAAAGCTCGACAAATGGCAAAAACCGAGGAGTCAGCAGACAAACAACTCCAGTTGATGAGCACTGAAGTACACCCCATCAATTCAAACAAAATTCAGAACCAAAGAAACCAGCCTAGAAACAACCCAGGGGCCAACCCAAGCAAAGTTCAACACTGCAGAAATTGTGGCTGGGGTCCCCACTCTCGAGAACAGTGTCCAACAAGAAATGCAACATGTCACTACATGTCACACTGCCAAAAGGTTGGACACCTAGCTAAAGGTGTGTTTGTCAACGCTGAGAAATAAGAATGTGCATGAAATTGTAGCTGCTAATGATAACCTGAACCAATCTGAACCACAGCCACCCCAAGTACCAGGTGACCATGTGTTTCTAGGCCCAATAGAAGCAACACCCCTGGCTACAAATGTATGTACTCCTTCAGGCAAGGAAAAAGCTATGCTAGAAGTTTCTTTGGCATTGAGTCCAGAAGAAAACAAACATATGCCCTTTGTAAAATAGACTCAAGTGCAGACACAAACATTATACCCAAGTCTTTATTCCAGCAGCTAAGCCGTGGAAAACATGAGTTAAAACAACCTACAAGTTGATGTCCATGGGCCTGCAATAATACCTCAGCACAGGCTCTTGATCTCTTAAAGCTAAATTGGGTCATCGAAGCCGAAAGCAACACTGGCAGTACTATTCCACAAGTCACCCATCCAGTCAAGCAAGACCTAAGCGCATCAACCAGTCCACAGAAATTCAAGCTCGTTGACGTACAAGGCAAGCAGCACCCTTTCCCCCTGAGAAAAGATTACCTTTTGAAAGAATATCGAGATGTTTTCACTGGAATTGGCTGCTTTCCAGGAGCTCCATACCACATCGAAACAGTTCAAGATGCCATTCCTATCCAACATGCCCCAAGACAAGTACCAGTCCAATTACAGCCAGCTTACATAGAAGAGTTAAATAAGTTGGTGGAATCTGGAATCCTAAGTGAAGTGCAAAATGAGTACACCCCATGGGTCAACTCAACTGTGGTTACAAGGAAACAAAATGGACCAGTCCGCCTATGCCTAGATCCCCATGACCTCAACAAAGCCATCAAGCGCAACCCTTATTATGTGAGAACTATAGTCGATGTGATACCAAAGGTTAGTGGTGCAACCCACTTCAGTATTTTAGATGCACGTAGCGGTTTCTGGCAAGTCGAGCTCGACGATGAGAGCAGTCGACTATGCACCTTCAGCACCCCATGGGGAAAATATACATGGGGAAGACTCCCCTTTGGCCTCACCTGTAGTGGAGACATATTCCAAGAGAAGATGGACACCACCTTTGGAAAACTGGATGGCCTGAGTGGAATCGCTGATGATACTTTCATCTATGGCAAGAGTGAGGCTGGACACGATCAGCACACATACTTGACGTCTTGGACACAGCAAGAGAGAACAATGTAAGGTTCAACCCAGATAAGTTCCAATTCAAATTTGAAGAAACATCATTCTTTGGGTTTACATGGACCCCTGGTGGAATCAGACCGGATGATCACAAGATCAAAGCAATCAAAGATGTGCCTCAGCCAAAGAACATGGCATAACTGCAGTCCTTCTTGGGCATGGTAAACTACCTAAATAGATTCTCTCCAATTCTGGCCCAAACATCATTGCCTCTACGACAGTTAATGAAGATGTACCATTCACCTGGTAACCTGAACAGCAGCAAGCGTTTCAGTCTGCAGTCAAGAAAGTGATTACCGAAGCTCCAGTTCTTGCCTATTATGATGCTGAGAAGAAAAACTTGATCCAATTAGACGCCAGCATGAAAGGAATTGGATGTGTATTGATATACAAGAAGACAGACCAGTATGTTATGCAAGTCGCTCTGAAACTGAGTCGCGATACAGTAACATAGAGAGAGAGCTGCTCGCTGCCAGTTGGTCCTTGGAGAAATTCAACCATCACGTCTTTGGCAAGAAGGTGGTTATCAAAACAGACCATAAACCCCTTGAAAGTATATGGAAGAAGAGTATAACAAGCGCATCACCACGCCTACAGAGGCTTCTCCTGAAAATGTCAAAGTACGAGGTAGAGCTGCGATATATCCAAGGGAAGACCAACGTTATAGCTGATGCCCTCTCTAGAGTTAGCTGTATGGAACCTCCTGCAGATGACAATGAAGTGCCATTGATCGAAGTCAACGCAATTAGAAGCACTCTGCCAGCAACCCCCGCCAGATTAGATGAAATACAGGAGTACACAAAACAAGATGTTATACTCAGTCATCTGAAAGAAATCATACACCATGGTTGGCCAGAGTATCCAAATGAGTGCCTTCCAGACCTGAAAGAATTCTGGAATTTCAGAGAAGACCTAAGCGTTGAAAACGGACTGGTTCTAAAAGGGCACCGAATCATCATTCCAAGCGAATTACGTACACAGATGCTCCAGATTGTACATTATGGTCATATGGGTAGCGAGAAGTGTCTGCTGAAAGCAAAGGACTGTTTGTTCTGGCCAGGGATCTCAAAAGACATCAAGGACACCTGCATGCAGCACTCCAAGCAACAGCCGAAAGAACCACGACGACGTACACACACGGTACCCACCTTTCCATGGCAGAAACTTGGCACAGACCTGTTTGAATACCAAGGCGCACAGTATCTACTAGTGGCCGACTACTACAGCAAGTATCCAGTCCTGAGAAAACTGAACTCAATTACATCAGCTGCCGCAATAAATCACCTGAAATCAATCTTCTCAGAGCATGGAATACCAGAAACCTTGGTCTCTGACAATGGCCCGCAGTACAGCAGTCGAGAGTTTGCAGCCTTCTGCAACCAGTGGGGTATTGAATATGTTACCAGCTCACCACTGTACCCCCAAAGCAACGGGTTTATAGAGAGGATGGTTCAGACAGTAAAGAACCTACTACGCAAGTCAGAAGCTTCTGGACAGGACCCGTATCTTGCACTACTAACGTACTGCACAACACCTGTGGACAGCAACTTACCGTCACCAGCTAAGCTACTGAACCAGAGGGACTACCGCACGCAACTACCCTACAGTGGACGACTACAATGTTCTCAAGCCAAGGAAGATAACCAAAAACGGCTACAGTATCGCCAAGATGTTCAGAAACAGCAGTATGATGGGAAGTCTTCACGTACGCTGCCCAGGCTGGTGCCAGAAGAACAAGTGACCGTCTTCCAACAAGGAAACAAAATATGGGTTCCAGGAAGAGTAATGGAAAATCTGATAAGCCTAACTCCTACATCGTCGAGACACCAAATGGGAATGTCAATACCTCGCTTGTTGGTACAGTATTTCCAAATCCATCAGAATTTGGTCTGGTCGAGAGGAGGTTTTCTCTTGGTCTAAGCTGGTTGAATTTTTGGAGAAGACAGACGCGAAGTAGGAATTAAACAGGTCAGCAATATGACTTGTTGTCGAGGCAAGGATACGTGATGTATCTGAACATTGCTTAGAAGATATTAGCTTGTTAGAAGATATCTTGGCGTTAATAAGTTTAGTTATCAACTAACACATCTCCCTTCTATAGTCTATGTTTACCTGTGCAAAACCAATAAAGAAAAGTTGATCATTTGTGAAATTAAGACTTGGCAATCTATCTTCTACGCCATGTGTCTCACGCCACTTTTGGTACGCCTGAAAAAAATATGAGAAAACTAGTTTACTATCGCGGGAAGTTTAGTGTTTCAAGATTAAACTAATGCTAATCTTTTTATGATATTCCTAGATATAATGTGACTACGGTAATGACATTATAAAAGAGAAAGAATTTCAACTCCTGTTATTAAGTCCTCCAGTCAGATGTTTTCACTCACCCTAAACGCATATTTTAATCCCCCGTTATCGGCAATATTTTCAGACAAGGTTCGATTGCCGTCTACCTAAATGAAAGAAATAACAAAAGTATAAAATACGTAAGACTTGAGAGTCAGATGTTGACCAGAAAGAATTGAGTATAGGTATAATAGCATGGTTTCGAGTGTAATTTGGAAAAAACACGCACTCGTGAGTTCTTCAAAGACCTCAAAAAGCACTCGTTCGAATACTTATTAATAATATACATGTATTAAAGGTTATAAACAAATATTCTTACGAATACGAATATGAATACGAATACGAATATTTATTTAACGTCGGTGGCATAGGGAGTGGTTGCAGTATGACAGCGGGTGCACTCGCTATCGTATGATTACCTATACTAATTCATTGCCTTGATAATTCCATTTTATTCTTAAAAAATATTGGCATTATACCTTCGCAATGTTTTCCTAAATGGTGCTCAATAAAAAAATTATATCACATACACTGACTTCCGAAAATAAGCTTAAAGCTTATATTTTTCCAAAGAACATTTTTCCTGGAGCTTGTATTCGGGAGGGCTTGTTTTCTAGAGGGTTTACGGTTGAAATAAAATTTTGCGTTTCAAAAAAGGTAATTTTGTAAATATATTATACGTTAGCTCGTGGTTTTTAATGTTCGAGAGGGTTTATTTTCGGGAGGGGTGTGCCCTGCTTACTGGCCGCAAAGTCCTACAAACATCCACCAACTTCTACATTACAAATTCCAAACCCAAATCGCTATTGGCTTTTTGTGTCAATTGGTCTATATAGACCAGTTGGACACATTGCCACGATGATACGATGCACGGGCTGGCTGGCGATGTTCGTTTGGTACGTGAAAGTCATGTGACCCGAACGTATGCCGGAGAACAACGAATGAGCCCGAAAGAACGCCATCTTCGATTGCGCATTTGTGTTACTTCGATATACTGTTTTGGTAAACTGTTTCAATACTGTATCACTAACTTTCTAAACAGAATCATAACTGAACAACTCTTTTCTGTATTTGCGCGAGAAAAGCGATGAAGTGAGTATCAAAGAAATCGCACTGTTTAACACGATGATCTCCCGTCAGGCGTCTATACACTTTAAAACACAGTTTCAGTACCAAGGGCCTTACTTTAGTATGCATATACTTGAACAAAGGCTCCTTAATTTATGCCAGTTGACACATGTATGCCTAGCATGCCTATTTTTCATCTCTAAATTCAAGGCGTGTATTACTAACCTTTTTGCCAAATATGGTAACATTGCTATACTCTTTGATCAAACACTGCGATCTCTCCACAAAATGTTTATGTGATTCCTTGCTCCACCATGAACGGAGATTTCCTTTCCCGTCAAATCGACTTCCTGTTCAAAAAGACAATGCGACAGTCCTCATGATCCTTCATATTACAGGCACAGCTTCTGTTGACTTAAGTTTGTCCAATTTTTTTCAAGTTTGCGTCCTAGTGACACTGTGCCTTTAAACAGTTTTTCGTCCAACGTCTTCATGGGTTTCTTTGGGCTTCCAACTTTCTTTCCCCTGACAATTTGACAACTCCCACCCCCCCCCCTACCCCTTCCACACACGCACGCCCGCCAAGCTCCCGCGAACAAGTGTTTTTATAGTCCAGTTCTACATTACATTTTTCCTATGGCCTAGCCTGGTACCCTGGCCCAATCAAAGAATATGGGCCAGGTAACCACAAAAGATTTCTGCTTTCCTATTGGTTGAAACTTTCGCGCATTCAAGACATGCGCAGACGTACCCTCATTTCTTTTGAAATTGGGCCAGGGCACCAGGCTATGAATGGCCTAACTATAGATAGTTTGACATGACGTCACGTCCGCCATCTTGGTTGGTTGATTTTTGTGTCTGCCTGATAAGGCAGGCATCATGTCATCGTGCATTTTGTTATGTACAGGTCACGCATGTCGTTAAGCCGACGGAGTATAATTGCATCTCCTGCTGTATGCGTTTTCGCATACATACATATAACGATTTCGGACTATTTTGCGTTTGGTTAATGCCAAGGATATCAGTTTTGCCCTCCGAATGCGTTTGGAGCTGCTACTTTTTATTTGACAATTTGCATATAGCGAGTTTGGTTTGTCAATTGGCTTACTATAAAAGGAATGATATATAGCCGAAATAAGAATACGAGTCAATGACCCCTTCCAGTTTTCAATATTTTACGATTTAGTCTACTCCCCTCGTTATAATTTCGTCACAGGATTGTCCTTCGTACGTTTCGGTTTATTTTGTAATTCTGTAGCACGTTTTTGTGTATAACTCATCCAGACTATAATCTGAAATCTGATACTCGTGGCCATGAGTCAAAACGACAATTCGTACGTCGAAGAGCTATTTCCGCTTGCGACACAGGTCATTCAAAGCATCGTAAATCGGTTTTAAAAGACATTGTCATTGATTGAACTATTTCATTTGTTTCATCTTAACAAATTTTACCGAAATGATCGCTTGCAAGTGGCGATTCCGAAAGGCAGGCACATCTAGGCGCCTACCTATTGTGCGCCTACCTATTGCGCGCCTACCTATTGCGCGCCTTCGTCCTATATTTTGGTTGGCTGCAAGCACTGTTGACAAACAGCTGACCACCATGTTTGTTTTGGCAAGGATTCTATAAATAAACTGGAAATCAACCACAATGGCGCCCGATGTGATGTGATTGCAAACGCTCTATCACATTATAATAATGGTTTTCTTTTTTTTTTTTGTTTCTATTATTCACAGATTGTACATAAAATATACTAAAAATTCTATTTCGTCCCACCGTTTACAATGAAAAATTATAAAACCTAAAAATAAATTTAAACCCTAATCTGGAACAAGCGATAACGAAATGTTTTAATTGAAATATGCTGAGTTCTGATTGGTCTGCGCAAGCCATCCGGACCGCGGTCCGTCAAATGTATCCGGACCTGTTTCCCGGATGTTGATTTTGATAGCGAGAATTTCCCAGGTTTGCACACTAACTTTGATATGAAAAACTTGAAATAGCTATATAATAAGCCATTTATTAACCTCGTTTACTCGGTCTGTACGGGAAAATATCAGACCTCAGTCTCTTGTATGAACTTCCGTCCGTACTGTCAAGATAAGTTTCGGTACGATATTTATTTTCGCGTAATGGCCGCAAGAAGTTGATATTTTTCGAACCAGGCATAACAACGACTGAACACTAACCTGTAACATCAAAACCATGGGTAATCTCATGGCCAATGACCATACCAATACCGCCATAATTCAATGCCCTGAAAATTATAACAATTATGTGGTTAAAACATAGATTTACCATTGTCATCTTTTTGTTTAACGCTAATTGGTATAAAAAATTTCGGGATTTATTATATGCATGACAAAATTACTACATTCTGATTGGTTGAGAGGAGTACAATTATTTTATTAATTGTACTGCAGTATTGTACTGCAGTACAATTAATAAATATAGAGAAGGCCCTGGGAACGATGTTGACAATAAAATTCAAAATGGCGGACAATTTTTCACATTTCCAACGACTTGTGGTACACTATGAACTAAAAATTACATGTAAATTTGTTGAAATGAGTACAGAGAACACCCAGAGTGAAAATGTTTCTTGTCAAGTAATGAAACAAGATGTTTTTAAAGGCGTGAGTGAGTACAAGCGTACGTGTCGTAATTTTGTCAGGCATATAATAAATGAGTAATCATATGATTTTGCTCGTACAATTAAGGATTTACACTACTCGTGATATTTGAAAAATTTTCAAATATCAATTGTAGTGTAAATCCTTAATTGTACTGGCTATCATATGATTACCTATACAAATTTAAGACACAAAGATGTAGCCGTTTGTAACTGTTACATGCATTATTTTGCCGACTTAAGGTTACGTTACACCACAGAAATTTAAAAATACAAAAAATTTTTTTTTTGTAATTAGCTGCCTTAAGCCAAATGCTGAAAGGTTTTGAAAAGTTTATTTCGTTTAAAGCAAAATTCATTAAGATATTTAGCGATGATAATTGCAAGCAGCTCTGTTTTACCGCGAAATTTAAATGTTCCAAGGCTCAAATTTTCACAATTTATCGGAGACAATAAGAGCCGGCAAAAGTGTGTGCGGTAGCTATACGATAATTTTTTTTTCATTTCTGAGTAATCGACTACGATTCATGGTATGCACGCAATTTAACTGAGGTTGCAAAAGAATGCCTTATATCTCAAAAATAACAAAAAAAACCTTAGCTACCGCACACACTTTTGTAGAACAGCTAGTTCAGTTTCAATTAAAACCATTTTTACATGATTTGATTGAAACTGTAGTTCAACAAAAGTCGCGGCGCAAAGCGAATGCGTTTTAAGAATTTTGTCAAAATAAAACAAGCTTAAAACTTTTCAAAATTGTAAATCAACTGTCCAATTCTACAATCATTTTGCTATAAACTGTAAAAATTTGAATTTGATTGCTTTTAAACGCGCAGTTGCATTTTTCGCAAAGCAATACTCCAAGGTGTTATACGTAACGTTAAGTAGTATTTTTGTTAATTGTTATTTATAGAGTCATTATGACATGGAATATAATTATACAATGCAAACGGTATTATACAAATTGTAGATACGATAAAGTAAAAAAACAAAGCAAAAACAACACATTACTTTAAATTGTCACTTTTGTACATAGGTTTTTGTAATATTCCCATGAGGACAGCTACAAAACGAAATATAATACTATATTTTTTTAAATTATAGACAATGGTAAAACAACAACAGACAAACCAAAGAAAGGGGGGGAAATAAAGATAGCAGGTAGGGAGGACGGAGGGAAGAAAGGAAACAAAGGACGGATAAACGAAAGGAAGGAAGGACGAGGACGAGAGAACGACAGACAGACAGACAGACAGACAAACAAACAAACAAACAAACAAACAAACAAACAAACAAACAAACAAACAAACAAACAAACAAACAAAAAGGGAAGGAAGGAAGGAAGGAAGGAAGGAAGGAAGGAAGGAGAAGGAAGGAAGGAAGGAAGGAAGGAAGGAAGGAAGGAAGGAAGGAAGGAAGGAAGGAAGGAAGGAAGGAAGGAAGGAACAAAAGGACAAACAATTCAAGCATACACGCAAAAAAAATGAAAAGGAAGTTATGAAATTGAACAGAATAGAAAAACACTTGGTAAAAATCAAGGAAAGACAAGTATACGAAGACAATAACAAAAGCACAAAAAATAGGACAGAAAGAAACAGATAAAGTAAGACAACAATACTAAGAAGGAAAGTTTTAAGTGGTTTTCGAGGGAATTAATACTTACTCATCGCATTCTTTTGAGACGAATAATATGCATTGACAGTGAAAGGTGACAAACTACAACCACTAGAATGAAGTACGTAGCATCCATGAGTCAAAAATATGACAATGTAGTGTACAAATGCGGTAAATTTATCTTTATAAATACTTTCATGGTAACATATAATTGTTGTGATATTGGTGTTCTCTTTGTGTCTCCACACTAAGCAATCACCATTTTAACTAAGCTTGTTACCCTGAGTAAACCATAATGGCTTGCAAATTCAAGATGGCGCGGCAATTAATTAGTGACTTTCTTTGGCCTCTGATTGGTTCCTCCGAAAAACGAAAACTCTTGCGTGCCTACCCTGGTGCAGAGAGCTCAAATATATTCCAGATCTTTTTGTTGTTAAAACAGTCGAGTTTCCAAAGTAATGTAATGGCATGCAACTTAAGATGATGTGAATTAAGATGACGTGACATAAGAGGACATAACTTAATTAAGATCGTGTAACTTAAGATAACGTGACTTCAGATGACGTGACTTAAGATAACATGACTTTAGATCACGTGACTTCAGATCACGTGACTTCAGACACGTGACTTCAGATCACGTGACTTCAGATCACGTGACTTAAAAAGACGTGACTTCAGATGACATAACTAAAGATGACATGACTAAAGATGACCTGACTCAAGATGACGTGACTTAAGATGGCATGACTTAAAATAACGTAAAGACAATACCTGGTGTTATCTGGTGGTTTCCCCAATTCCTCTATTTTTTTCAAAACAACAGCTTTCAAAACATTTAACTGGTTTTGAAAGAAACCAAACGGTCTGACATATGCCTGCAACAATAATTGACATAATTATAAATGCTTTATCTAATGTGGATGCTTTTCTATCGATCTATTATACTTTCATCTTTTCAAGGTTTTCAATGTATATTTCAGCTTACCCTTCTGTAATACTTGTTCAGCTTAGTAGGATCTTTAATAAAAGATGGATAACCAATAGTTTCCTTCATTGCATTTAGCTAGACAGAAAAAAAAGGAAATGCAACTCATAGTTCATATTCTAAAAGAGATGTCTGTCTTGTAAAAGTGTGCCTGCAATCTTGGACAAAAGTAGTTGTAACAGTGAACCCCCCGCCCTGCGATTCAATGTTGTTATTTTAGACTTTTCGTCAACTTTCATTTTGGGAGAAAGGACGTTACAACATTGATTTGGGGGGCGGGGGTGTTACAACATTATTGTCCAAGATTGTGTCTCTCGAGAGAGGTGTCTGTCTGTCGTAGAGTGGTGTCTGTTGAGTGAAGCTCACTGTATTAAATATTGATTCAGTGGCAGAAAAGGGAAATTTAATAAGAAAATAAATAAATACAATTACAACCGCAAAAATAAAATTACATCCTCTTCTTTGGACCTTGCTCACCTTATTTTGAGCTTGGGTTCGAGTTACATTGTCCATCCACGTTTGTTCATTCAAACCATCAATAAATTGATTCTTTATCTCAAAAAAAAAGTCTGCAGCCTAACAAAATTTCAATCAAATATATACAGTCAGGGTCAATCCAGACTATGGTCTGGAAACTCGACAAACGTCAAAGCCCCAATAATGAGATGAGACGGTCCTCGCCGTGCATAAACCTTTTTTTGTTTTTTTGCTTATTAATATTTAAATAACACGGTTGGGCTATTGGACCCAAACGATTGCTATTGGATGATTGTTTCAGTATACCAACATATAATTCTTTCATTCCATTCTTTTACTTATTTTTTCTCATTATCTTTCTTTTTTTCTTCCCTTCCCCTCATTTTCCTTTCCTTCCCTTCCTATCTTTACATTTTCTTTCCTTTTGTTTTTTGTTCCCCTGTCATTCATTACTCTTTATCTTCCTTCCGCTCGTTTCCATGCCCTTCTCTTTCCCCTCTTGTTTCCTTCTCCTTCCTCTTCTTTCCTTACCCCTCCTTTCTCTACCCCCTCTTCTTTCCTTCCCCCTCCCTTCTCTCCCCCCTCCCTTCTCTCCCCCTCCCTTCTCTTCCCCCTCCCTTCTCTTCCCCTCTCCTTCCTTTCTCTCCCCCTCTTCCTTCCTTCTTCCTCCCTTCTCTCCCCTCTCTTCTTTCCTTCTCCATCCTTCTCCTTTCCTTTCCTCCTTTATCCCCTCCCTTCTTCTTCCCATCTCTCCTCTTCCTTCCCTACACTTTTCTCCGTCCATTGTCCTCCTTTTCATACACTTCCCATCCCTTCTCTTCTTTACCCCTCCCTCTCCTTTTCTCTCTTATTTTCCTATTCTTTCTTTTCTCTTCTCTTCTTTCTCTTCTCTTCCTTACTTTCCCTTTCCTTTCCTTTCCTGCTTTTCATTTTTCTATTCCTCTCCATCTTATTTCCTACTCTACCGCTTCCTCTCCTCTCTTTCCCTGACTTTCCTTCCCAGGATTCCTTTCGTACAAGTATCTCGAGTACCACTGCTGTAAATTTAGTATGTCGGGCAAGGTCATCAAACTAAGGCAATGAATTAATGAAGTTAAATTATTTGTTGCCAAAAGAAAAAGAACACTTCACTCTCTGAGTATTAAGCGAACTAACCAAGCCAACAATTTCAAAAAAATAAAACGTTTTAATCTGACGGCTCTTGGTCGGATTCGTCAGCCAGACTAGGCGTACAAGCAAAACTTGAGACTCAGATTTTCCCGGAACACGTTCCTAATTACGGACACACGCGGATTTCTAGTAATTTGTAGCATGACAAGTTCGTTTATTTCATCGACCATGCTATAATTTAAATTTTAGGCCGGTGGCTGTGCTTCAATATTCTTAAGTTTCGCTGGACACATTTGAAGAATAAGATTTCTTAGATACAAATAGATCTACATAAGTGGAGAAAATAACTTAATTAGACTTTTTACGGAAATATCGTTGACAAAAGTTGGAAAAATGCTGACTAAGCATTTCTTGTCTGTTTTGTATCTCGAAATAGTTCATTGTAAGTCGTTTGTTTTTATACCAGTAAAGTTTCTATTGAAAGATTATCTCTAAGAGAAGGGCGTAAAATATTTCTATTGCGCTAGTACCTTAAATTCAGCCCCCAAGTATGTCCATTAAAGGATGATAGGTTTTTCTTAAAATGGTAATCAACAAACTGTGGAAATCAAGTAAAAATTAAAACGTCCAGTAAGAAAACAAGAAATGTTGCTATTTATTTCCTCATTTCCGCCACAACTATTTTAATTGTCAAGTATTAATATTTAGGCACCTCAGAAGGTCATTGTACTACAAAATGAGCGGTTAGTTGTTCTGTTGCTTTGATATACTATTGATTAAAATGGCATTTTGATACTACATTTAATTTTCAAGGATCTGGGTGATTGCTGATATGTTGATTGAATGTTTAGGAGTGTGGCAGAAAATCTAATTTTTGCTTGCTCTCCAATTTTACTCAACATTTTTTTGAGAAATTTACCATGTGATGCACACACTGGAGTGCCCAATTAAAGATACTCTAGTGCTATGTAAATGTTTTAAGCCTTTCTCTTAGAGATGATCTGTTAACAGGAACTTTACTGGTAGAAAAATAAAGCAGTTGAAATGAATCATTTAGACATATAAAACAAACAAAAAATACTTAGTCAGCATTTTTCAAAAGCGTTGGTCAATATTAATATTTCCGTAACGAATGACTGAAAGTAATCAGTCTAATTGAGGTTTTTTTGTGCACTATATATATCTAGATCTATCTGGCAGAATTGTTTAACTTGCAGATTTCTAAAATTTATATTTTTTCCAACTACGGATGACGACTCCCTTTTTTACTAAACTGGTTGTTAACTCCGGGGCCAATTAGTTGATTTGACATCTGCATCACATTTAACTGCATTTTCACTAAAGAAATCTTATTCTTCAAATGTGTCCAGCGAAACGTTATGTCTACGTTTTTGACTTACAGCCGCCGGCCTATTTTATCATAAGCAAGACGCCCGCTAGGCGTTAACACGGGCTACTTTAATTAGTGAGCAAATTGTCAGCACCATAGTATAAAACGTTTCACGAGGACTGACGAGGTATCACCACATTAATCGTTAATAAAGCTTGAAAATATTATAGTTCACCACAAGTATCATTGGTTTATAGTGAGTTCTGTTTCTTTCCTGTTTTCTAAGACTAAAACAGTGGCAATTTTTCCTGTTTTAAGAGTGAAACAGCCTAACTGTTTTGCACAGAGATGTAAACAGATCGAAGCAAACTAAGGTCGCAGTGCATTCTGGTAAAAAAGTGCACAAACGCGATGAGAAAATTAACAAAACAGAAACCGAGGCAAAACCTAGACTCGTGCTACCACAGTAGCCCGAGTAAATATATTCAGAACAACAATGTATTATCAATTTTTTATATTTATTTATTAACAATCGAAACTTTTCTCGAAATTGTTTTTGCTGAGCTATTTGTTATTTGTATGTGTACACCAACAGTCCACAAACATTTAGGCTGATGACCCACTGCACAATTTCAAGCATTGTGCCATGACCCAGTGAATACAGGATTTAGCTGACCTAGTGTATATAAGGCTTTTGATTTCATGATAAATTTGGTACATTATTTGTTGTACATATGTAACTGTAATTACATGAACTTGTGAAAGTAGTGAACAAAATACTGAACTGCATTTGGGGATTTCATGTCTACTAACATTGGGTAACAGACAACCGGGTTAACTTGACCAATGTTTGTTGGCAAATGCTGAAAAACTACTTCTGACAAAATCCTGCGAAAATGTTTTGTGCCCTGCTTTTGGGTTGTGACCATAGTTTGCAGACCATCAGTGTAGACATTATGTCCAATGAAAGGACAGCATGATTGTTCTATAGTATTGATATACATGCATGATAACAATGTTACTCCACCAACATTCTGTGTACATGTAGACAGCTGTGACAGTAAATTTAACTTCCAGGTTTTTAGATTTATCTTCCAGAAATATATTAGAAGCATCAGATTTTACCAGCACTGATTATCATGTAGTCAGTGAATGTGATTGTCCAAACCTGGCCCTTGGCCTGGATCTACAGATTATAAAAAATAGGTACGCAATGCGTACATGCGGATACTGGTATTCATTTGGCTTGAGAGGTAGTTGTATTATTAAAAATATTTATTTAGACGTAATGTTTTGTTGTATTACTAATTACAACATGTTCAGAGCTGAAGCTAAATTACTATTTCAATGAATTTAAATATTTAAATTGTCATTACATTCAATTACCTATCTGTTATTATTATTATTATTATTATTATTATTATTATTATTATTATTATTATTATTATTATTATTATTATTATTATTATTATTATTATTATTATTATTATTATTATTTGTTATTATTACTCGGGCTACCTATGGTAGCCGAGTCTAGGTTTCGGTGGCGTTTCTGTATTATTTTTCTGGTCGACAAATTGCAATTATTGTATCATCCCGATAGGCTTTGCGAAACCACGCCGTCTCGAAGCTTTTAGAAGATCACAAGTGACTTTAGAACACTGTTATTAATCAGTCATGTGGCTGAAAATTGTGCTCACTACGCTTACAACTGCAGATCTTGATGGCGGTAAATCTACACTAAACGGTGCTGAGCTATTTACAGTATATTTCGATCTGGGTTAATATTCCGCTGTCTCGATCAAGACAAACTGATTATAAACGATTTATATGATTTATTCAATTTTAATACTGAAAAGTATTACTCATGCTCACAATCTGATAACCTGCTGACTATTGAAAACTATCTGCAAGATGAGCGAGACATAATTAAACAACGTTGAAAACCAGGGCCGTATTAAAGTGCTAAAAAAAAAAACAGGAAACGCCGTCCCTATAATCGCATTAAAAAATATGATACTTATATCGCTTTAATTTCGCTCGAGTGTAAAATGATCATGTAACACGTATTTTCGATAAGCATTAGATAGCGCCGGCGCAAAGCACAGCTTGAAAATTTTTGCTTGTGAATTATAGTTAAACATCTCAGCCCAGTGCTTATCATATTAACACTTGAAATCAAATTTGCAATATAAAAAGGAACATATAGAGAATTGATTTAGCAAATATTTGAAAAAGTGAAGAAAAAAAATTTGGGGGTGTAAGACCCCCTTAAACTCCAACCCAATCGGCCTAACCCAAGCCCCAACCCTAATCTTAAAATGACAATCTTTAGGTACATTGGGAAAAACAGGAAACGCGGTCGCTAATCGCATTGTTAAAAGAATGTGATAATATATCGCTTTCGTTCTAATCTTTACTATGTTAGATTCTGGTAACACATGAATTGATTTGTCTCAACAATGATCAACGCGCTTTTTGAATAAGTATTTTATACGCCTACATGTAACTCAAGCAGTACCAAGCACAGTTGATTTCTGCGTATATACAGACATATAGCTAAGACATCTTGGCCAAGGGCCTAACATGTCAACTAGTACCGCCGGGAGATTGATTCCTTGTTTCTTTTGGAGAACACGTTTTTTTGGAGAACACCTTTGTGTCATAACTGAGAAACAGTGAAATGTCTTGCAAATATTCAAAAACATCGATAAAATGGCACTGACAACATTGGAAATATCGCGACCCCCAAAAAACAAAAACAACCGGACCGAAACCTAGACTCGTCTACCACAGTAGCCCGAGTAATAAACTTCGCACAACGAGAATCAGATCTACAATAATCGGCTATCAGTTGTAAGTTGTCGTCTCACGCTGGATTTTGATTGGCTCCGAAAGCATTATATTCCTAAATTAACTGCGCGATAGCATACTAAGCATAGTATCCACTGCTTCGCCCTTAATGTAGTAACTCATCCTTAATGTAGTAATTACTCACCCTTAGTATAGGTAATCGCATGGGGCCGAGGAAAATTAAGGTTTCCTTTCACGAGTGTTTTCAAAATTTCGTGAAGCGATCGACGAGGGTAATTTGTAAGATTTTGAAAACACGAGTGAAATTAAACCTTAATTTTACGAGAACTCATGCGATTAGGTGTTAATAATATAGCGGCCAAAATTATTCAAGAGCTATATTATGTCCAGAAAATGTCGAAGTATATATACCTTATCACGGTCGGTGCTCGGCAACATTCCAATTTTTCTCGCTCTATCGCTGGCCTGTTGCTTTCTTTTGTAAACACAGGCAAAAGTTCGTAAATTTTCTAGTGTATTAATTTTCACTAATAGTTTAAACTCCTTCAATAATTTAAATTAGTTCAAAGTAAACAAAAAAGCATTTTCAGACCGAAAAACCTTGCAGATTTGTTGAGAAAAGGTCAGTCCTCTGAGGTTCATTGTTGCTAAGTAACAAAGCGACCAATCACATGCAAGAACTGCTGATCAAGGAACCAATCAAGTGCAAGGGTTTTGCCCTGAATTACAAAAAAATTCCCTCTTCATAAGCCAATCGTATTCGAGTAATTTTGCCCTCTATATTATTAATGTAGTAATTACTCACACTTAATGTAGTAATTACTCACCCTTAATGTAGTAATTACTCACCCTTAATGTAATAATTACTCACCCTTAATGTAGTAATTACTCACCCTTAATGTAGTAATTACTCGCCCTTAATGTAGTAATTACTCACCCTTAATGTAGTAATTACTCACCCTTAATGTAGTAATTACTCACCCTTTGTCGAGTGTCGTCAGAGAAATGTGCATTTGCGTAAATTAGAGCCATAGGACATGGAAGCAGCGTGGTTGTAAAATCACTACAAGTCTTCCATCTGGGTACCACCTTTGTTTCACCCATACTTCGTGAATATTCATTTTCTGCATCACGGAATGATTTTGGCAGAACCTTTATAAACGGACGAACAACATTCCACATAATTGTGTTTGCAAGTAAACTAAAACGAACAAAAAATGGCAGATTTAGGTTTATCAGAAAAGCATGTTTAAAGAGAAAATGTTCATAATTCTCTAATCACAAAGTTTTCAGTTGTTTCCTCGGGTGGAAGAAAAATAATTTCTCAATCTATTTTACGCCAGTTTTGATTGGACATTTCCTTATGGTTAGAGTTAGGATAATGGGTGGAATAAGGGTTAGTATTTGATTTTTGGTTGGGATTAGAAGCTGAAATCTTAATTCTAAAACAACGTTAAATGTAGTTTACGTAGTCTGTCTGTCAAAAAGAATCACCCACAAGTTTTCTCTTCGTTTATGAGTTCTATTATGCAACTCTAAGCCAAATACTACAGTAAGTCATTAACATCTGCAATTATATACCTCTTAGGTTGGCCAGTGATTAAGTCAATAATTGCTTTAATATTGTTTGGCAACACTATCATAATTTTTTGGTCGGGTTTAATTGATTTGTTTGTGCCACGTAACACTTCTTCCGAATATGCCGTCCAATTAAACTAAAATATGCAATGGTTATAAATAAATGGTTAGTCAAGTCATGAGGTGAAGTGAAGTGTGGTGAGATGGAAAAAAAGAGATTACGTCAAGCTAGGTGATACTAGGTGATACGAGGTGAGACGAAGGTGAAGTGACCGGACACACATGAGGTGAAATGAAGTGAGGTGAGATGAAGTGAGGTGAGATGAAGTGAGTTGAGATGAAGTGAGATGACATGAGAAAAGTGAGATGAAGTGAAGTAATGTGATACACACATGGGGTGAAAAAAGGTGAGGCGAGGTGAAATGAGGTGAAGTGAATTGAAGTGAGATGACATGAGAAAAGTGAAATGAGGTGAAGTGACACACATAATTGAGATGAAGTGAGGTGAAGTGAGATGACATGAAAAAAGTAAGCTGAGGTGAAGTGACGTGACACACATGAGTTGAGATGAAGTGAGGTGTCGTGGAGTAAAGTGAAGTACCGTGAAATGAAATGAAATGAAATGAAGTGAAGTGAAGTGAGATGAAGTGAAGTGAGATGACATGAGAAAAGTGAGATGAGGTGACGTGAAGTGACACACGAGTTGAGATGAAGTGAGGTGTCGTGAAGTGAAGTGTCGTGAAATGAAATGAAATGAAGTGAAGTGAAGTGAAGTGAAGTGAGATGACATGAGAAAAGTGAGATGAGATGAAGTGACATGACGTGACGTGACACACATGAGTTGAGATGAAGTGAGGTGTCGTGAAGTGAAGTGAAGTGAAGTGAAGTGAAGTGAGATGAAGTGAAGTGACGTGAGATGACATGAGAAAAGTGAGATGAGATGAAGTGACGTGAAGTGACACACGAGTTGAGATGAAGTGAGGTGTCGTGAAGTGAAGTGAAGTGAAGTGAAGTGAAGTGAAGTGAAGTGAAGTGAAGTGAAGTGAAGTGAAGTGTCATGAAATGAAATGAAATGAAATGAAGTGAAGTGAAGTGAAGTGAAGTGAAGTGAAGTGAAGTGAGATGACATGAGAAAAGTGAGATGAGATGAAGTGACATGACGTGACGTGACACACATGAGTTGAGATGAAGTGAGATGTCGTGAAGTGAAGTGAAGTGAAGTGAAGTGAAGTGAAGTGAAGTGAAGTGAAGTGAAGTGAGATGAAGTGAAGTGAAGTGAGGTGAAGTGGGATGACATGAGGTGAAGTGAGATGAGGTAAAGTGGCGTGACACACTTTAGTTAAGATGAAGCGAGGTGTCGTAAAGTGAGGCGTCGTAAAGTGAAGTGTCGTAAAGTGAGGTGAAATAAAATGAGGTGAAGTGAAGTGAGATGACATGAGAAAAGTGAGATGAGGTGACGTGAAGTGACACACGAGTTGAGATGAAGTGAGGTGTCGTGAAGTGAAGTGTCGTGAAATGAAATGAAATGAAGTGAAGTGAAGTGAAGTGAAGTGAGATGACATGAGAAAAGTGAGATGAGATGAAGTGACATGACGTGACGTGACACACATGAGTTGAGATGAAGTGAGGTGTCGTGAAGTGAAGTGAAGTGAAGTGAAGTGAGATGAAGTGAAGTGAAGTGAGATGACATGAGAAAAGTGAGATGAGATGAAGTGACGTGAAGTGACACACGAGTTGAGATGAAGTGAGGTGTCGTGAAGTGAAGTGAAGTGAAGTGAAGTGAAGTGAAGTGAAGTGAAGTGAAGTGAAGTGAAGTGAAGTGAAGTGAAGTGAAGTGAAGTGAAGTGTCATGAAATGAAATGAAATGAAATGAAATGAAATGAAATGAAATGAAATGAAATGAAATGAAGTGAAGTGAAGTGAAGTGAAGTGAAGTGAAGTGAGATGACATGAGAAAAGTGAGATGAGATGAAGTGACATGACGTGACGTGACACACATGAGTTGAGATGAAGTGAGATGTCGTGAAGTGAAGTGAAGTGAAGTGAAGTGAAGTGAAGTGAAGTGAAGTGAGATGAAGTGAAGTGAAGTGAGGTGAAGTGGGATGACATGAGGTGAAGTGAGATGAGGTAAAGTGGCGTGACACACTTTAGTTAAGATGAAGCGAGGTGTCGTAAAGTGAGGCGTCGTAAAGTGAAGTGTCGTAAAGTGAGGTGAAATAAAATGAGGTGAAGTGAAGTAAGGTAAGATAACATGAGGTGAAGTGGGATGAGGAAAGATGAGATGATGAGATGTAAGATGACGTGAAGTGAGGAGATGCATGTAAGGTGCATATGAGGTAAGCTGAGATGGACCGAACCGGTGAGGTGAGATGAAGTAAGATGTCGTTACAAAGTGACTGGCGAAGTGAGGTAAGATGAGATAAGGTGAAGTGAGGTGAGGTGAGGTAAGATGAACTGAAGACATCGGAGATGATGTAAAGTGAAGAGATTTAAGGTGAGGCAAGGCGAAGATATGACGTGACGGGTGATTAGTGAGAAGATGAGGTGAGGTGGGATGAGATGAATAGAGAAGATGAGATGAGATATTACCAAAACCGATGATCAACGGCATGGGTCAAGAAAAACATGTCATGATTTTTCCCCAAAAATTAACGAATCTGTCTGCATTCCTTACCCTTTTGAGATTGACACCGTGAGATCACTGAAATATGATTGGTCCATTTGCCACTTTTGAATTTTCCAGTCAAATAGGTTGAGGAATGCAAACGGATTCGTCAATGTTTTGGACGGAAATCGTGATGACATGTTTTTTTTCGCTCGATGCCGCGCATCATCGGTTTTGGTAATAATTACTGGTAAGGATAATAAACACAATAAAGCATTTCCTTCATTCCTTTTTTCCCTACGCAATGAAGCTTCAACATGCATTATATTTTTTATCAAATTTTCATCTAATTTCCAACTAAATTCAACCAAAATTTAATGGTTGGTCCTAGCTTGGTCAATAGCCAACCCTTTTGCAAACTTATGAAAAAATCAGTCCGATACTTTAAGATATTCTCAGACAGTTAGGTATAAACCAAGGTATAAACCAAGGTATAAACATAACCTTGTGGCAGTAAAAAAGTTTATTTTTTAAAACTTAAAGTTTATGGAAACTAACCTTGAATGAAGTTAAATTACTCAATTGATCAAGTGTCATGAATTTCACATTTTTCCTTATACTAGCTTCGTCAACCTCCGTGATCTGTTTCCTCACCTGGAAATGTATATATATAATATATAATATATAATATATAATATATAATATATAATATATAATATATAATATATAATATATAATATATAATATATGGTATATAGTATATAATATATATATATATATATAAATCATTAATGGTATTAAAAACACAAAATACAAAATAATCCATAGGGAATGAGAAAAAGTAACAAATAGTAAAAATAATAAAACAAAACATACTGAAACATATTTGGACTCCAGATAAGAAATTCGTTGCACATCCTGTGTTAATGAAGATGAATTAGCTCCAAGAAGTTTAAATATTTTGAACATAAATTTGTTGTATCCAGATAATTGATCCTGCCATAAAAAGAATCGGTTATGTGAGTGAACTAGCTTACGAGAGAAAAACACCAGCAGAAAATCATCCTCAAAAAACATACCTCCTCTGAAACTAAGTAAGAAACCACTCGCCGGTTATTCTTTTTTACAGTATACCCTGAAGGCTCTGAAGCTCCACCAATCTATCAACAGAAAATTTAAAATAATCATGGCTTTTTGTGGAACCAAACAAACAAACAATATTAAACATAACACATGTACTGATCTGGCTCGATTTCATCAATTATTAACCAAAAAATTCGAAACTTTACTAAACACAACAATTGATTATTACAGCATGATTGCTTGTTTTCGAATATTACAATATTAAAATAAAATCATTAATAATTATGAGAAAATTAATTAAAATACAAGGATATTTTATTAGTACAATCATAGTTAATAGAACATGCATATACATGGTTTGGAAGCTCTATTGTCTTTCAACATGAAGCATGGTCATGCATGTTGAACTGACAATGGAGTTCCTAGCGATATGGAAGTAAATTCTATGGACACATGACGGTGAAGCACTACAACACGTGACGATGAAGCAACTCACTAATTAAACCCAAGCGTTGCTATTGGATGACTGCTTCATTACACAGAAAATACAATACCGTGAAATTGCACAAATTTCCACAAACTTGAACAAAAACATAGAACAATCACTTTGGACGAGTTTCCAAACCATGTATATGTTCTATTAACTACGGTACAATCGATGATTTTATATGTGACACGATGCACGGAAGAAATTAAGCAAATTTTCTCTTCAAGTTTCTCTTAAGGCCTGTTTACACAGGCGATTTTTGGTGCGATTTTTCTCATTCTGACGCATGCGATTGAATGGATGTCTCACGAATGCATTGAACCACTATAGCTTTGTACAAAGGTCCAACGCATTCGTATTTCGTAAGTCAGTCCATTCGATCGCATCAGTCAGGAGGAAAAAAACTCGCAACAAAAATCCCCTGTGTAAACGAGCCTTTACTGGTACAGTAACCCTAATTTACCCCTGACCATCACTTGCTGAGAGGTCGCCCTTGACAAGTAAAATCGTCTGGTATTAAACTGAGTAAATTATAATAAAAGTGCCAAATCACTTTCTCAAGAGTGAATTCACTCTTGAGAAAGTCATTTTCATTTTTATGTAAGAGTTTAATAATTACCTCCGTCGAACCTCGGCATTAAACCACATACTTCCCGAGGCGCGTATTTAACTAATTTAGTTCAAATTTCTTTCAACAAGGTTCTGTCTTTATGATATCTGTACACTTCCCTGGGCTTTATATCAGGTCTCCCCTTGATGAGTGAAATTATGGAAACGTTAAATCATCTGGCATATTATAGACAAAGTAAAATCATGAAAGTGCCAAATGAGGTACGCACACTCTTCGGAGTGAAATTTTAAAAATACTGATTCGTTTGAGAAGTTGTATCAAACTAATCCTCAAGCTTGGATATATCATATCACTCCACTGTAGCTGTTTCATGTTTGACCATAAAATACGGTTTCTGTACTTGTAGCTGCCAACTTACCGCAATAAAATTCTGGGATGTATTGAAAAAAGATGATACCACGTCCACTTCTACAAAAACACCAATTCCAAGGTCTACGAAAACTCTTGCAAGAATCTTTTCCAAAATCCATGAATCGCCAGTCCAGTGGTCAGTTGTAATGTTCCAAGATCCATACTTACGTATCAGATTAAGCATCGGTTGGAATCCAGCAATCGCAATCTCAGTTTCATTCATACATGATCTGTAATAATTGACGGCTTTATAGACTGCTGATTTGGGATCCTATTTAGAGTTTGGTAAAGAATACGATTAAACAAATCCTTCTATAAGACAGAGCCCTTAAAACAAACTATAGTTTTTGTTCCAGAATACTACAGTTTTTAAAAATAGACATGCATGTGTCAACTGGCATGAATTACAGCGCTAGCTGGGCTTTTATTCTAGTACATATATCAATGCTGAAATAACCACTGTAATTGCCGAACTGTTGCTACTTGTAAACTTAATTAGTTATCTTATAGCAGGTCATGAAATATATGCCAGCATAACAAGAATTATGGAGTTAATGTTCAAAACACAGTATTCAATGCCTGCATGCATGGAGTCTGCAATGAAGTAGAATACTAATTACTCGGGCTACCGCAGGTAGACGAGTCTAGGTTTTGGCTCTGTTATTTTAATTTTTTTTTTTTGTGTCGCGAAACGGCACTTCTGACGTCACAGCTCAAATGCTGATGTTTCATCATGGCGGATTTTCATGCAGGAGTGGCGAGTTTTTTGCTTCTCCTGACGCCTTTGGTTGTGTTGTTCGAAGTTAATTTGTGTTTTAATGATAAACGCGCTCGCAATGATTTTTATACTATAGTAGACCTAGGTTGGTCCGCGATCTCGATAACCGTACGCTGAAAATGTGTAGTACTCGATCAAACTTTATACGAAAATTCTCGATCAATGTGTTCTCGATCAATTTTAATACATGTGTTATTAATTAAATTGTGCTGAAAAATGTTGCTCAAGTGCTGTAAATCAAAGAACAAAGAAAGTTGATAAAGCCAACTTGCAAGTGAAAGGTAAACATGCTGTGTTTTACATCTTCATCGAAGTTGTCATTTAGCTGAACTGACTTGTGTCTGTAAATGCTGTATGTAAGCAGTATTTTGCTTTATTTTTGTTTATTATTGTACTGATGTCTTGCACTAAAATTCGATGTTATTAAACAGTTTATATATTACTGTACTTTCATCAAGTGTGTGTTATTGTTTGGGTACACCAATATGGCCCAACCATTTCAATGTTTTGGTTCACCAGTATGACCACCATCTCAATGTTTTGGTACACCAGTATGGCCACCATTTCAATGCTTTGGTACACCAGTATGGCTAGCACTTAAATATTTTGGTACACCAGTATGGCCACCATTTCAATGTTTTGGTACACCAGTATGGCCAGCATTTCAATGTTTTGGTACACCAGTATGGCCACCATCTCATTGTTTTGGTTCACCAGTATGGCCACCATCTCAATGTTTTGATACACCAATATGACCACCATTTCAATGTTTTGGTACACCAGTATGGCCAGCATTTCAATGTTTTGGTACACCAGTATGGCCACTATTTCATTGTTTTGGTACACCAGTGTGGCCACCATTTCAATGTTTTGGCAGACCAGTATGGCCGCCAAATCAATATTTTGGTACACCAGTATGGCCACCATCTCATTGTTTTGGTTCACCAGTATGGCCACCATCTCAATGTTTTGGTACACCAGTATGGCCACCATCTCATTGTTTTGGTACACCAGTATGACCACCATTTCAATGTTTAGGTACACCAGTTTAACTTTTGAAATAAAGCTAAATTATGCTAATTTAGAACAAATTAGCCTTTCTCTTTGCTAAACCATTTCTTGGCACACTACACAGCAGTCGTCTCAAACAAAGATGTCAGAGTAGTCGGACTGTCAGCGAATCAAGGTGTATTAAAAATAATTGGAAACTTTAAACTGAAGGAGTGAAGGACGTCAGAGAACAGTCATGTTTAATAATTGCGAAACCGAGGTTTGGCCGAGTTGTCTCCAGATGATCAGTGGTTGTCTCTTTTGAACGAAGCATTTATTGCCATTTTATCGATGTTTTTGAATATTTGAAAGACATTTCACTGTTTCTCAGTTGTTTACTTGTTTTTACTTGCATTGTTTATTGTGGTGCCAGTTTATACAAAATAAACACAATCCCATGGTACATGCATTTTAATACTAGTTTATACTATTCATCGTCTATTCACAAATTGTGTTTTGAGATCTGGTTGTTTTAGATTTTTTATCATGCAGTCAAAGTTTCAAATTGTCAATGGGCGTTGTTTGTGATCTCTAGTTGTAATGAAGTTAATCAGGTGATTTTAAAGAACGACTGAACGAGGGAATTGTATAATCCCAATCTGAAACTGAATCAATGTTTTGCCCGACCCGGGGGAGGGAGGGCATACCCAGGGGCATTTGACATTTTCAATTTTTTTTGTGTCGATAAGCCCCACTGCAGAGCACCCACCACCTGGTAGGCAATCTTTGTCAAATTTTCCCCTGTCTTGAGTTAGAGCACAACATGTTTTTGTTTAGATATTAGTTTAGATTATTTTCTTGCATAAAGAAATTATGTGTTCAGTCTGGTTAGCCGACTATAATATACTGTTATTTACTGCCAAAATCAGACTCTTCGACTCTTTTCAATAAAATTTAAGCTACCACAAAGTTAAAAAACAAAAGTCTGATTGAAAAGTAAACAAGAGTTCAAACATGTATTATTCGCATGACAAAAAGTAGCCTCCATAGCAGGCGTTCTGTTCTGGGGGAGAGGGTACCTGCCTCCCTTAATCCCTACCCATCTCAACCCTCTCCCCCAGAACAGAACGATATATATGCATGAGCAGTGCTGTTGATAATGCTAAACATTGCGGCCTTTAAAATGAATTACTTCAGATATTGTTATGTGAGATCTGTGAGCACCATCTAAACAGTTTATTAACAATAACTAAAATATTAAAGTGTAATATGTACACAAAATGTCACAGTAACATACATATAGTTCGAGATATAGTTAAAGCAATGTCATGATGGCTCTGTATATGAATTCTATGTTGTTCCAATCTAGGTTGTCCATGCATGTAAGGGACCGTTCATTATTTATCGGAGGGGGGGGGGATGGGTGAGAAAATGGGGGGACCTGAAATTTTTGCTACTTCTTTTGGGGGGACCCTGAAATAATTTATAAATTCTTAAGGGGGGGGGGGGCATAAAGTTTTTGTATTAAACAAGGATAAGAGTCTGAGATGATCAACATTATTATACAAACAAACATTTCTTATTGGGATAAATCATTCAGAAAAGCCTTTAATTGGAATTACTTTGTGTTGTTTTGTAAAATGTAAAGTAAAAGTAAACCATAAGGCTCAGGTATTTAGATCCTGGTTGTGACTTACCATCTTTGGTGTATTGTGTTGGTGTATTGTGTTGGTGAATAGTAGTGGAGAATGGTTAATAGTTTAAGGTGTTAGGGTAACAATTATGATTGAGATTAAGGAGAAGGTTAAGGTGACAATTGGTTTAATGTGCGGGTCGGGTGGGAATTAATGTTGGGGTTAAGAAGGTTATATTTAGGGTTAAGCTTAGGTTTAGGGTTAATGGGGTAATTGAATTTTGAGGTTTTATAGGTAGGGTGGGTGGGGTTAGTTTTAAGATTAATGTCAGGATTTGAAGGGTTGGGGGGGGGGGCACTGAAATTATGTCAAATAAAAACAGGGGGGCTACCAAATTTTTAAACTTTGCTTGGGGGGTACCTGAAAAAAAAAAAAAGTTTGGCAATTTCTCACCCATCCCCCCCCCGATAAATAATGAACGGTCCCTAAGGTTATAATAGTAGTCAATAAAAAATTGTTCTTTGTAAAACAAATGTGCGCTTTCTAACTAGCTTTCTAACATGTCCTCCTCCACCAATCTCATTCTCCACATCACCATGCCCAGTAGCCCGAGTTAACGCCTAGCGGGCGTCTTGTTAGAAATATGCAATAGACCTTTCACATGAAATGAATGAATCATGTGATCTTTCTTTTTGATAAATATGATTAGCTAATGTCCAAAGTTGTTCGAAGTTTTGGATGTCCGAAGTTTTACGAGAGCCAATCAAATCTCTCAACGCCTTATCCACGCACTTCGTGTAGAAATGTTTATTACATGTACTTGCATACTAAGTAGTCATGCATCACCAACAGTTGAACATTCAACGTTATTAAAAGACAAAATTAAATGACAAAAAGTTAAATGGGCCTGGCCATGACAGTGACAAACAGATTTGGCAATTTAAGATGAACAAAATTTGATCTAGCAAAAGCATATTCAATGTGACACATAAAATTCCCACTGTTATATGTACAATTGTACATGCCATGAATATACTTTACAATGAATAATAAATAGTATAATTATAGTGTTGAACTTGATTATTGTAAAACAATATTAGTCTGCACACAGATAGCCTGTAAACAGACTGTTTGGGGGTGGCTCTGGGGGAAGAGAAGATAGTCTGTGGACAATCAATTCAAATATAAATTCTCAGATAACTTTTAAATAATTATGGACATTTGCTGTGAAGCCGAAACGTTTTGCTCAACTTTCAACGGGTTCAGTTTAGCGAAAAATCCAGAATGAAATCAAGCGTCAGTTTGTGCAAAAGGCGGCCAGTGAAAGAATTGGCGTATCAATTGCCTTGGATACTTTAAAAGGTGGCTCCATACAGTTTCTTGAAAAGTGGAAAACACACATTCTAGATCCAAAATCTTGTACATTGAATAATCACGTTTTTTTTATTTGAAAAATTTTAGGTCTACAGAATTTTTTTTTAATTTGGCCTATTGACTATATGGACTAGAAGAAAACTTTTAATAAAATAAAAAATGGGGGTCACCGAGGCTTTTTGCGAATTAAACTAGTTTAAACGCAAATTCGCAGCCATTTTGAAACGTCATTGTCGCCATAGCAACCACGGTTACGCACTTTTTCGTTCTTTCTCAATCTCGAGCCCATAGTCACCCCCTTTTTGGTCAGCGGGAGAGCGCGGGGGAGACTCTGGGGAAACTGGATTGATTCTCCGTTTTGATTGGTTCATTTAAATTTATTAAAATATACAGGTTGTGAAATAATGAAAGTCAAATATATTGCTTTATTCAATAAACATATATATCTTCAATTTAAATTTATTATTAAATTCAATCTCTTCTCTTTGTTTAATTATATCTGGGTCTCGGTCGCACAAACGGGCTTCGTAGCAAAGTTTAAAAGACTTAAGACGAATTTCGAATAACAAATAGTCGCAATGAACAAAACAAACCCTGGTGGGATTTGTCGTTATATTTTATGTATAAATGTAAAACAATTTAAACAACGAAAAAGCATATTTAAGACAATTAAAGAAGGAATCAGCCTTCGCAATCTTAAGTATTAAAAGGCTTGTGATCGAAGACGATATTGGCGTCGTGAATTGATATTTTACCTTGGATTTCATGAACGTTTATGTCAAGTGCCACCACCAACAGTGTCAGTCTCTCTCCGACAATTTTAACGTGCATTTGATCCGCATTTTATGCAGGGTTCTCACAAATATAGTGTTTGCGATTTCAAACAAATATATGAGAAACGAACTCATGAACACAACGCACATTCTGCACAGCAGCTGGGACTACGATCATGCGCTTAACCGGAACCCCTCATTTCAGGGGTAATTAAATCCAGTTTCCCCAGAGTCTCCCCCGTGCCTCTCCCGCTGACCAAGAAGGGGGTGACTATGGGCTCGAGATTGGTTCTTTCTCAAAATGCTGTTCTATACAAGACATATAGTTTCATTCTTCTAACAATGTACAAGATTTTGGGCCTGAAACGTGTGTTTTCCACTTTTCAATAAACTGTATGAAGCCACCTTAAAAAGGATTAGAAGGAAATCGACAAATCGGCAATGGCTGTGTATATAAGTAGGCGTTTATTTTGCAGTTTACATGCCAGGTGTCAAGGGGTGGGGTGGAAGGGTAATTATATATAGGATTTGACGGCATACGGCGGAAGTTCTTTCTCGCCAATTGATCAGCTATCTAAACTCACAGAACGTCTCCTCGCAGGCTAGTACACATTTCAACTACTGCTCATCACGTAGTGAGAAGTCTGTCACACTATTTTGCTCAAGCTCGTGCAATATAAATTATTGTGTACAGTTATCAAGTGCATATAACAATAATATTAAGTATTCACTGACAAAATTGCCAGCAGGACCATAAAGATTATTTCTACAATTCACAGAGGATTTCATATAACTTTTGATGCCCGCTTCGTTGCTTTTCCCGTGGAACATAGAAGTGTTGTTCATCCATTGAGAAAAATAGCGATATAGTATTAAAACAGTTTGCCAAAAGCCCAAAACAGACTAAACAGTTATCGAAGCAACACAACTTCTCAATCAAAGATGGTAGTGTTCTTTGGGCTGCTTCATTGTGTTCGACCAATCTTCGACCCGTACAGTTCGACTTCCACCGCTTCACGTACCCGCCAGCCAGCTAGATCATGGCAATGTGTGCACTGCAACTGGTTTTTACTGACTTTACACAAAAACTATAGTTCTCACACACAGCTGGGAGCTGCTGCAGCATCCGCCGCAAGGTTAACCTTTATTTAACCACAGATAGCCATCACAGCTTTACATCACATTACTGTTACCTATTACAGCTCAACTAGAAATAAACAAAATACAGGATGACTAATAGCAGTTCATCGTATTTTGCACATAACCTAACGATTAAAACTTCAACCCATGAATGCATTACAAGGGGAAGGGTGGATGGGATTAGAGGTCAAGCATGGTGAAGCAACACCAAACAACAAAATGTGCTGACATATCCCCCATACACCTGATTGCCCATCATGCCCCCAGCAGTGTGTGAGAAAACATTTTCTGCTTCTTTCGTTCCTCAGCCAGCAGAAAATGTGTGGTTCCAGAAAATATCCATACCCCCCCCCCCCCCCCACACACACACACACGGAAGGTCACTGGAAATTCCGAAGGGGAGGGGGGGTTGAAAGGCTAAAATTTCCGAGGGGAGAGGGGGGTCATGAGCCGCTCCTTTTCCTGGGGGGTGAAGAAACACGAAATGCACGACGTAATACTTATGATGCACGCTGTTTTGAAAAAAAAATCAGAGTTCCTGTCCATTGAGATGACGTTAACATCATAAGCTTTAAGGTTTCTGTTTTTGCTTTGAGTTTGTTAGCGAGAGTTTGCTATTCCCCAGAAGACTGACGTGTCTTTGAAACGAAGAAAGACTTAGTCATGACATGACAGGAACTCGTCCCCAGACTCCCAGGGGTGTCTCGTTTTCGTTCTAATGAAAGTACTTTCTTCACTTCCGGTTTTTAGTATCGCCTTTGTAAGCTCGCGCGTGCCTTTTATTTGTGAGGGATTTATTATCACAACCACAAGAACAACAAGAAAGTTAAAAAACACCAATATATTTGTTGAAGCAACCCCATAATTTTTGTAACATGTACGCGTCTAAAAGTCAAGCAAAAAATATTTTTAAACGTGTCATTGACCACAGAACTGGGGTTCTTGTGGATGGAATCATTCGCCCAACATAAGTAAGCGACGTTTTTGACAACACGGATGTCAGCCAAAAGCTAGCGTACCTTATTTTAGCGGTGTTTTATATCATAACGCCCGAGTAGGCAAGTCACAGACTTCAAATACATCACGTTTTGGCGTGTGTGTTGATGATCGCTACAAATGGCCACAAACGCCGTTTTTAATCCAGTCCACTCGCAGTCAACTGATGTCCGTGTTGTCAAATAAGCGAATTCAATTTAGAAAACGTGGAACACTCAGTTGAAACTTTGAAACACACATTTTTATTCATGAACAACATAGAACAATTCAAACCAGGTGGTGAAGATGTGAAAAGTAAAGAATTCAGTACAAGAACAAAGTGTGCGTTCTTTAAAATTTATGAAGATCGAGTTTATAATTTACTGTACTCTTAAGCTTAATAATAAAATGTTATCGTATATTTTGCTTAACCGAGTCTTCGTTTTTTTAAGAATAAAACCTTTGGAATTTCCTAGGGGGAGGGGTCCATCTTTAAAAATACTGGAAATTCCAGGGGGGTTGGGGGTCACCCCTTTGGAACGGAAATTCCTGAGGGGTGGGGGGTGAAAACCAAAATATCTTCCGTGTGGGGGGGGGATGGATATTTTCTGGAACCACACAATAACACTTCTCACACACAGCTGGGAGCTGCTGCAGCATCCGCCGCAACGCATAACGATAGAGCGCATGCATATAACTGAATCCGTCATGCACTATGCATCGAATTTGTAAACTAACAGTAGATAGTCAAGTGATTCATTGATATAATTGTTCCTAGCCCTGGAACTACGCCAACCTCCCTGTCTCTGAAACAGGCAATCCGGAATACCAAGAGCGGCAGCTGTAGTCGCACCACCCGATCGTAAACTATGAAGCCCATATTGTTTAGGATCGAGACCTTCCTTGTTTCAGCAGTTCGTAAATAGGTTGACCACTATTTTCGAAATTCTCTCCAGAACAGGATCTCATTTTGTGCCTCCTCCAACAATTGGATTTTTTTATCCCAGTAGACAGATTGCTGCGCATATCATACCGAATTGTGCTGCTTCCCCCCCCCCCCCCCCCCCCCCCCCCCCCCCCCCCCCCCCCCCCCCCCCCCCCCCCCCCCCCCCCCCCCCCCCCCCCCCCCCCCCCCCCCCCCCCCCCCCCCCCCCCCCCCCCCCCCCCCCCCCCCCCCCCCCCCCCCCCCCCCCCCCCCCCCCCCCACCCCCCCCCCCCCCCCCCCCCCACCCCCCCCCCCCACCCCCCACTCCCCCCCCCCCCCCCTAAGATGGTGAAGAAGTACAAATGCCATAACAGCTGTACTTATCTATTAAAATGTGAAGCCTCAGCCTTCTTCTCTGCATTCCGTAACAACTTGTTTTCTTTAATGGCCTTCTTTATTCTTTTTTTCATCCTCCGAATCGCTGGCCAGAGGCTCAGCCGTATATTACCGAAACCACTAGAGTGGTAGACTGTCGGATCGAAAACGAACGTGATGCGAAATGAATGCACCTCGTGATCAACATTTTTATAGTTATCCAATGAATGCTCACAGATTTATCACGTGATGATTAATTTCGCATCACGTGGTACATTCATCCAAATCGATTTCCCAACCGCCAATTTACCACTCTAGTGATTTCAATAATAGCAGTGTACCGTATCCCAAACCATATTTTTCCGCCAGCAAAATATGTTTGTTTCGATCCGTAAGCCCTTTCATCGACTTCTCTCCCCCGTGGCGAGCGTCTTTTCTGTTCTCGGTACGTGAACCCGGACTCTTATTATACGGTTCAAGCCGCTGTAACGCCCAAGAAGAGTTCCCTGACGACTGCTTGAGAGAATACTTGAATAAATTTGCATGAAACGCGAACTAATTATCAGAGGTCAAGCATGGCGAAGCAACAACAAAATGTGCTGACATAACCCGCACCCCCCCCCCCCCCCCCGCCCCCTATACACATGATTGCCATCAGGCCCCAGCAGTGTGCAGATGCATACTGTATCTAAGATAGACAGACAGACATCTCTATTAAGCTGGATTTCCACTAGGCGTAAAATGTCACGCGCTCGACTTTTTTCTTTTGTCTTGTGAGTTTCCATGTGGAACGAAGTAGAAAACTATTCAATTTGTACAATAGAAAAGTAGAGCGTGCGATATTTTACGCCTAGTGGAAATCCAGCCTAAGACAGACAGACACCTCTCTAAGACAAACAAACAGATCAGACACCTCTCTAAAACAGACACATCTCTAAGACAGACAAATAGAAACCTCTCTAAGGACAGAAACAGAAAATTTAAATTACCTTTGAGTATTGAGCTATCAACTGTTTGTTTTCCAATAAATCTCGCAGCGAGTATTTCACATTTTTCCCAGCAATAAGCATGGGGTTCACATTCCCTGCACCTTTATCTTCTACATGGTGATTTTTAATAAACCCACCACAGCTGTATTGATAAAAATCATCACAGGGTTTTACAGAAGTGTCGAGATTTTGCAGAATATCTGGAAAAATATGAAAGTTCCAAGTTGTAAATTCTCTTAGTTTATTCATGCATAAATTATCTTTGATGTGCCGCGGTTAAAGTCCCTATGTCATCCTCAGGGACTTTACATATTTATACTAATTGAAACATTCTGAGAAGATTTGTAATATATCTTCTCAGGCGAAAATTTCATCTTCATGGATTTTTTTGCCGTTAAAGTTGACGGAAGTGACGTCGAAAGAGGAATTTGTCTATACGAAAACCACTTTACAGATTCCTCTTTTGACGTCACTTCCGTCAATTTTAACGACAAAAAAATCCATGAAGATGAAATTTTCGCCTGAGAAGATATATTACAAATGTTCTCAGAATGTTCCAATTAGTATAAATATGTAAAGTCCCTGAGGATGACATAGGCAATTGAATAAATAGGTTATTGACCTTGCATATTAAATGACCTACTATATCGCTTAGAATACCATTTGTTTGTTAAATAACGACAAATATCGTCTGGTTATTACCCTCGGGCCTGTGGCCCTAGGGGTTAATAACCAGCGTAGTGACACCAAATAATAAAATATGCGTGTAGAACTGAAAAGCTAGAACGCTTCATGCAGCCTGGTAATTTCTCTGGCAAGCTTTGACGTCTTGTCAATTTCACTTTGGCACATCATATTATGTGATTTCGACTTAGGAAAAACCTGACAGACTGTAGACTGCGAACCCAGACGTATTTTTCTGCCCTAAAAATACATCTGGGTTCGCAGGCCAGACAGACTGCGGATTATAGTAAAATTTTCATAACACAATTTTAAGTAGAATGACTAAAAAATCTAGAAATTAAACACCGTTCATTTATGAAGACTGAGTATAAAGAAAGTTATATTTACACTTAATTCATGATTTGTTGCTTTGACGGGCGTATTCGTGCGTTTCTTCATTTTTTATCTAATTAGTATTCATAGGGCTGTATGCTATATATAACCCGCGGTACATCAAAGAAAACCGACTCAATCATGAAATAAGTATATTTTTATATCAGGAAAAACGACATAAATTATAGACTTAAAATATAGCGTTCATAAAATTTTCTGCGGAGCTATTTTTTGTTGACAATTTTCGGCTGGTTATTTTCCTTAATTGTCACTCTGCATTGTTATCTTTTAGTTGTGTGACTAAAATATAATATTAGCCACTTTTAATATAGTCATTGAGGACCACATTTTAACGGCGTTTCCGAGAGCTGTTTATCTACCAGACTACCATTCTTTGGTCTTTGAGATTTTTCGCTTTGAAACTGGAAAATGAATATATATAATTATATACAACCTTGAATACAAATTGACTAAATTCGAAATGTGATACTCGCGTTGATGGTATTAAATTTCTCACAACTATTTTTTATCTGAACTGACTGAACAGTATAAAATTCCAAACTCGTACTCACTCGCACTGTCGTACCTATGTGCTCTCCAAATTACCATTTAATTTGGAGAGCATATACTGCTCCCAGCCTCCCGCACTTCGTTTGTGGCTACACAACGTTTATTCTAATTTGCATATTTTGGCTCTTGTCTGAAGTCGCTCATCTTGAAAAGAAATACCTCGCACTTTCTGCATATCAACTTTGAACTTGAATCGTCCTCGGTGATCTAAATAATTTCTCAAGTATTCTGCACATTCGCACATAAATCCTTGTCTTGCTGCTTTTACTGAATACCGAACCATATGACGACTTTCGAAAGACGGCAGATTAAACTCCGAGCAAAGATTTTTATCCTCGAGAGTCGGTTTTTCGCCACTGAATTTGCCAAACGTTATCGGAATCCACCATTATCGCTACTCATAAGTATAAGAACAGATCAAACTATAAACGTGGACGCTTATGAGCTATTGTCGAATATAAGTCATGACCAAATTCATTGAAACTTTGCATTAATTGTATTTGCGAAGAATAATTAAGATAAGCGATCAACCAATGAAAACACAGAACCCACCAGCCGATGCCAGGGCCGTTTCGCGCTGCCCCTTCGCAAAAGGCCCTGGGGACGAGGTTGTGCCAACTGAGCACGTTTTCGGAGCCTGCGATCCTTCTGACCAACAGAATGTTCAAGGTTACTTGAAGTACAGGCCGCCCTAGCGCTTGGCCCTACCCAAAAGGATTGCAGGCTCTGGTAACGAGATCCAATGTTATGCGATATTGTCGAATTTAAATATTGTTAGAATATTCATAGCCACTGGAAAGGGAGAGGGCTGTGAAAGTGGGCGTGACTTAGCCTAGTCTCTAGGCCTTCCTCGGTTAACGCGTTTCGGAAGTGATCCGAACGGACCCGCTGGGGAAGGCCTAGCAAAATTCGTAAACACTTTCACTTTACAGCTTGGTTGTTTATTGAGGAAGAATTGTGATATTATGATGTTCTAAGTGTTTTTCGACATTTAATATTCCATCTGCATAAAATAATACAAGCCTGCTCACCCCGGATCGACGAAGTTTCACTAGCCTAGCTTTCTTATAACTAGCTAGTTTCCTTCTGCAACCGCCAAAAGTTGAAAGTTAAACAGTTACATTTTCATTCCAAGCTCCAATTGGAATATATTCCATAATTCCCTTCTTTCGATCGCCAAGATCTTTGGTAAAATCCTCAGACATCCTTGTGCTTATATGCTGTCGCTCAGTGTTGTATGCTAGATCCCAGGAACACTCGAAGGGCCAGAACGATTCTGGGCAGGACCTTTTTGCGAATGTTGCTAGGCCTTCTCGTTTCCAGCCTCTCCCCAGTCTTCCCAAGAACCCAAACCGACTGCGCGGTCAAGCACAGATGGAAACGAAAGGCCTAGAAACTAGGCTAGGCGTAACTAAGATTTATGTTATTGTTCGCCAAATTCAGGATCACGTGACGTTGAACCTGCATGATTGAGCAATAACAAGAAACTATTTCTAAAAAGAAATAGCTGTTTCGTTCCCGTCAGCCTCTTACAAGAGGGTGTTGCATGCCGATTGCGGGCAATCATGACGAAATTTAGCTCGGCCAACCAGGCCTTACCTGCTGTAGCGTCTCGCAATTTTCTTGAGAACGCAATTATTTTGGCAACGTTTTATTTGCCTCCTATACACGGTCAGAGGTGAATAGGAGAAATGTACATGTGGCGTGAGTACGACGGAAATTTTGCAGTTATTTATATGTAGATACATAAAATGTCGCTGTTTAGGAAAGCCGGCTACATTAGCGGTCATTTATGCCACCTATATTTAAGTTAAAATTTATTAAATAATCTTCAATCTGTGTGTAATTCTTTCAAAGTTTGAATGTATTTGATCGGAATAAATACTAGAGTGATTGAGTAGCTTTTCCAAGGCCACTGACTCGACCCCCGACCTTTCGGAATGCTATTCGCCCAATCTCAATATCTTTATTATTACTTTTAGCTTTACATTTATATTCAACATTTTACAGTTGCATTCTATTGCTTTAAAAAATACACAATAAAAATATTGTTTTGACTTCTTGAATTTATTTTTCTTGTGTTTAAAATGCATACAGAAAGTCTGAAACACGCAACCACGAAGCCTTCTCCTCCCACATGTCAGAAAACCCACAACTCTGCCACATTACCAAAGGCAGCATTCACATACCATTTAGGTAACCTAGTTATTACTCGGGCTACTGTGGTAGCCGAGTCTATTATTAGTCATCCCATCAGGCTTTGCGAAACTGATGCGTGCATGCCAAATGCTTTGCTTTCCTGATGTCTGATCAAGTCTTTCTCGTTTCGGATGTGTTTTGTGTGTTCACAGACATAGTTATTGGTCAGTAATGTCGCTGGCAAGTATCTTGATATTATATACGCTTACAATCGCTCATGCCGTTGATTATTAAAGTGAACTTGCAAGTGACCCCTTCTAGGTAAACATGAAGCTGTGTTGATATTTAATACCCGAAGAGACTCAACATACGAACGCTGTGTACATGTGTGCAATCGTGTTTTGTTATGGCAAATTGTGTTTTCTATCGGAGAATTGGATTGTGTTTTGACTTAATTTTGTCTGTGACCAATGTGTTTAATAGACTTTAGATCTTATTAGCACTGCATGTGACAACCTGCGTATGTATATGATTGCAGCTTCGATAACACTTCAGTACCTTTTACCCAAAACACTGACCTTCACGTACTATATATAGCACTGTGATTTTGCAGTAGCCCGAGTGAACGCCCAACCAGGTGTCTTGTTAAATCTAAAGCGCCAACGAGCAGTTAGAATGCAATTTCGGAGAATTCAAAGAGGGGAAAGTTCCTACAGTACTCGGCATTCGCTTGTTCGTAGTATTGTATGATTCACTTCTCACGGATTGTTTACGTCGTTCAGCTAATTGTGCTAGATCAGCAATATTATTTCACTTCGTTTTGGCGTTTAACCACGCCTACAACTAAATTTTTTATGCGGAATTTTGATTTCATTGCATAAGATCGACGTTTTGGCTTATGCTGCCAACAACACTGCATTGCGATTGGACTATTTTCATCTGTGATGACAGTTTCTTTTGTGACGTCAATGGAAAGCTAACACAGTAACAGTTTCGTTCCTGCGGGGAACGAAACAAAAACGGCAAGATTTTACATTAGAGCAGCGAGGCGCGTACGGAAGAACTTTCGTTGTAGCACTTGTAGGTGATGGTTGCGATATAAATTCCACTTCATTTGGACATTATATGCATAGAAGGTCCCTCATGAAAACTCCCTTTGCAAAGAATATTTAATAAAGTGCAGTAAATTCGAATAAATGATCAATGGTCGGACCGAACACAGTGAGAGGTGAAATAATGATACAATAGTTTTGCCAACAGTACAACTAAAACTAAAATTCGCTTTTGTCTTAATATGAGTAGTTGTGCTAAATTATATGTCAGAAGTTGAGTTGCCTTCATTGAATATTAAATGCACTAAATGTCTGGTGTATTGCGCATTACTGGTTTGTTTCATAAACACGGTGAGGACTGGCAATTGTCGTACGCGTATCAGTTTACGTACACGTATAATTAAAGAATAACTAAAGTATTAAGAAACATTGCCAGATTGCCATCTGACAACAAAAGTGTAAAACTCTGATTTAATAATTTGTAGACATGTACCCTGGTCCCAGAGGTCCTACGCCGCCCGCTCCCCCCCCCCCCCCGAAATGCTGAAAGCGGCGAGAGAACCTCTGGTCTAGCCTGCGAGCCGGCTCTCCTTTGGGGGATTGGGGAGCGGAGGAGAAGGAGAGCCTGCACGCGTAGTATTGTTTTTTGAGTAGTAGCGTTCCAAATTGGGACGCAGCTTACTGATTGGACGAGTGCTGATTGTTGACGTACAACCATATATTAATAGACTGCTGGTGAAAGATATTTCCATCAGGTAAATATTTTTAATATCTTTGATCATTTATCAAGGGTTGTACGAAGCGTATTAAAATCATATTTTAGGATAGACCCAGATCGATAGACCCGAATAGTTTTGAAACGAAATACTGACGTTTCGAGGGGAGTCCTTCATCAAAGTAAATACTCTGGTGAAGAGTTTTGCTCGAAATGTCAGCATTTCAGATTGATTCGTTCCAAAAATTTCACCACCTTTTCGCTTTGCCACGATTGTTAAACACTTTAGTGTGAAAGCAAATCGTCCTCTCATGGATAAGTCAATTAATTGAAAATTTGGTGTCAAAGGACAACTTCCTACGATTGAGAAAATATTATTTCTATAAAACAAACGATAAGGTTCGAAACACCATTCGCCTGCAATACACACAGCTTTTTGTACCGGCCAGGACTGATGGCATTTACGGATTTACCAAATTCAACAGTTGTGATAGCAAACCGATTAGCCTGCATAGCAGGCGTTTCAGTAAGGGGTGGGGGCGAAAAAACGGGAGAGGGCGAGGCGGGGGGAGGAAACGCCTGCCGCCATGCTATTCAAAAAAAATTCCACCCCCTTTTCTCAATTATGACATGAACCAATCACGTATGAGAAATATCATATGAAAAAAGAATACTTGTATAGAATATAGATAGCGAAACTCTTTACAGAATTATTCAGAGAATGTCGTAATGTTTGCTGACATCTGTGTGATCTAGAATTTAGACCTAATTAGAACGGGTTTGTCACAACAAAACTGGTACAGAATGCAGCCGAGGGAAATATATATAACCCAGAGTCGGACTGGCTTCATATTAGGGGCAGTGCCATTAGGGAGAGGGGCGCCGTCAGGGTTTCTTTCAGAATATTTAACAAGGGGCCAAAACCGGCAATAATTACTACGTGTGGGGCAAGGAGCGCCGAAGGCGCGACCAACGTCTAGGGGGGTCCGGGGGCATGCTCCCCCTGAAAATTTTGAATTTTAGAGTCTCTGAAATAACATTTCCTGCATTTTCAGGGGGGGTTGAAAGAGTTTTGAAGGATATAAAATACCAACAAAATATTCAAATATACTCATTTTATATAGGAATACACCATAACATGGAAGGCAACATCATGAGGAGATGTCGTCATACATGGACAAATCAACTCACATTGTGCGTACCATTAATTAGGTGACTACTTCATGTCAGGCTGTCAGCTGCGTGAAGTGTACTAAAATATTATTTCATCGTAATATACTATTAGCTGTACCATACTGATTAAAACGTAAAACGACTATAAATCCAAAATCGGGTTTTTAAATAGGAATTGCACTACATATCAAATATAATATTATACAACGGGAAAGGGGCGCAGAACGGCATCCTAAAGGCCTGGCCAAACGCTTTCAACATTTCATGGAACATCGTTCAACATTGTTGAACGCATGTTGAACGAAAATTTGAACTTGTTCAAATTTCGTTCAACATCATTCAACAACGTTCAACATCATTCAACAGGGTGGCCAAACGCTTTCAACATGTTGGATCATGGTTGAATTCAATAATGTTGAACGAAACGCCTGCAATGCAGGCTACAAACCGATAACATTATTAAATCTTGCATGCCTATCAAATGATTTGTTGTTACACAGTAAGCTCGCGGGATACCACAGAATATTTTTTATATTCCAACTTAATTATTATTTATATGACTGAAGTTCCTATGCCCAGGCAAAGTTAAAGTCTGAAAGACTCCGGCTCCTTCTTTTCAGTTCTTCCTCTCGATATGTGAAAATATATGTAAAGTCAGACAGGACGTACCGAAGTGGCACGGCGGCTATACGGCATATCATTATCTTGTCATTAATTTGTGGAACAAGATGACTAGTAATTTCAGAACTACACATCGTTGAAATATATTGTGTACGTATGTTGATATATATGTTGAATCAGCAAGCAGGGCCAGTGGCCGCTGGTGCCGCCGCTAAATTCGAGGCCTGTTAACAAGTTACATGGAATGAACCTTGGCTGCTTGAGTAACCTATTAAACTGTCAATATTTGTTGGTGTGAGGACAATGCACTTTCGGTTTTAAGTAATTAAACATTCCAAGCATACCTCAGTTCTTGGAACCGAAGTGGACGTGATACAACATAGGGAGGGGCAAGATGAAATGTAGCAAAAGTAACCTACCGTTTGATAAAATAATCAGGTTAGGAAAAACCTACTGTAGCCCGACTTCTGAAATAATATCAAACCGAAAGCCATAGTAAATAGACACTACGGGAGCAAGGGAAACAATATAGCAAGTTGACACACAAGAAGATCAATAGGAAGCAAATATTATTTTAATTTGCAAACACACAAGGCGAATTTATTGTACAATTGCAAATCGGTGCACAACATTTTGTCAATTTGTGTTACATGTATGTACTACATACCTGTATGGGTACATTTCGCAACAAATAGGAACACTATTTTGTTGCTTGGTGGATCAGACGTGGCGTCGTCGCCGGGGGAGGCTATAACCCCGCTACAATTTGATATATTTGTCCGATTTGTCAGAGATTTTGTGGTTGTCGGTGAAATATGCTTTGTGACAACTTAAAGGTATATACCTGTCGAAAAATTTGAGCCCGTCCTTTTGAACATCTGCGCGGATCAGTTGTGTTTTAATATACTACAAATATCATATTAACTTACCACCAGCACTAATGACACAGGAAGGAGTTCGACAAATTGTAGTGACGGGAGCAGTAGTCGGAGTGACGGGAGCAGTTGGAGAAGCAGAAGCTGTACCATTGTCTTTTCTATTCAACGAAGGTACTGACGATTTTGTATCACTTTTCTCTTTGGCATAAAGAGCAATGAAGACAATGCACAGAGTTAGAAGCAAGATAATCAATATAGTCAGCACCACGTGCACTTTAGCTGGTTTCCGTATAACGTGAAGGAGATTTAATTGTGATTTAAAAGAATGATCGTCTTCCAACGTGTCGAAAGGAATATCCGCCATCGTCGTTCTCTACTCAATACTGATCAGTGGATTCAGTTCAGTGCCGAGTCTGAGTATATATAGCCAATACTTTAATTATTTATTCATGAGCTACTGATATATGACACTTTCGATGTACGTAAGCAGTTACGTTTGCAAGTTGCTGATTGAATCCGCCAATCAAAATTTATGGGCGGCCGTTACCACCAAAAATAGTACGGCAGTGAAATGGAACAGCTTATTGTGAAATGACTCAACGAAAACACAAATGATCCATCGTAATATGAAGTGATTCAACTTTCCGGTGAGGAATCATTGATACTAAACAGAAATGATGCAACATAAATTGAAATGGCTGAACAGTGCGCAGTGAAATGACTGAACAAGTTGTGCAATGATTCAACTAAATATGAATTGATTCAACGTATCGTGCAATGATTCGATAGATTGTGTGATGGTTCAACTATTGGTTGTGAAATGATTGAACGTGTTATGAAATCATTCAACTAGTTGTGCGATGATTCAACTTAAGTCAGTGAAATGGCCTAACTAGAAATAGCCTACTGTGAAACAGCGTAATGTGAAACGGCCTAACTTGAAATAGCCTACTGTGAAATAGCCTACTGTGAAATGGCCTAACTTGAAATGGCCTAATGTGAAATGGCCTAACTTGAAATGGCCTAATGTGAAATGGCCTAACTTGAAATGGCCTAATGTGAAATGGCCTAACTAGAAATAGCCTACTGTGAAACAGCGTAATGTGAAACGGCCTAACTTGAAATAGCCTACTGTGAAATGGCCTAACTTGAAACGGCCTAATGTGAAATGGCCTAACTTGAAATGGCCTAATGTGAAATGGCCTAACTTGAAATGGCCTAATGTGAAATGGCCTAATGTGAAATGGCCTAACTTGAAATGGCCTAATGTGAAATGGCCTACTGTGAAACAGCGTAATGTGAAACGGCCTAACTTGAAATAGCCTAATGTGAAATAGCCTAATATGAAATGGCCTAACATGAAATGGTTTAATGTGAAACGGCCTAACTTGAAATAGCCTAATGTGAAATGGCCTAACATGAAATGGTCTAATGTGAAATAGCCTAACTTGAAACAGCCTAACTTGAAATAGCCTAATGTGAAATGGCCTAATATGAAATAGCGTAATGTGAAACCAAATAACTTGAAATAATATTAAACGGAAATATGTCTCTAGCATTGCATCCCACGGCGTTCGCTCGCAATTTTTTTCCAAAATGTCGATTATAGAATTTTATAAAATTAAACTTGAATGTTAATTGAGTAATCTTGATTATTCGTATAATAGCAACGAATATATATGAAAAGAACACTAAAGATTGTGGGTATTCGGCAAACTGTCAAGGTTTCACGGCTTAATTGAAATTGCATAAAGTTTAGCACAAATGGTAACTGAGTAATCCTCTTTTTATCAATGTAACTGCGAATGTTTGCTGAAATCTTACTGAAAGCAATGCGTCTCACAACGTTCGCACTCGAATTCAAAAACTTCCATAGATATATTCAAAACTATCGCATGCAAGTTTATAAAACTTAAATGATATCTTCTCAGTTTTGTTTTTAATTAAGCAAAGTCAGAAATCTTCTCAGCTCATGTGCAGTAAATGGAAATGGCCCGCTAATTCAGCGCGTGGGATAAATGATACGTCTTGTTTGCTGTCAACAACTTTCAAATCGTTATCGGCGCGTGTGTGGAGAAAGATCGAGAAATAGACCGGGCGCGTTTTAGTAGCTGATTGTGATCCGACTATTCGAACGAATTCTCTCCTCTTTATTTTGTCTTTTGTGGTCTTTCATTATCAAGAAGGTAAGTTAAGTATATACAATAATCTTTTCATGTTTATATTAAAGGTGAACTATACTATAGATATATTTAAAACATGTCATGTATAGTATTTCAACTGTTAACTGAATAGTTGATTGTAGACTCAGCACTGGCTTTATAAATAACACGACGCATGTAACCTTTTATAGTTTGAGATATAATGGTAGAAATATCTTATTTAGGCTAGCTTTAGGCCTGTTTCAAACGTCGAATTTTTTTGTGGTGTTGAAGCTAATACTGATGCTAACACTGATGCATTACGTTCAACGAAGATCAGGACGTGAACCGCGGAAAACTATAATAGTGTATACGCAAATCTAAGCGGACTTATATAAGGGTTAGGGTTAGGAATGTTATATATATTTATTATATATATATTTATATTTAGGAATGTAAAAATGGCCATTTCGACACCTAAATTTTAAAAATTGTTCGGTAATACTGGTGGCAAATTCAGAATTTATATCATAATAGGCCTTTACCTATAATCTAAACAAGTGACTCGCCTTTCTATTTCACTGTCAAAAGGGAGCCCTAGCGACGCCAAAATGTTTTTTACAAGGAAAGCATTACATTTATTCCTCAACAAGTATTAATTCTGCGCATTTGTCCATAAAAGCAACGTATCAAGGCAGAGCCAAAAACACCAGAAGCGTGCATAGAAATTTTAATCAAGCGCAGTCTTGCTGACACACGATAGATTCGAAGTTTGAAACGGAAATGTAATTTCATTACATGAAACGTAATGCATCAGTGTTAGCATCAGTATTAGCTTCAACACCACAAAAAAATTCGACGTTTGAAACAGGCCTAAAGCTAGCCTAAATAAGATATTTCTACCATTATATCTCAAACTATAAAAGGTTACATGCGTCGTGTTATTTATAAAGCCAGTGCTGAGTCTACAATCAACTATTCAGTTAACAGTTGAAATACTATACATGACATGTTTTAAATATATCTATAGTATAGTTCACCTTTAATAAAACATGAAAAGATTATTGTATATACTTAACTTACCTTCTTGATAATGAAAGACCACAAAAGACAAAATAAAGAGGAGAGAATTCGTTCGAATAGTCGGATCACAATCAGCTACTAAAACGCGCCCGGTCTATTTCTCGATCTTTCTCCACACACGCGCCGATAAAGATTTGAAAGTTGTTGACAGCAAACAAGACGTATCATTTATCCCACGCGCTGAATTAGCGGGCCATTCCATTTACTGCACATGAGCTGAGAAGATTTCTGACTTTGCTTAATTAAAAACAAAACTGAGAAGATATCATTTAAGTTTTATAAACTTGCATGCGATAGTTTTGAATATATCTATGGAAGTTTTTGAATTCGAGTGCGAACGTTGTGAGACGCATTGCTTTCAGTAAGATTTCAGCAAACATTCGCAGTTACATTGATAAAAAGAGGATTACTCAGTTACCATTTGTGCTAAACTTTATGCAATTTCAATTAAGCCGTGAAACCTTGACAGTTTGCCGAATACCCACAATCTTTAGTGTTCTTTTCATATATATTCGTTGCTATTATACGAATAATCAAGATTACTCAATTAACATTCAAGTTTAATTTTATAAAATTCTATAATCGACATTTTGGAAAAAAATTGCGAGCGAACGCCGTGGGATGCAATGCTAGAGACATATTTCCGTTTAATATTATTTCAAGTTATTTGGTTTCACATTACGCTATTTCATATTAGGCCATTTCACATTAGGCTATTTCAAGTTAGGCTGTTTCAAGTTAGGCTATTTCACATTAGACCATTTCATGTTAGGCCATTTCACATTAGGCTATTTCAAGTTAGGCCGTTTCACATTAAACCATTTCATGTTAGGCCATTTCATATTAGGCTATTTCACATTAGGCTATTTCAAGTTAGGCCGTTTCACATTACGCTGTTTCACAGTAGGCTATTTCTAGTTAGGCCATTTCACATTAGGCCATTTCAAGTTAGGCCATTTCACATTAGGCCATTTCAAGTTAGGCCATTTCACATTAGGCCATTTCACATTAGGCCATTTCAAGTTAGGCCATTTCACATTAGGCCATTTCAAGTTAGGCCATTTCACATTAGGCCATTTCAAGTTAGGCCATTTCACAGTAGGCTATTTCAAGTTAGGCCGTTTCACATTACGCTTTTTCACAGTAGGCTATTTCTAGTTAGGCCATTTCACATTAGGCCATTTCAAGTTAGGCCATTTCACATTAGGCCATTTCAAGTTAGGCCATTTCACATTAGGCCATTTCAAGTTAGGCCATTTCACATTAGGCCATTTCAAGTTAGGCCATTTCACAGTAGGCTATTTCAAGTTAGGCCGTTTCACATTACGCTGTTTCACAGTAGGCTATTTCTAGTTAGGCCATTTCACTGACTTAAGTTGAATCATCGCACAACTAGTTGAATGATTTCATAACACGTTCAATCATTTCACAACCAATAGTTGAACCATCACACAATCTATCGAATCATTGCACGATACGTTGAATCAATTCATATTTAGTTGAATCATTGCACAACTTGTTCAGTCATTTCACTGCGCACTGTTCAGCCATTTCAATTTATGTTGCATCATTTCTGTTTAGTATCAATGATTCCTCACCGGAAAGTTGAATCACTTCATATTACGATGGATCATTTGTGTTTTTGTTGAGTCATTTCACAATAAGCTGTTCCATTTCAATGCCGTACTATTTTTGGTGGTAACGGCCGCCCATAAAAATTGCAATGTTGCGTATCAATATTGCAAAGTCGTACGCTTTATATTGTCCGCCAATGGTGTTTCAATACTACCATTAAAGCACTTCAACGAGGACAGCAGATTCAAGATGCGAATAATGTTGTTTGAAATTTTTTAAATCGACACAAATGACAACAATTAAATTTCCACAAATCCCAAACGTGTGGAGAAGAAACAAAAAAACAAAAATGCGCCATACTGGACGGTAAGTAATCTCAACAACCAACAGCATTCGAATACCAAGTATATAAAGCAGTACTGTAGTTACTTGTACTGCAGTAGCTCTATTGAAAGTGGGTTTTTTCCCCTTTTTGTCGAATATTTCCGCCACTGTCTTGTGCAATCTAGCAACTTTTGCACGGGTGCGGAAAAATCTACTCCAAATGCGTGGATTCTTAAAAATAGGTACGCAATGCGTACATGTGACTACCGCTGTTAAGCACAAGATATAGACTTAAGAAGCAATGCATGAAAATGCGTGAAAAGCACAAACACACAAAGAAATTGATAGTTATTTTAAATCATTTTATACATGTATTGCTAATTTGAACATGGCATATACTATACAAACATTTGACTGACTGCTTCCAAAACATACATAGGCATAACAGCCCAATTCTGTTTGAAGGGGGGGGGGGGGGGGGGGGGCGCAAAGACTTTTGCCCGAAACATTTAGGGTTAAATATTGATTTTTAAGTCGTATTCAGTTTCACTCTTAATTTAACGTATCCATTTTTCTTGAACATTTCACAGCAATAAACATCAAAATTGCCCGAAATTCCCAGCATAAAGTGCCCGAATTTTCCTTTTTCAATTTTTTTTTGGGGGGGGGAATTGCCCCCCCCCCCCCTACCTAATACGCCTATGGAAACATAGCATTATAAACATGCCCCCAAGTTTCACGTGAAGGGAACTTGTAATTAAAATTCCAATTTTTGCACATGTTAATAAAACATCTGGGGCTGGTTGTACGAAGCCTGTATAGCCACTTTTATCCACTGAACAGCACTATCAGATACATAATAATTCAGTGCATAAAATTTAAATTAGGTTGTTCAAAGCATGATTAGTGCTGTTCTTTAGCTAGGACTTATCAACTAGATACGCTATCCGGGCTTCATACAACCGGCCCCAAATCATCAACAATATTGTGTTCCAAAACAACATTTTACCTGTCATGAATATGCTGTGGCATTCAAGTGTAATGCACATCACTGATATTTTGTGATTCTGCTAGTATTTTAAATAAGACAGTACAACAATACTCAGTATTGTAGTATTGTAGTTTCAACAGATATATTTCTTCATTTCAATGTTTTCAACATATTCAAGGATTTAAGTTTCCCAACAGTTCACAATAGCTTCTCAACAATTTATCAAAATGTACAATTGAGTGACACTTAGACACCAGATCATAGAATATTTTAGTACTCCACTAAAAGTGCAATTTCACCACATCTTTGAACTTTATGTCCACACACATGTTGCCTTGCACATCTCAGGCATTGCTATTCATCACCATTTCTATTTTTACACTATCCTGGTAAACTCCACTGGTATTTTTCACCTTCCTGGCGTCTCATTCAGCATTATCGCATCAACATCACTCATCATCCTGGTAATTCCACCAGCAGCTTTAACTGTCAAAGCTCACAAGTGTCAGTGGAACTTACCAAGGTGGTGCATGTAGGATGGCATAATTCTTATTGAAAAAAAAAGACACGTTTTCACAAGAGTCAGACTTCTGGTGTATCTACTATTCTGTGGTCAGACCACTGGAACAGCTCTGGTGTGCACAAACTTTGGTTTCTTAATTTCATTATACAAGATATTGAACAACACCTAAAACAAGTAAACAAAGCACCAAGTCAAGGTTTAGTAATGTCTATGTAACAGGCAACATATTTTGTCAGCATACATTTCTTAAATACATGTATATAGTGTAAATACAGAGTGCTGTGATATAAACTGTACTTCTCAACCTCATTAATAATTCATAAACCAAACACATAGTAAAATTATAAGCGAGACAAAGGTTTGATACGTGATCAAACACTTGGATATAAAATGAAGCCAACTTTTACCACAAACTTATCTTAAAATACTGATTCATTTGAGAACTGATTCATTTCCTAATTTGTTTGATCTTGAAACACTCGAAAGTTGTGTTTGATCTAATATCAAAACACCTAGCTCAAAGTTGGTTAAAACACACTTCTCACTCCTAGTACACCGTATTCATAAAACTTCTTTCAATAAAAACCACAAGAACAAGGTTTGAAAGGCTAATTTAAATACACATAAAAGAATATAAATTGCAGTCATCTTTATGAATACGGTGTATTCTATGAGACATGAGTCACTGACCAGTGAGCACAACACACAATTCAACTAAAATTAAACTTAAACTCACAAAGCGATTTTATCATTATAAAACACTTCTATCCAAGACATTGGTGTATACTGACAGTTTATTTGATAAAAGAAGAAGAGCTTTGAAACAGGACACAATTGAAGGCCAAACTTTATAAGCGAACGTTATAAGCTGAATATTTTTAGTACTGCTAAGTACGAGGTTGGCTTTGAGACAATTTGTTTCCGATGAAGTATATTTAAAGATTTATGTATATATAAGATAAACAACGTCACAGTTTTGAAACTACTTCTTACCTTGTATAAACTAGTCAATGACAGAAACCGTTCCAAGAAGAAAAGATTTGCAAAGTAATAATTGTAAACATGTTGCTAAGCGGAAACTATAACGTTACTAAAGCCAAACGGTATTGTTTCAAATTGAAACGAACGCCAAATTTTCAAAGCAAATGTGGGAATGTTTATAACTCATCTTTACACAATTAAACCTTCGTCAAGTGAAGCTAAGAACTCCACAGTGCTTTTCCGATCGGCTATTATGCTGACAAACCCCACAACGCGACGTTTGTGCGAAGAAACAATGCCGTTTGGCCTTAGTAACGTTACAGTTTCTGCTTAGCAACATGTTATAGTTTCCCACGTGAAACGTGTGTGGTCAAATAACGCCTGTCCACGCTCAAACCGGAACCGTAGTATATTGTCTGGAACGGCAGCAAGTCGTTTCGACGGATAACTCGTGTGAGTACTCGCACAATCGATTTCTCTTTTTTTTACATTGTACGACTGGCATGGAAGTGTTGAATGATGTAAATCGTAGAGGTCGCCCTCGACTTTTCGCAGATTATTTATTACACCGCGGCGTTTTTTAAGCTCCTCGACACAAGATTTGCAAATATATGATGATTGATGACTTCGAATGAACTATAAATTCAAGCGTAGCTAATTCTTCTTTCCCTTTAAATGCACCTTTACCATCAACCAGGTTTTTGTCGTTATGCTTGGGAAAATCCGCTATAGCACTTCCTGATCATCAGAAATCTGACCAATGAAATATCGGCTACTTTAAATTATCCTTTGTCAACCAATCACATATTAGTCCTTAAAATCCTGTGACGACTCACATGACCAGAACACGATTACGAACGCCGTTTCGCAGACCTCCGTTTCCCCAATTTCAGGAGCGGGAAGGAGCGTCTGCACGCAGGCTAGGTTCTAATAGATAAAGTATTTGTCTTTTCGTATCAGATAAAAAGTTTGAGATCATATGCACTTGAAAATCAACTCAACTTTTATTTATTTAGTTAGTTATTTATCAAACTTCGCCAAAAAGAAAATTTCAGGCAGGGATGACACAACAGCTTGACGCCAATTACTGTGATCCGTCAAAAATAGTGTAATAACAAACAAACGAAAACAACAATAAAAAAACAAACAAAAAAAAGAACAGAAATTTTAAAACAAAAACAACAGAAAGCAAAAACCAGTTCGGTGTTGATGTCAAGATGGTGTTAATGTCAAGATATCGTTAACATATAATCATCTTGAAAATATAACTTTAAATATTATATCGTATCTCAACTGTAAATTGTCAAGTCAGAGAGCTTGATTTGTACCACGTGACCAGTTAATTTATCATAGAATTACCCTCCACAGCGGGGTATAACCTCGAATACCACGCCACAGGAGGTATTCGAGGTTATACCCCGCTGTGGCGGGGTATCCGAGTTCGTGTACGACGCGTGAATGTCACGCACGATATTCACGAAGCTGTCAACAATGGCGGAGTTTGGCGAGATAAGAAAACGTTTCGCCTGAACATTCAGATGTTGACAAGAAGATTGTTAGGTTACAAGAAAATAAGGATACAGGGAATACAAAGAAAGCAACAAAAAATGCATCCAGAAGCCTTGAGACGACAAAAGAATGGAAACAGACAATGAAAAGCGGACAAAATTTAAGCTAAGCTAAACTTTATTAACATTATTTAAGCTTTTTTTGGAAAGATTAATTGTTTCGATATAATATATAATTTATAGACCTTTCGCTCGGGGAATTCGATGAAATATTACCCCTCGGCCTTCGCCCTGGGATATATCATACCTCGGGTCTATAAATGATAATAACTAACTACAAAGAACTAAAGGAAGAACTGCTACGAATACAAAACAAGAAACTATTTCTAAAAAGAAATAGCTGTTTCGTTCCCGTCAGCCTCTTACAAGAGGGTGTTGCAATATGCCGATTGGGGGCAATCATGACGAAATTTAGCTCGGCCAATTCCCGCCAGTGGTCTGACGCGACAAGGCCTACAATTTTGGAAGCAAAATTTTTTGATGGTTACGCTGTCGCGGAGAGGTAACATTCTGCGTATAAGTACAATTGGTTGTTGGCCTGCGGGGAAACTGAATTTGAACAGATTGAATTTGAACTTCATGTCATTCAATGGAGTCGTTTTCTTGATACTCGTTTTCTTTCTGGTGTAAAACTTGGTGCACAATGCCAGCGATTGAGATTTGTTTCAGTTAGTTTTATATATACAGGGGAAAATTACTTGAATAGTAATCATCAACAAAACATACAGCGGGACAGTCACACTTCCTGTTTCTTTTACGCCTAGTTTATACGTCGGACAATCGTCGCATTTCAGACGAATTTACAGTAATTTAATCAATTAAATGGGGAGTAAATTCGTCTAAGACGTTCTATCCGTGACGTCCATCGTGATCAGACTGAAATGAGACATCACGGCGCAACGAATTAAAATTTCCTGCTCTTTATTTAATTTTTTGTGTTTTAATGTGCAAAACATTACATTTGTCTGAATTAATTTCGTCGTAAACGAAGTCGCATTGACAATCGACGACGTTAATATGAATTATAAATTTGTCTTTATAATTAAATGCGACGATTGTGCGATCTATAAGCCAGGCCTTACCTGCTAGCGTCTCGCAATTTTCCTGACAACGCAATTATTTTGGCAACATTTATTTGCCTCCTATACACGGTCAGAGGTGAATAGGAGAAATGTACATGTGGCGTCAGTACGACGGAAATTTTGCAGTTATTTATATGTAGATACATAAAATGTCGCTGTTTAGGAAAGCCGGCTACATTAGCGGTCATTTATGCCACCCAAAACACTGACCTTCACGTACTATATATAGCACTGTGATTTTGCAGTGGCCCGAGTGAACGCCTGACCACGCGTCTTGTTAAATCTAAAGCGCCAACGAGCAGTTAGAATGCAATTTCGGAGAATTCAAAGAGGGGAAAGTTCCTACAGTACTCGGCATTCGCTTGTTCGTAGTATTGTATGATTCACTTGAATCACTTCACACGGGATTGTTTACGTCGTTCAGCTAATTGTGCTAGATCAGCAATATTATTTCACTTCGTTTTGGCGTTTACCCACGCCTAGAACGAAATTTTTTATGCGGAATTTTGATTTCATTGGATAAGATCGAAGTTTTGGCTTATGCTGCCAACAACACTGCACTGCGATTGGACTATTTTCATCTGTGATGACAGTTTCTTTTGTGACGTCAATGGAAAGCTAACACAGTAACAGTTTCGTTCCTGCGGGGAACGAAACAATAACCATAATATATACCCAGTGAACTCTATATAAAGACTGGAACGCTACCTCCATAAGGTCGGCCCTATGATTGGATGAAGCCAAACTTCCGGCTGCTGGGGGCAACACATGAACGTCTGACCAACGTCCAAGGAGCGGTAGAAAACAGACAATGGCCCAGCGAGAATTTTTTATTTTTTTGTAGTTGAACTTCATTTGAATTGATATAACGAAGCTAGTATGTATTAGAATCATTGTCCTTTCTGTCTGAGGTATGTTTGCTGGCAAAAATAGATTGAAGCAGGAAATATATTGTCAAACGAAAGCAAAATTTTGCTTGGATTGATGGAAACTCCTGACGAAAATTCAGGTTGTATTTAGTATTTATTCGTCTTTATTTTACGAATTCTTGCAACCCTATCAAGCTGTGCCTTTGCTTTTATGAATAGTCTCCTCATACCTTTTGAATCATTGTAAGACCACATATATTTTGATCTTTGATGCCTTTAAAACACTGTCGGTTCGTATTTCTGTGTTTTGTTCGATTTTTTGACTGTTCAGAAAATTTAATATTTATGGTTTTTATTGATCATGTCAACACATATGCTCGACAGATTATAGCCACTAGATTTCAGTACGCCTTAGCCCTGATTAATGCTATCTTTATTTGATTCAAGATAGTTCATAGACTTTTTTCTTGACTTTTGATACCTCAACTGGCTCAACACTTGGAGCTGCCCTACAAAAAATCAAGAGATCCGCGCGGTTTCGGACTCAAAATGTGTTTTTTGTCAAATATTCAAGCTACGTTTTTGTTGCTAAAAGCCTTTAGAAGAAGTATATATTACTGTAGCATGTTTGCATTTCTTTGTAATTGGTTCATAACAAAATATAACTTAAAAATAAAGATTTTCTTGCATATAAAGAGGACTGGGGCCGCCCTGCATGTCAGCCTCCATGACGGCTTCAAAATTTGGTTTGTAGGTATCGTTCCAGTCCTTATATAGAGTTCACTGTATATACCACATAACTCGCTAAGCATGCTGGACTACAAACTCGCATGACCGGAAGTCAGCCTATCATTACATCTCTCTATTCATAATAAAAAAATATTTTTTGCGTTTTATGCGTTATTGGCGTTTTAGACGTTATTGGCGTTTTAGACGTTATTGGTGTTATTAACGTTATTGGCGTTTTAGGTACCGGTGTTATTGGCGGTTTTAGACGTTATTGGCGTTTTATGCGCGCGTTTTAGACGTTATTGGCGTTTTAGACGTTATTGGTGTTTTAGACTTTATTGGCGTTTTAGACGTAATTGGCGTTTTAGACGTTATTGGCATTATCAACGTTATTGGCGTTTTAGGCGTTTTAGACGTTATTGGCGTTTTAGACGTTATTGGCGTTTTAGACGTTATTGGTGTTATTAACGTTATTGGCGTTTTAGGTACCGGTGTTATTGGCGGTTTTAGACGTTATTGGCGTTTTATGCGCGCGTTTTAGACGTTATTCGCGTTTTAGGCGTTATTGGCGTTTTAGACGTTGATTGGCGTTTTAGCGGTTATTGATGTTTTAGACGTTATTGGCGTTTTAGACGTTATTAGCGTTTTGGACGTTATTGGCCTTTTAGACATTATTGGCGTTTTAGACGTTATTAGCGTTTTGGACGTTATTGGCCTTTTAGACGTTATTGGCGTTTTAGACGTTATTGGCGTTTTATGCGCGCGTTTTAGACGAGTATTGACGTTATTGGCGTTTTAGCGGTTATTGACGTTTTAGACGTTATTGGCGTTTTAGACGTTATTAGCGTTTTGGACGTTATTGGCCTTTTAGACGTTATTGGCGTTTTAGACGTTATTGGCGTTTTAGACGTTATTGGCGTTTTAGACGTTATTGGCGTTTAAGACGTTATTGGCGTTTTAAATGTTATTTAACAAATAGATGACATTTTTCCGTGCGTGTGTATTGTAATAACGCACAGATGACGTCCAGCGTGTAAAGAACAAAAAAATACGCCACGAGACGGAGTCGAGTGTCGTGACTGTTGTTTTTTACACGCTGTGACGTCTTCTGTGCGTTATTACAGTACACACGCACGGGAAAATGTCATCTATTTGTTTTATACATAAAATTTTATTATTTTAATAAGAAATGTTTGATATTTTTGAATCGTCGAACCGGCAATTGAAAAGGAGATAAAATTTCAATCCAGGTTTAATTACGTCATAAGTGATCTATACAAATAAAGCAATCTGATTTGGCGACAGAAGAAATAAGGCTGTCCTGATTGGTTAATTTTTCAGCTTCCGGTTATGTCACGTATAATTTATGCAAATCATGATCATCATGACATATTGAAAGTTTATTCAAACTTCGTGTCTTCGTCGGCACTTCTAGCCAAAATATTTAATATCGTTGAACAAACAGATTAGTTCTTCTGGACGGGATCTTGCTGTCCCATGTATATTTGGACGCTTCTTATGCTGCAAATTCAGCTGGGAAAGCATTTATCGTTGGAGAAGGCCGTGAAGCACGCGTACTAACTAGCGAAATGATATGTTCTGTGTTTGGAAATCTTGTTGACAATGCCTGATATCGCCAAGATTTGTATGGCTGAACAGTATTTCCATGAAGAGGAATGGAAATTGTATCAGAAAATTTCTGAAGCTGTGGAGTAGATAGCGTTGTGCGCCGGAGACGAAGGTATTAAATGACCTCGTCTGACAACGACTTGATGGCCGTGTCTCTCATCACTGATTGATATGTGTAATCCTCAGACAGTTGAATTGTACTTTATTTTGTACCAAGTTGCATCTTCAAACGTGTAATTTGATCAAATTTTTATAAAACAAATTTTTTTTTGCGACTTCGTTACGTCAGCTGCATGTGCATGTGTACTTTAATAACGCATAGTTCTTAGCCAATCAGATTGTTTGTTTTTCTTAGGTTGTTGTATAATGGCGTTTTAGACGTTATTGGCGTTTTATGCGTTATTGGCGTTTTAAACGTTATTGGCGTTTTAGACTCTATAGGCGTTTTAGACGTTATTGGCGTTTTAGACTCAATAGGCGTTTTAGACTCCATAGGCGTTTTTGTTTCGTTCCCCGTAGGAACGAAACGGTTACTGTGTTAGCTTTCCATTGACGTCACAAAAGAAACTGTCATCACAGATGAAAATAGTCCAATCGCAGTGCAGTGTTGTTGGCAGCATAAGCCAAAACGTCGATCTTATCCAATGAAATCCAAATTCCGCATAAAAAATTTAGTTGGAGGCGTGGTTAAACGCCAAAACGAAGTGAAATTATATTGCTGATCTAGCACAATTAGCTGAACGACGTAAACAATCCCGTGTGAAGTGAATCATATTACCATACTATGAACTAGCGAATGCCGAGTACAGTAGGAACTTTTCCCTCTTTGAACTCTTCGAAATTGTATTCCAACTGCTCGTTATATATGGCAATTGCCATGCAACTGCTAAAAAGCCAAACGCCCTTATTAATAACTTAAACTTAAAAACTAAACTTATCTTGGAATGATCATATAGATCACTTAGCTAATAAGATCTCATCTAGGCTTTGTATGCTCCGTAAAGCACGTAAAGTGCTTCCTAGAGAGGCCTGTATCACACTATATAACAGTATGGTCCTCCCCCTTTTTGACTATTGTTCTGTCATCTGGGGTACGTGCGGTAAAATGAATCTGGACTATCTAGATAAACTTCAGTTGCGAGCTGCTAGAATAATTGAACAGCGCAAAGTTGAGCCTCATGAAATAAAGCGTATCTTTAGTTGGCCGTCACTACAATCACGTAGACACTATCAAACTTGCCTACTTGTGTTTAAATGCTTAAATAGATTAGCTCCAGACTATTTGCTTAACGAATTCAACCATGCGTATAACGTACACTCGTATATGACGCGTAATAGAGATCTACTCCGTCCACCATTAGCTAAAACGCAAAAATATCAAGGAACTTTTAGAATTAATGGGGCAAGAGTATGGAATAAGTTACCATCAGACCTCAGGAACGTAACAGAACTAGATAATTTTAAGAGGAAGCTAAAGAAACATTTGCGGCTTGCCCAGGACTGACTACCGAATTATTGCTATTGTATATGTGTGTATATATTTATATTATATTTGTACTAGTCTTGTAAATGTAAATGTAATTTAATTTATTTTTATTTCTATTTATTGCGATGTTTGTATTTTTATTAAACAGGGCTCCATTTAAATCAGCGTTAGCTGAATTGGACTACCCTGTATAAATATTATTAAATCAATCAATCAATAATATAGATTGTAAGATTGAGATTGGGCGAATAGCATTCCGAAAGGTCGGTCGAGTTGACCCTTGCTTGGCCTTGGAAAAGCTACTCAATCACTCAAGTATTTATTCCGATCAAATACAAACTTTGAAAGAATTGCACACAGATTGAAGATTATTTAATAAATTTTAACTTAAATATCGGTGGCATAAATGACCGCTAATGTAGTCGGCTTTCATAAACAGCGACATTTTAATACTGTATCTACATATAAATATTAAACCGCAACATTTCCGTCGTACTGACGCCACATGTACATTTCTCCCATTCACTTCTGACAATGTATATATAGGAGGCAAATAAAACCTTGCCAAAATAATTGCGTTCTCAAGAAAATTGCGAGACGCTACCAGGTAAGGCCTGGTTTATACAGGTACATCGCACAATCGTCGCATTTATAATTGTCGTCTGAAATGCGACGATTGTGCCAAGAAACAGGAAGAGTGCATGACTGTCCCGCTGTATGTTTTGTTGACGATCTCCATTGAATGACATCAAGTTCAAATTCAGTTCCCACGTAGGCCAGCAACCAATTGTACTTATACGCAGAACGTTACCTCTCCGCGACAGCGTAACCATCAATAAATTTTGCTTCCACCCACACCACCTTAATTTTCCCGGATTCGTCCACCATCCGTCAACTCTCGGCCCCGTCAGTTTCGCTCGCGGCCGCTAACGCGTAACAATCAGGTAACAATTGAAGGCGTTGTCGCGTCAGACCACTGGCGGGAATTGGCCGAGCTAAATTTCGTCATGATTGCCCCCAATCGGCATGCAACACCCTCTTGTAAGAGGCTGACGGGAACGAAACAGCTATTTCTTTTTAGAAATAGTTTCTTGTAGACTCTATAGGCGTTTTAGACGTTATTGGCGTTTTAGACTCTATAGGCGTTTTAGACGTTATTGGCGTTTTAGACGTTATTGGCGTTATTAACGTTATTGGCGTTTTAGACGTTATATATATATTGGCGTTTTAGACGTTATTGGCGTTTTAGACGTTATTGGCGTTATTAACGTTATTGGCGTTTTAGACGTTATTGGCGTTATTAACGTTATTGGCGTTTTAGACGTTATATATATATTGGCGTTTTAGACGTTATTGGGGTTTTAGACTCTATAGGCGTTTTAGACGTTATTGGCGTTTTAGGCGTCAGTATTGGCGTTTTAGACAATATTGGCGTTTTAGACGTTATTGGCGTTATTAACGTTTTAGGCGTTATTGGTGTTTTAGTTTATACGTTATTGGCGTTTTATACGGTTATTGGCGTTTTAGGCGTTATTGGCGTTTTAGACGTTTTAGTCGTTATTGGCGTTTTAGACGTTATTTTGGCGTTTTAGACGTTATTGGCGTTTTAGACGGTATTGGCGTTTTAGGCGTTATTGACGTTTTATGCGTTATTGGCGTTATTAACATCGTTAGTCGTGACGTTGGGCATTGTGAAACTGAAATATCTAGTACTTTACCAGATGAAAGACATTCATTTTCTACCGTTCAAAAGTGTTCATGTGGTAAAAATTCAGGCAAGCACCACAAAAACATCGGTTTGTACTAAGTCAAACAAATATTCGTCGATATGTCCTTGCTACAAAAATAAAGATGGTTGTCACGATGATTGTACATGTAACGGCTGTGAAAATCATTATGAAAAGCGAGACATTTTTGGCTGAACCATCGCGAAAAATAATAAAGCATTCCTTGTCTACTAAGATGAGTAGTGGCAAAGAATTTATGGAAAAAATGAACACTAACATCGAGAGGGTTTGGAGTCCCACAGAAATACTCATCTTTGAGATTCTTGTACAGCTGTTAAACAGTCTACAATCACTGCTGACACAGGGCCGGATTAGGGTTGCGCGAGGCCCGCGGCATATTTTCAGCGCGGGGCCCCTTGACCCTCCCCCCCCCTTCTGAAAAAAAAGTACAGCTAAAAATAGCATAACATGAAGTCATGAACAAAATGTATATGCATGAACATGCAAAGCATTGGCGTCTCAGTCTGCAGACGCCTTGTAAACGTTACGTTTACGCGATTTCATAATGGCAAAATCATTAATTAAGCAGAAGCTCATGTTCCACGCTAAGCAGAGTAAGGCTGTTTAGCCGCTTCTGTGTCATGCCCGATCGAACTTGACTTTTTATGCGTTGCAGTTTAGGGAATGATCTTTCGCTAGAACAGTTCGAGATCATAAGACTCAGATAAATGCCATGGCTAGAAATCCAGGACACTCAGCGGCAGTGGCCTGTGGGCTCATATTTAGATGGAAATATTAATTTGAAAATTCTGATGGCTAAATATCGATCATTTCGGCTATAAACAGAAGTCTAAAGCAATAAATTAAAGTAGAGTTATTCGCTAAAATGTCTTATTGACCCATTTCTTACCCAAATATCAAATTACAAAAGGTTTAAGAGACAGGCCTGTACACTCATACTCACAAAACTTGCCGCATAAGACCCTGGCAACCTAGCAACAGCTCCATAAGAAATGGCGGACAAGAACCCGAAATTATCGAGGAATGTATTGCTTCTTCACGCCGAGTTCAGTATTTATCTCGGCGCTTGATGGATTAAATTACAACGACTCGGCTGCAATAAATCGTACATTTTAAGGTCTTTGGGAACCTATTAAACAACGAAAAAGTGGAACGAACAACTCCACAAAACAAAGTAACGTTCATCCCGAGCAAATTCAGACGTTCGCATCGTGGACAAACAACACAGAAGCAGCCAAAATTGGAGCTCCAAAATAAGTGATATAGCAGATTAATAGACTTTAAACAGCGAATAAGAGGTATGCTTGTGAGGGGCTCGGGAACCTATTTAGGACGCTCCAAACTTAATAGAAATTGTAGTGCTGAACGATTGTTCAATTTGGTGAAGTTTTGGACGTTCGCATGTCGGAATTTACAATAGTAAATAACCGAAAATGATTGTTCTTTATATTTCCTTAAGAAATCTATTGAAGGACGCCATATTGAATTAATTAAAAAGGGATTCAGTGCGCATGCTTTGCCGCCATGTTGTCCTCGATTTCTGGCCATGGAAATGCGATGACAGTATTCGGAAATACAGTTTCCAGATTGTTGGCTACAAGGAGAGAAGCAGTCGCATCTAATGATTTCTTGAGAAAACTAGAAAACTGTAATAATTCGTCAGGCAGACTGGCTTCTAGATCTGTGGGGTATGCTTTTTGAAGGCTCTCCGCACTCTTGACCACTTGATCGTCTGGCAAGTCCTCGAGCTTTCGCAAGAACCCAAACTTCGCAGCAATACCTGCGTACGCGCCCAGTCGTTTTTGCAATTCGCCATCGATACTATCTTCAATCACCAGGAACGTGCCCATACGAAACTTGTCGGTTGGAATCTGCGGCAATTCAGACGCTGATCCTGGCTCATCGTAACAGCGATTTCGTTGACGCACGCGTCTAACTTCTTCCGTGTAATGGTCACATTCACTAAGCTTCTGTACTTTCACAGTTTATTAGTTTGACTGTAATTTGCTGAATCTACGCGCTTTTTAGGTGCCCCACGCTTTTTTTTGGGCCCCGCGTTTTTTGGGGCCCCGCGTTTTTTTGGGGTCCCGCGCTTATTGGGTCCGCGCTTTTTGGGGGCCTCGCGTTTTTTGGGAACCTGCGTTTTTTTGGGCCTCCGTGCTTATTGGGGCCCGCGCTTTTTAGGTCGGCCCCGCATTTTTTGGGGGAGCCCGGGCTTTCTGGGGCTCAATCGCTTTCTAGAAAGGAAGTGCAGAACAAATAATTGCGCAATCAGAAAGCGCGGGGCCCGCGGCATATGCCGCTTTTGCCATATGGTTAATCCGGCACTGTGCTGACATCATTAAACGTTACTTTAATCGTTTGGTATAAAGAATAACACAGTTAGGCTTTACATTTGAAATTGTAGCAAAACGTTTGGATGACATTCAGTCACGGATAAGTTCTCACGACAATGCCCTTAAAGCCTGATTAAACGGATACTGTCGCCGAAAATAGTTGGAGGAAAACTTAAACTAAAAGCATAGACACTGGCTTGCGTGGCCGGCGTCCTTTTTTCTTTTTGTACTTTTCTTAAAATGGGAGGGGGGGGGGGGGGGGGGGGGGGGAATTGTATCATTGGTCCATCCGAATCTACCATAAACTGTCACTGAACTCTGTAAAGCATAACAACGGAGGTCGTTTATGCATTCAAGTTTGCTAATGCGTTAAGCCTTTATAAACCTAAACAGCTGGAATCAAATGTTAACTTATAAAGTTAGGTGAATCACAGTCCCTACTTTTGCGCATGTGCAGTGTTGCTTTGTTTGCGAGACTCACACAAAAAATGCTTGAAATTACTCTTTTGAAACATTACTACTAAAAACCAACGACTTTGCTGATTGTAAATATAGCGTAATTCCTTCCCCAACTGATTAACCATGGCCAAACCGTCGTTACGTATATATTCCTAGAAATGTGAGTTTCAAATTTCGCTCACTCGTAAGGAACTCTGTGGATGCGAAATAGCGACTGTGATTCACTTTTAAATGCTTACTAACATGTAGTCATGACTTGTCATGCCTGTTTTCTCGGCATAATCTCTGCAAAAATTGTGGGAAATAATACACGAGCTTAGCCTAGTGGGTCCTTTATTTACGACCTAAAGTAAACATCTCTTTTTCGCTACCAGTTGAAAGTTGAAACATATATACAGGTACTCATTCCTTGCGCCTCTACCCTTCTTCTAATCCTCTTCCAATACACCAAGGCCACGTAGTCTACATAGCCATAAACTGTGACACTGTCTGTCTGGTGCTTCGGTTATGCACAACAAAATGTCGGTTTCAGTTCTATTTAGTTAGTCCAAGGACAAATATCTTCAGGTTCGCATAATGTTTTTGTGTATTTAAGTTGTATTATACATATATATATAATCCAAATAGCGAAATAAAAGTAGCGTGCTGCGTAGGCAGTGTAGAAACAACAATCGAAATATAGTAACTTAGGTTCGATATACTGCCGAAACAGAGAACGTAGGAATCTAACGTTTCGAGTGAAGGCCCTTCGTCACGTTTCTCTCTGACGAAGGGCCTTCGCTCGAAACGTTAGATTCCTACGTTCTCTGTTTCGGCAGTATATCGAACCTAAGTTACTATATTTCGATATATATATATATAACACGTGTAATACCAATCTGGCTGTTGTTGTTACAGTAACATATTCATTTACACTGAACTGATCATAAACTCGCGTGATCAAGGTTTTCTATTACATGTAAGGATACAGTCAAAGGCGATTTGCAGACTGCAGTACAATCATTGCAGTTTGTCACAGCTGTGGAAAAGTATGATGAGTTAACTCTGAATATCCTCAGAGCGCACTGCATTCAAATGTACACTGATTTACGCGACATTAAGTAATATTTAAAACACGAGCAGGAGTGTTTTATCAGATTTAAAACCACGAGGGCGCAGCCCGAGTGTTTTAGATCTGATAAAACACCTGATGCGAGTGTTTTGAATGGCTTCAAAAACGATTCGTTATTGGATGTATTCTTTTATATAAAATTTTATGTTCATTAGTATTCTTTATATAAAATTGTATGTTCATGTTAGTGTTCTTTCTGACGTCAAGAAGTTTTATCGCGTCGGGATGTATGCGATATAAAGCCCTCGGACGCTGCGCGTCCTCGGGTCTTTATATAGCATACATCCCTCGTTCTCGGGATTTATATATTACTAAAACCACGGACATGGTACTGATTTCCTTTGTGTTTTCCTCGTGAATTATTATCATTAATAATTCACGAGGAAAACACAAAGGAAATCAATTACGTTCCCTAATTATGCTACTGTTGGATTACTACAATACTAAAGATTGGAAAAAAATCCTGATGTTTTAATAGAACATTAAAACGTGATTATTGATAGTTGTAATCTAGCCGTCAAACATGCCTTGTTGAATTCAGTGGCGGCGGAATGTGTTTGAAACTGGAAGGGGGGTGGGGGGGTGGGGGGGGGAGAGGTAGTAAAGCCACTGATTAGAGAGGTATGGCCATAGTTTCTGATAAGTCAAGCTTTCTAAAGAAAGATGGTTCTAAGGCATGCTTTCCTCAAAATGTTTCAATTTTGAAAACGGGCTAACAAATTTTGGTATATAATCATAACCTTATATATCAGTGTTTATAAACTACTTCAAAACAGAATGTTTTCTGGTTTGCCGCACCTAAATCTCCAAAAACGACAATAACGCCTATGCATGTGCTCCAGTTTTTCACCACTCTCTACCCACCTATCTTAGCAACGATCTTGAGCGTATATATTCAGAAACGTGCTCTTTCTCTAATAACACCGGGAGAGTCTTGCCAACATAATCCTGATAAGTTTAGTTTGTGTAGTCTGCATGTAAAGCAGATGCGACAAACTTTGCAAGAAACTATTTAATTTTTTGGTGAACACGCCGACTCATAAATTACATGATTTGTTGCCTGCAAGACACACGCCCAAATACTTGCCAATCAGTGTGCGCTGTGGTGTAACTCTAACCAATGCGCGACAATTACATCGGGGACAACCGAAGCTCAGAATTTTTTGGCGTCAACGTACGAGTTGTCAGTTTGAACGATGGGAACAAGTATAGGATAAATACCGAGAACGGAGGCTTTAAGGCCCGAGGATTTTAATATCTGGCTTAAAGCCGTTCGAGGTATTTATCCGACTTAAAACACGATTGAAGAAGGTTTTCTAAAAAATAGCCTTTACCGAGTATTGAAGGACATTGTTATGTCGAATGTTAACGGGATTTTATGAAATAATATAAGACTCCAAAGCAGTTTATTAAACAAACTTGAGAAGTACGTAAAGGTTCATTGAACACATACACAGACTTCTACAAGCTTGTTTGAATAATTATTTAATAGTTGAGTCGGTTTTCATTGTTCTTCATAGGTATATAAATCCGATACAACCTTAAAGCAAGGGGAGGGATTTGATATCTCTCCAGGGAAAACTGGGGTTAATGAATAGAATTGAATACGTGTACAAATAATCTAATTAAAAATTCACAGTATATATGTACATATATACCGGGTATATATTCATATATATACCACTTTGTACACTTAGCGGTATATATTTGATTATACACCTGGTATATTTAACAGTTATACCATGAGCTCGAGTCGTATATGAGCTCATAGCCAACGAGGCGCTTCGCCGAGTTGGCTATTAGTTCGTATACGACGAAAGCGAATGGTATAACTGTTTTATTATATAGTCAAGCACTGTACAAGAGACAAAATTACATGCAGCGAAATGATTCAAACGACAAACGTCCGGCATAGGCAACTAATACTTCCGCCATGCGTCATGATGCATTCACATAGAGTTTCTCGCTGAGCTGTTCGGTAAACAGCTTTGAAATGTTGCATAAATGTTGCTCGAGAGGCAAAAAATGTGTTAAGCAGATCAACAAAAAAGATTAAAAGGTACCTTTATGAAGTCAAAAGGTGGGTCAGTTGTTTATATTAGCGTTGCTGTCGTGAAAAAGGTTTTGATTTCATGCAAAACTGAAACTGAAACACCTTCGGCAGTGAAACTAAATTACTTAGTTGGTTGTTTTTTAGAAAGAACATGCTTTTTACTACTCCAAATGCTTATCTAAATAAAAAATGTCTCTTTGCTGGTGATCTCCTACGAAATGTGTGTTGTAAGCTTGATTTTAACTGTGAGTTTCTTTGTTTGGCAACAAATTAATATCAACCCGTTAATTTAGTCAGGTTTTTGAAGTAAAAATACGTAATTTTTAGGTGAATTTTACCATTTACCATGCTAAATTGTGTATTTGTTAATGTATTTTTACACAATGTTGTTTTTTTATACATTGGTTTGAGGGTGTTGATGTTTTTCTGTATAAAAATCCGTCAATTTCAACTCTTTTCGGCAGTTTAAAAAAACGTGCCGCCATCTTGTTTTTCCTCTAATAGTAGGATATGAGCTGATAGCCTGGTAGTAGGGAACCAATCAGATTATGCAAAAGCTCATATCCGATAGCATGCTATATAATAAACTATATATATATAAATGCTAAAATATTAGAAACAACCAACGATATAAACGACATTCCTTAGCGGTATAAATCGTTGCACAAACAATATATATCGACAACAAAAATCTTTTAATTTTTAACACTCAAACAATTTAACTTAACAGATGAAATTCTTCTTTATAACAAACGTGCAGTTCGAAAATGAAACACCATGCATGTGTTTCCTTCGTACTATTTGATAAAGGACTTTCTTCAGAACTTAATTTACACTTTTTTGAACGTGTCCGAATTATGGTTGTCGCTAACTGCCACTCTCTTTCTACTTGCTAGAAATTTTTCATCACTTTTCACATCTTTCACATCTTTCACAAATTCACTCGTGGAATCAAAAGCTTTCGAAATCTCTACTGTACTCGAGACACTAGGCCTTTGATAAATTTGAAGTGAGCGAGCATCCCTGTGACCCGTTCTTTACATAACAAACTTATCTGGTATTCCTTTGGCTAATCCCCGCGTAGCTGTTGTAGTTGGTGAAATTTCCTTCAATCCCCGCTTTTTCACACATGCGACGCACAACTGTTCCCAATTTGTTATGGCCTACTGGCTACAGGATTCGAAGTAAACCAAACTATAAAAACATCAAAGATATATTACAAATTAGAAAAGAAAAATGTAATTCAAAAACCACAAACCTAATGATTTTTAAGATAGTAATATACAATTTAGCAATCTTCCTGCCAATAAATTTTGAGGTAAATATAAAACAGTATATACCTTCATCTGAACTATTGTACTTTCGCTTTGGAGTCAAGTAAAACGAGTCCTTTTCCAAGGCTGACTTTGGACATTTTGACACATTTCTTATACAGCTGCACAAATCATCTCTCCGACATGGACTCATTTCGATAATGTTCTATCACTTTTCGTTTAATACCGGACAACGGTGCTTAAGACCTCCAGCGTTGTTCTTCTCACCAAAAGATTGATACACTAACTTTTCTGGCTCTTCTTCGCTTGCCTTCACCAGGCGCATTTGGCTAAACTTCAGTTGACGGTGCTTTTGTCCACTTCTTAGTGCGAAATTCTTTCCGATTAGAAAAACCATTGTGTCTAACAACACATCAGCTGCACCGTCGCCAAGAGCCCCCGAACTCCACATTTTTTCTTCCTGTTCTTCAGTAAAAGCTTGAGCCTACTTCACTTCACTACCAACGCCCTTTCTTGTTAAGTATTTCATTTCTGCGTCAAGAGAATCTTGAAATAATTTGAACGACGGATTCTCAAATAAATTCAAACCAGGTTTTCCATTATCTCGCAAATGTCGCTGTATTCCACAGCACATTTGGTAGAGTAAATTTGGCGTGTAACAACGTCCTGGCTCTTTTTTTTGTCGAACTTCACTAACGAATTTACTCAACCAATAATTCAACTCCTCATCGTTAAGGTGTAGAAGATCACACTTTACTTTCGTGTACTTGTCTGTGGCACATATCTCCTTACTTTTCCAATTTCGTTCATTAGCCCACTCAGACCATGTATTAACCGTCCAACAGGTGCTTGTTTTCGTATTAATGGGTATCCTTGTCTCATTTCTCTTCTCCAACTCTGCATCGGTGATAACAACAACTTCCCTCTGATCGCGTCATTGTTCTAGTCTCTTGTCTGAGTCGTCTCTCTCAACCAAGCATTGGCCTCCAGTAACTTCATTTCCCTCAACACTTACTGTGTTAATTAGTAGTGGTTCTTCAGCTTCTAATAAGCTACTAAAATCGAAGACTAGTTCCAAACTTTCACGAAAAATATTCTGGGTGATAAAAACTTCTTCATCGCTTTCTTCCATTCTCGCAATGGTTAATTACTTCACCAAAATTCAGACTACGCCTTAAAGTTGTGAAAATTTACTTAACATCCTTTTCACAATACACCAATTATAGCTAATAACGGTTCCCTAGATAAATCTTTCTTTCAAATTTGATGATAGTCATATAATATTAAGCCCGCCGCACACTAGAGCTATCACCGTAGCAAAGTTTCACTCGTGACTGTTGGGGTAAGCAAGTTCCCCCAGTGTGCGGTGGCGTTTTGAGCGCTATTGTTCACGCGTGCCATCGGCGCCGTATATTCAACATGTTGAATAATTTTGTGCACGAGTGAACATTTCCTCCAAGTGTGCGCGCGTGCAAAGCTATCAGCTTACAATAGGAGGCAAATACGCATGCGTGTTGACTCATATTTTCAAATCAATTCGTCAAACATGACCGCCGTTGTTTGCGAAGAAGAGTTTGACTCATCCTCATCAGACGAAGAAGAAATATTGCTTCTTCTTCTGTTAATGCGACGCAGACGAAGACGTTTAAGAGCTTCGCACCGAAAAGTATGGACGAAACGGTGGATATCACGACGCCAAACACAAGGAGCTTGCGCGAATATTGTTCGCGAACTGACTGTTGAAGATCCTGAACAGTTTAGGCAGTTTCACAGACTGGATAAAGATTCATTCGACGAAGTTTTGAAATTAGTTTCATCACTGATCGAGAAGAAAGACACGAGGATGCGATTGTGTTTGAAACCGATCGAAAGACTATCGGTGGCACTACGTTTTTTGGCAACAGGTATAATGAATTTATACGTATATATATATTCATTTTATGTTTGTTTTAAATTCATATGATTGTTTAATTTTTGTAACTTAGGAGAGACCTTCAGAAGTCTTTCCTTCCAATATCGTATTAGTGAAAGGACCATATCTGGAATTGTGGAGGAAACTTGTCAAGCATTGCATTCAGAAATGAAGGACAACTATTTGAAGGTTTTTATTTCCAAACGTTTTTACACACAGCATAATCCATTATGTAATAGTCCTCTATCAAATCATTTTTTTCTCAATACAAAGTTCGTTACATCTTATTTAGTCTTAGTTAATAAATAGTTAGTGTATTATTACCACCCACTATTGGTATTTAGCCTAGCTGATTCATCTCGAAAACATGAGTTGGGCTCAGCATATATTGAAGACTGAGGGCTTGAGGTTCGCATACGAGTTGCCATGACTGGATGCTGCAGTGGAATTGGAACAAAATGATGTTGCGTTTGTGGCGGCATCATAGGTTGTTGCATTTGTTGGACAGCTTGTACAGGCACCAATAGGCCAGCTTGTGCCTAAAAAATTATGTTGTTAATTTTGTTTTGAGCCAAATGGCATGTCCGACTATCCAACTCTGATAATGCATTGGCAATGTAATTTCCAAATGCCACCAACATATTATTGCTTTGATGCACTGATTTTGGCCTCTTGTGTTTCTCTGTAATTGATTGAGATAGGCCCTTGATTAAATTAAATTCTTCATCGGCCTGTCTTTTCCTGGATATACTCGGTCTTTTTTTAGTGGCTCGTTAGTCGATCTTGATGTGCCCCTTCCTTCAGCCCCATCAATTGCGCTGTTTGCAGGGCTGACTGGATCATTCAAATTAACATAATCTTCATCATCATTATCATCATCATTATCAAGTTCACATGCCACCTCGTTCAAACTGATTTCGGATGTGGGAGTTCCAGAAGAAGGGGAAGATTCCTATGAATGAAAACATTTTATTTGTTATATTTAGAGTCCAACCAAGAAGGAAGAATGGCTACATATTGGTTCACAATTTGAAAGCAAGTGGAACTACCCATGTTGTATCGGCGCAATAGATGGAAAACATATTGCTATTCAACAACCAGGTGACACTGGCTGTGCATTCTTCAATTACAAGCACTACTTCAGTGTCCTTTTGTTGGCATTGGTTGACGCAAATTACAAATTCATTTATGTTGATGTTGGGGCAGCTGGACGAGCTGGGGATGCTGGAGTGTTTGCTGATTCAACATTGAAGCAAGCATTAACATCCAATTCATTAGACCTCCCATCATCAAGCACAATATATGGGATACCAAGTAAAATTGAGTATCACGTTGTTGGAGATGATGCATTTCCCTTGTCAATGCGAATCATGAAACCTTACCCGCATCGTAATTTAGTGAAAGAAAAACGAATTTATAATTACAGATTGTCACGCGCCCGTAGAGTAGTTGAAAATGCGTTTGGTATTTTGGCACACAGATGGAGAGTTTTTTTAACCAAAATTAAACTTTCCCCTGACAAGGTGACAAATGTAATTTTAGCTGCTTGTTGCCTGCACAATTTCATGGTGGAGAAGAACAAGGCTGGTTATGCAGCAGCAGCAGATTTGGAGAACAGCGACCATTCTGTATCAAGAAGATCATGGAGAAGTGATGCAGCTTTGACTAGCTTGCAACCTACCCCCAGCCATAATGCAAGCAGAAATGCTAAATTACAGAGGGATCTTTTGGCAAACTATTTTAATGACTGTGGATCTGTTCCATGGCAAGACAATATGTACTATTTCAAAAACGAGTTCAAGTGTTTGATCACGGTATCAAAACACGAGAAAGCTAATGAATCTCGAGGGGCGAAGCCCCGAGAGATTCATTAGCTTTCTCGTGTTTTGATACCGTGATCAAACACGCAGAACGAGTTTTTGAAATGGCTTCTCAAATGAAAGACAATGAACCAATGAGCCACCGTTGTGGGACTTGTGGATGTTTTGTGATACAATTTTACTCAATCGTATCGTGTTTCCTGTTTAATTAACATAAATGAAGCCCTAGTGTTTGATGAAGAAACAGATCAAACACTAGTGTTTGATGCAGTGCTTTACCGTGTTTCACAGCCCATTCACGTGACGGAATGGAGCTGTCTAATTGAGTAAAATTCTCATGAATTATTAATGAATTTGAGAAGGTCATTTAACTGTCCACTTCATAAACAAACTGTGAAATATTCACATTAAATAGTTCTCATCTATATATCGTTCTGAATAAAATGATATTTTAATGCATACTTACTGAAACTAGATTTGAAACAGAAGTCCTGGTAGCAACACGAGGGCGGGCCAAAAACTGCAACTTTTCCAACAGCCATGCAGTTCTTTTTGTTGGTATTTTTCTTGCACTTCCACTGGCAGGTGGTTTTTTAGCTTTAACATAACTGTTTCTCAAGGCCTTCTCAACTTTGCATTCACATACTCAGCTAGGATCAAGGACGAAGTATTTGTGTAAATAACCACATAGCAATCTATGTCGTCCTGCATGTGTATTCACATTAAACACTCGTATACACTACCACAAGGTTTAAAATTAGGTTCTATCGAACCTACCTGTTTTCCCCAGTTTCTCAGCTATTTCTTGGATGGAACTATCGCGTAAATCCCTATTTTTAAAATCCGGACTCCTCACATCATAAAGACATGGATATTCAGGCCACAGATCCGCGATTTTGTCCTCACACATAGCATCAGCAACAACACTACTAGTCGCCATTTTGATTTGAAAATATGAGTCAACACGCATGCGTATTTGCCTCCTATTGTAAGCTGATAGCTTTGCACGCGCGCACACTTGGAGGAAATGTTCACTCGTGCACAAAATTATTCAACATGTTGAATATACGGCGCCGATGGCACGCGTGAACAATAGCGCTCAAAACGCCACCGCACACTGGGGGAACTTGCTTACGCCAACAGTCACGAGTGAAACTTTGCTACGCTGATAGCTCTAGTAGTGCGGCGGGCTTTACGCCATTACTCCCATTATGATCAAAGCAAAAAACAACCAAATTGTGTAAGACTTCTGGGGCCGGTTGTACGAAGGCCGGATAGCGCTATCCACTGGATAGCGATTTTTTCAACCTTCGTAAAATTGGCCGTTGATTGTTATGACCTCAGATTAGGATTTGGTATTTATAAACTGAAGTTTTTAAGATCTATTGTGGGCTGCAGATCCGCAGTTTCACAGCTCTTCGGCCATTTTTACGAAGGTTGAAAAAATCGCTATCCAGTGAATAGCGCTATCCGGGCTTCGTACAACCGGCCCCTGAAGTCTTAACTTAAAGGTCAACCAGGCGCAGTGCTAAAAGGCGGTGCCTAAAACTAAGTGAATAATTGCCAAGGGACAAACTAAGAATGAACGACTGAACTCACAAAAGAACAAAGCGCTGCCCACTTAACAGGGCACCGCAGTTCTTTCAGGCTCTTTGTTGAAAACCTCTTCAACTATTAAATAAGTAAGTTATATACCTCGGATGTCGGCTTTATGCCAGATACATTCCCTCGGGGCCTGCGGCGCCTCGGGGTATGTATCTGGCATAAAGCCTCCATTCTCGGTATAGAGCGTTTTCACTCACGTGATCGGTGGCCCCATTGGGGTGGTGAAACAATACGAAATATTTGAATAAGAAAGAGCTAATTCCCATACCGTACACCAATATGGCCGCATTTAATTGTTTTGGTACACCAATATGGCCGCCGTGACGTCAGATGAAAACGCTCTACAGTGTGTATAAAAAAAATTCGAACCCTTAGAAAATGAATTAGCATTCTTTTCAAGCAACCTATTGTAGTAGTTTGAAAGCCCTAAAAGCGCTGCGTTATAAATTAATCAGCACATAAGTTAAACGAAGCGAGAAAGCTTTTAAATACTTTCACCATGCATACACTTCAAGTTATCTTAATTTCCCAGTTGTATAAGACCGTGTGTTTTACGCATCTGTGGGTTCAGCGAAGTGCTTAGGGCTTTCAAACTACTACAATAGGTTTGAAAAGAATGCTAATTCATTTGCTAAGGGTTCGAATTTTTTTGATACACACTGTATATAACTCTTACTTATATAGTATGAATAATTAGTACCAGATATCATTACAGCATTAGGCATGCGTATTGATGCAGTATCAATCCCACATTTTATGCTCAACGTTCAGTGTAATAAAGTGCCGACTCAACCAGCAAATTTTGATGATTTTCATTGGTTTGCCTTCCTCTCGTAAACTACGTGAGCGAAAAGCAAACACTTGCTCTCCTTCTCGTATGTGGGCGCTACCGCCGTTACCATACGAGATTAGTTGTAGCAGCAGGCACCCTATGAATTTATAATTAGGGATTTATGGGATATAAATCCCTCAAAAGAACAAAGAAAACCGACTTGATCGTGTTTTTAGTATTCTTTAATCCCGATCGTGTTTATATATTTCGTCGCCACATTTATATATTGTACGTCAAAAAGCAACACCATATTCGAAGAAAGACAATATTATTGCTGATACAAAATGGCAAGTATTTTTAACATGACTTATAGTAAACTACCACAGTTTTTGTGCGTTATACAGAATGCATATGATTAAAGGGTTGACAAAAGGTTTTCAACTCGTTGGGCGATTTTATATCGAGTCAGGCGACTCAAACACGTGTAAACTGTTTATGAATTAGGACCGTCTTCAAGTGACAAACATTACTCTTCAGAAAATAAACAATTCTCTTTGGAGGAAACTTACAAGTATATACCTCACACTGGTAGCATCATTTTTTATTTTTAATGCAATCAAGTTTATTAGCAGTATAGTACACACATGTGTAGCGGTTGTTATAACTTAACTTTACTTATATAAGGCGTTAAAATGTTTAATCTCTAGCGTGGGTTTGTATCCGCATTCTTGTAAGTATAGGTTTCCAGATCATTAGTTTTACGTAGTGCATTGACGTATAGAGTAATGTTTGTATACCGTATTGGTGAATAACCACGCAGTTTGTTCCTACGTAAGGACTGACGTAATGACCGTGATTCAGCAAGCTGATTGTCGCTGAAATGTAAGATATATAAACACAGCAACTCGTTGTATTAGGTTAGATTTAGAAGCGAGAGTTGTGAGACTGAGTGACCGAGATGTGAGAACCGAAGGTGCGATGTAGCTAGAGAAGACGTTTGTATATAACGTTCAGCTGTTCAATCTCGTTTGTCAATAAAGTTGTTCCAGAATCAGAGAAGAAAGTCTCTTCACTATTACCCAAACACACGCTACAAATTTGGTGGCAGCCGTGGGATCACTGAGATAATGGTTCACTGGACAGCAGTATATTTCAGCTTCGAGGGCAGCTCAACAGAATGTTCATACAAGACGGATGATACTGATCTGGCTACATCAAACACGAAAGAAAGACGCAGACAACGCTATATACAAGTTGCCCAAGTTCACATTGACGAGACTACGATTGAAGTGGTGAAAAGAGAGAGAGAGAGACCGACCGAGAGACCGACGACCTGATGTATCAGTGAAAAGACGAAACCAAAATAACGCGATGCTTTGGGTACAGTGTTCGACCATAGCACAAGATCTAGAGGATGTGAACAGAAAACGCTCGGCTCGACAGCAGTGAGCAGAGATCAAATGACGGAGACGAGGAAAAAGGTACTTGAAAAGATTGGACAACATGATCGACAACAAGACAACTTTAGGAACAAGAAAGAAGAAAAAGAAAACATGAACAATCAAGAACGATGAAGAAAAATGCGTAATCAGACTGTTAATAACGTTTATAATTTGACATTCTTTGCAATATCGAGTAACATTTTAAGATTAATTAAATTATAGTTACGGTAGTTAGGTTTTGTAGTTCGAGACGAGATAGCATGATCAAGCATTGGTCATAGCCATAAAGGTTCACTGAGCGATTCGTCGGTATGATCCGTCATCCGACTCGTTAGTTAGGTGTAGTGCACCTGTCAATGTCTTCCTCGCGGGGGGGGGGGGGGGGGGGGGGGGGGGGAGGGCGGGCATACCCAGGGGATTTGACTATGATTTGGGGCCCCTGAGTGGGGAATTTGTCAGAATGATCCTGCCCGCATGCGGGGTAATTTGACTGGAACGAGTTTGAGATCTGGAAACGAGTTACATGAAAACGCAAGTATACTGCCCAGCGGCTATTCGCAAAACACCTGTTTCTTGACGACCACGAGAGAACCGGAGCGCTTCGACAATATTCTCTATATTTTATTATATTCGATCATGCCTCTGGTTAAAATAAGTGGCAGAGAAAGCGGTGAGGACAGGAAACTTTTGTTGGCGAATTCGCTACACTGTTTAAGTCTAAGGAACAAGTGGGTACTGTATCTTGAAACTGGACGGGAATTCTATTATCTTGCTATACACAAAATGTTATCCTTAATTTGTTGAGCATCAGGATTATAAAGATGTATATTGTTGATTGTGCACTGAAGTTACTGATGTTGTGAGCATTTGATTAAAACAATGTTCTCATAAAATATAACCGCCATTCAAGTATAACTGTCACGATTGTCGGTAATAGTTGTTTCGACGTTTATAGTAAGTTGTCAGAGTCACATAGTGAAGTATAAGACTTAGTTTTTAATTTTTAGTGTGATCCTTGCCATGACACACTGTTGCCCTTATAAACAATACTATTTTTGACCTATACTTAGCTCCGCTATATATAGAGTATAGTAAGTTTTCGAATGAATTCCAATAGGTATGCTATAGAGTAGCTCTAGGGCAAGTATTCGTCACGTTATTAAGTGTTTCCAGGCAATTTGGCTTTAATCTTTTTATTTATTTACTTATGTTTATTAATTTTAGTTTCTTTGCAAAATCGTTTTATTGCATGCGCGATTTAGGTTCAGTTTATAGGATCGATTTTTCAGTTTGTTCTTGAGGACAAGAACTTAAAGGAGGGGATAGTGTAGCGGTTGTTATAACTTAACTTTACTAAGGCGTTAAAATGTTTAATCTCTAGCGTGGGTTTGTATCCGCATTCTTGTAAGTATAGGTTTCCAGATCATTAGTTTTACGTAGTGCATTGACGTATAGATGTTTGTATACCGTATTTGGCAAAGAAGGTATTGGTGAATAACCACGCAGTTTGTTCCTACGTAAGAACTGACGTAATGGCCGTGATTCAGCAAGCTGATTGTCACTGAAATGTAAGATATATAAACACAGCAACTCGATGTATTAGTTAGATTTAGAAGCGAGAGTTGTGAGAATGAGTGACCGAGATGTGAGAACCGAAGGTGCGATGTAGCTAGAGAAGACGTTTGTATAACGTTCAGCTGTTCAATCTCGTTTGTCAATAAAGTTGTTCCAGAATCAGAGAAGAAAATCTCTTCACTATGGCCCAAAAACACGCTACACATGTACTCATTGACAGTCTGCTGCTGTATGAAGTATCTAAATAGCCATAATCTGCCCCACGATATCTTTTTAATATCAAGGGATTGACCTTTAATCTCATTCGCTTATTTAATACATTAACTGAGCTGGATCATAGTTAATAGAAAATATACATGGTTTGGAAGCTCAACAAAAGCCATTGTTTTATGTTTTTGTTCAGGTTTATGGAAATTTGTGCACTTTCACGGTTACTGAACATATTGTGTTTTCTGTATAAAGAAGCAATCATCCAATAGCAATGTTTGGGTTCAATCACTCAACTGTACTGTTTAAATATTAATAAACCTGAAACAAAGGATTTATGTACCTTCATGTACCTTTCAACATGAGTCGTAGCTTGTTTGTTAACCGCTTTGAAGCTTGCAGGGATTATTTTAAGGAATTTTTATCAGTGCACAAAGAGCTGAAAAAGGCATAAAATCTAACTTCAGTAGCACGTTAAACATGCAGCGATGGAGCACTGAGTAGCTCGGTAGCTCGTTAGTAATCAACTAGTCATACTGACATAGTATACATAAGCGGCCCTCCTTTTCCCAATTTTTAATGATTTAATCCCTTTCGCACAGCGTACATTCGCATCTTCAAAACAACAATGGTCAAACAGTAGCACAAAGGCACAGACGCATCGACCTGAGAGAAGCCTCAAGCATGTTATGTGGAGTTGGCTGGTTGGCACCGTTGGGTAGTCTGGCTAAATAGTAAGAACACTAGCGTTTTGTTTATTAGGGCGGTAGGGCCTGCTATAGTAGCTATATTCATGTATCTTGAAAGTTGAAATTAAGGGCTTAAAGTTTACGTACGCTTAACGTTATCAGAAGAAAGTGTATAGGGTCCTTTAACTTATCGTCTTATTTGTGTATTTGCTAATTTAAATATTGATATTAAATAGTATATTTGGAATGTAGTATGTACTGTGCCTTTGAACATAATTTCTGATGCAATCCTTTCACGAATATAATAACACCCATTCTTAAATATTAAAGAAAAATTTATCACTGCACAAATCTCATTTATCACTGCACAATTTGTGCAGTTTGCAATTTGTGCACAATTTGGTTATCACTGCACGTTAAAATAATCCCTGCTTTGAAGTTTGCCAGGTTTCAAAACCATGTATATTTTCTATTAACCATGGCTGAATTAATTGACGCTTCCCAAATTTGCTTCAATGGGTGTGAACAATGGTGAATAATAATATTAAATAGTGAAAGCAAATTAGGGAGTTAGGGCCTGTTTACAAGTAGCATCCTTACAAACACAACAAACAAAAAAACAAGCAACGTACGAGAGCTAGGGTAACCAGGGTGCAAGGGTAACCCTACCCCCTTGTAAACAGGACTTAGGCTAATTTTGGCGCAGATACATATACGCATAGCGTACCTTTTGTTAATAATTGTTATTTATTAGTAACGTAGTTGATCTTAATAATTTTAGTTGAATATATATTCACACATTTGTAATATAGTCTCCTATACTTATTCTCTACGCATAGTTTTAACACATTGTATTGAAACTTACGCAATTCAGCCTTTTGGCAGCGATGTAATATCTTTTAATAAAATCTATCTAAAACGCCAATAACGCATAAAACGCCAATAACGCATAAAACGCCAATAACGCCTATAACGCCAATAACTCCTATAACGCCTAAAACGTCTATAACGCCAATTTAATAACGTTAATAACGCCAATAACGCCTAAAATGCCTATAACGCCTAAACCAATAAAAAAAAAGCGTTCGTCCACGAACGCAGCGATCTCATTGGCTAATATTCAGTAACAAATTCTCTTCCGGCAAACTGTTGTTGAAGTGTGTTGTATGCCAACTCCGAAGACAATGAACGCTCTTCTATAAAGTCTTATTCTTATTAATTACTCGAGCTACCTATGGTAGGCCGAGTCTAGGTTTCGGCTTTTTTTTTGGGGGGGGGGGGTTCCACAAAATGCCAACATTGCGCAATACTTCCCAAATATGGAGGCTAGACTTCGAGTCTTCGATCACTTCGAAAATTGAACGACAGTCATGTTCCTTTCTGTGGTTGTGTCAAGCACATCACTGATCAACGATATAAACAACTTACTTGGAAAACCTACCAACACTTTGGCCAAAGGCGAAGCTGGTTTAAAAAAGAAAGAACTCGCAAAATCGAGCACGGATTGCCATGGAACATCAACAGCGTAAAGCATAAGAAAGATGCCTCGTTGCATGGAAGCGATTTCTTGTTTTCATGTGGGAAATTCAAAATAATTTTTACTATAAAACGAGGTGATAAGGACTATTTGATATGCACATTAAAGAATTTTAAAATGTTTGCCATTTTGGAATAAGGTCTATTGTCGTAATTTTAAATTTTACAGTTCTACATTGCATAATTTCATTGCGTCTGAAATTTATGTACATTTAAACAAATGTTTGTGTGCACTGTTCCGTGCATTGGGCTATGGCATGCCAAGGTTCAGCAGGTTGCCGCAATCATCAGTAGCCCGAGTGTACGCCTAAGCAGGCGTCTTGTTATATTTTGGGTAAGTGAAGTCAAGTTAGTGCATGACCCCATTCTCGAGCTTGACACAGGTGAGTATTGAGTAGAGTTGTCGTTGGTCATTCCTGTGTTTTGAGGTGTTTTCACCCTCCGTAAACTCAACATCTATAGATTCTAGAACTTATAGCTGTGTTCTGCGGTCTGCCAATGAATCAATAGCCTGCTACGAATCAATGAAATATTGAAACCATGGAAATTATAGACCATCCAATCAACGAGTATATAGGGATCTCAATTGTCTAGACGTTTACAACAACCCTTTATTTGTTGATGAGCAATTCAATTACTTTTTTAAGATGATATAAATAATGAAATATGAGCGGTAGATCTTCATGGGTTTTGACAATAGCTAGCCAAATGAAACGAAAATTAAGTATGTCTTATTTGAAAGAATATTTAAAATGACAGAGTAACACCTTTTGCACTTTTCGTTTCCTTGCTTGTTGTTGATATTTCAGTTTGTTTGATCACGGGATATGCAAATTATACATTTTGACGTCACATGTGCATAATGACTTATCGTGGAGAATCTAATTAAAAGTTATATAGACCACTTTCACAATGGCCGACACTTGAAATATTCTTTTATGCGCATCTAAATGAACCTTTTTTGGCCTCGTTATGAAGCAAAGATTTTTTGAATTACAGACACACAAACGAGGCTAGACAAGCTTATTATTAAAATGCACATAAAAGAATATTCAAAATTTCAAATTAGTCACCATTATGAAAGGTCTTTGTCCTTGTTTTATCAAGCCAAAGTTTTCTTTCAAATACTGGCCAGAATTAATTTTCGTTTGATAGGTATACTTTAACAAACTCCGAGTCTATATCATAAATACTGTGTTAATAACAGAAAGTTGTAGTCGGAAGAGTAAAAACAAAAAACTTTAACTTTGGAAAGCTCAACTAATTGTTCCACTGTGAGTTTTTTGAGCATGAATAATGAGGTCAGTTAGTACAAATAAGTGTTGGGTCAGGGTTTTATATACAGACACAAAAAGAACTTACATAGAAGTGTCTCGCTGAATTTGGACAAAATTCTGCATGACGATTCCAAGACAACCATTTTTTAATAAACAAATGGGAAATTGTGAAACACAATACAAAAATAACTGTTGTTGCTTTACTAAACAAAACATCTTTAGTTAGCAAAAAGTTTCAATAAGAATGAAAGTACTATATAGCTAAGTCTAGATTTCTTAGAAAGTTTGTTGTCAAACATTTGATGTTGAACATTTTAAGATTTAAGGTAGATTTTAAAACGTCATGTTCTCACGCACATATTTAATCTCTAAATCCTCTCATTTGGAGCAAATGACACTATAAAACGATTGTGTTGTATAAACTACACTGTAGACAAAACAGAAAACCATGTTACCAAACCGTGCACGTTTTCTTGGATTGCTTGCATCCAAATGCTTTACTGAATTCGGGAAAGTTGCGAAGTGGAACACGAATTCTAGAAATAGAAAGCATAATAGAAATAAATTGTAACAAGTAGCACAGAAGAAAAAAGATTTGTCGGGAGGGTACGTTTGCAGAGGAAGGAACATTTGTCGGTACGTTTGCAGAGAGGGGATTGTAGGGAGCTTAAGCAAATACAACGCGAACGCCAATGACGACGTCCTTAATACAATAGAATTTGTCTCACACGACAAAGAAAATGAATAATCTTGAGTCCCAAGAGTAATCCTAACGCCGCCGCCGTTCTACAGTACATGTGTATAAAAAAAACGGAACCCTTTGAAAATTAATTAGTATTCTTTTAAAACAACCTATTGTAGTAGTTTGAAAGCCCTAAAACCGCTGCGTTATAAATTAATCAGCACATAAGTTAAACAGGAAGAGAAAAAGCTTCTAAATACTTTCACCATGCATACACTTCAAGTTCCCAGGTGTATATAAGACCGTGTTTTTTACGCATCTGTGGCTCAGAGGTGTTTAGGGCTTTCAAACTATTACAATAGGTTGTTTGAACAGAATACTAATTCATTTTCTAAGGGTTCCGTTTTTTTTTAAACACTGTATACATGTATAGGTTATTTTGAGGCCACGAGGGGATAAGTGATTTATTCATGATGTGAATAAACACATATCCCCGAGGGGCCCCAAATGATACGTAAATGGATTCGTGGTTTCTGCTCGTTACTGAAGTTTAGATTACCGCTGTCGTCCTAGCTTGCTTAAGCTCCCTTAAGACTTGTCGGAAGGGTACGTTTGCAGAGAAGGTACAATAAAGTCAAAGTTACGTAAGCAAAGTATAAGCGGTTCGGTTGAATTAGCTACTGTACGAAAATATTTTTCAACGAGCACGAAAAAAAATCTTTGCGAGAAAAATCGGTTTACAGCCAAAATGTACATCTTAATACCATGGAAAAAGACCAAAGAAAGAAAGATAAAAAGAGATAGGGCAGCGAGGAGAGGTAACATTATAAAACGACTTGAAACGACTGAAAAAGACGAAAATTGCGATAAAGCCCGAAAAAGATGCCAACAAATTATGTGACTGCAAAAGCAAAAGGATGTTTTTCCTGCATGTGGCTGTTTAAAGCCCTAATCAAACGAGAACGCAAGTCATCGCAATTTGGCAGTCAGAATTTCTGTGGCGGTCGTTCGAACTCCCCAAATTAACAAAATAAAGGTATCATGAGTGTTTTAAACAAGTTTTAACTTTGTCACGGTACATGCTATTTACGGGAAATTATTCAGAGCGGCTGGCTGAGATAGCATGACTGCCAACTTGCGATGACTTGCGTTCTCGTTTGATTAGGGCTTAAAGCCGGCAAAGACTTGTGCACTGGTATATCTTACTCATCTGGAGAAAAATTAATAATGATTTTTTAACAAACAACTTTTTACATCTTGAAGAGAAGGGGGGGGGGGGGGGGGGTATTTTTCGGTATGGAAGGTCTAATCTCAAAGGGACAGAAAATTTTACAACGTCTTAAAACGACCAAAGTTTTTTCTATGTTAAGCCAGTGTCATCTGAAGTAACGTCATCTAAGTCATGTGAGGTCATCTGAAGTCATGTGAGGTCATCTGAAGTCACGTCATCTTAAGTCACGTCATCTGAAGTCATGTGAGGTAATTTTGACTCTGATGACAAGTATTACAAGGGAAGATATAGCACTTACCTGACTGGATTCAGTGAATGCGCGTCGGTTCTCATGAAATATGCGATTCCTTCTTTTGTATATTTAGCGCACCAGGACTATCGTAAGAGGAAAAAACAAGGCTTAACAGCAATGTTCTAATAGATAAAGTATTTGTCTTTTCGTATCAGATAAAACGTTTGAGATCATAAGCACTTGAAAATCAACTCAACTTTTATTTATTTAGTTAGTTATTTATTAAACTTCACCAAAAAGAAAATTACAGGCAGGGATGACACAACGGCTCGACGCCAACTACTGTGATCCGTCAAAAATAGTGTAATAACAAACAAACGAAAATAACAATAAAAAAACAAACAAAAAAACCCAGAAATTTTAAAACAAAAACAACAGAAAGCAAAAACCAGCTCGATGTTAATGTCAAGATGGTGTTAATGTCAAGATATCATTCACATATAATCATCTTGAAAATATAACTTTAATAACTAACTACAAAGAACTAAAGGAAGAACTGCTACGAATACAAAATATATAACCATAATATATACATAACTCGCTAAGCATGCTGGACTACAAACTCGCATGACCGGAAGTCAGCATATCATTACATCTCTCAATTCATAATAAAAATAAATATTTTTTCGTATGTTTTTAAAATAATTTTAGAATATCAGTTCCAAATAATGTTGATCCATAGTAATGTCAATTCGTAATACTTTTAAGTTCACTGTGCAGTTCCTTGTTCTACAACTGTACTTCCAGGCCCCTGTTTGTGACTGGGTTCTCTGGGCACTCACACAGACAGTTTATCTTCTTCTTCTTTTGACAGAGTTGACAGAGTTTGGGTGGGATTCTCTTCTAAGTTATATTGGACTCTCTTCGAGGCAGATTCTCGAATCTGGGATCGGTTTCGGCGTAACTCTGCACCAGGTGGCGTCGACACACTATAAGATCGAGGGACACTGTTTAGTTTGTTCTCTACTACAGCTGGTACCCATTCGAAGGTCCTAGGGTTTTGAACAATGACTCTCTGCCATGGTACAAGTGCCGACAGGCTTTTCACGTGCTGGTCATGGTAATATTTCTGTTTCACCTGTTTTTCCCGTAGTCTGCTAATCACATCATTGGTGGATTTGCATTTTATGTTTCTGGGAAGGTTATCTTGCACAGCTCTGCTACGCTGGCGATGGAAATTGACCATCTATCAGAATAGCTTGGTAACAAAGTAAAGCCATATTCGGATCTGTGTTTGATTTCTTTGCCTTCTTCAAGATCTTCTTTACGGTCGTGACCTGCCTCTATACAACCATTACTGCGTGGGTAATGCGGAGAGATTGCGGTGACCACACTTGAGTTGCATACCCAAGGTGAAGGCGCACCAGAGCCAGGTAGAGCGTGGGAAGTGTACATGTGCTTTGGATCTCACTGGATGACCGGCGTACAAATCCCAGAAGTTTGTTGGCCTTTGTGCACTGCATGATTACCTGCTTGGTCCACGTAAGGTCACCAGAAACCCAGACACCAAGGTCTTTTTCTATGGAGTCTTTGATTGAGTAGGTAAAATTTACGGGTTTTTTTTTTGCGCGTAACTTGCTGAGATTTACACTTTGAGCGGTTAAATGTCAGGCCTGATGATGCCAACCAAGCCACTATAGACTAGGCAGATCGGATTGCAAGGTGGCCGAATCCGCAGTAGAGTCTACTCTCTTAAAGGTCTTTGTATCATCTGCAAAGCAAGTTACTCTTGACGATTTTGCAACTTCCGGTAAGCCATTGACTATAGTAAGAACAACATTGGTCCCTATAGATGGAGCCTTGTGGCACTCCTGATGTAACTGGAAGCTTGCTTGAGCTCCCGCTAAGTACAGTGCCTCGTTATCTACGATCACGTAAGTAGGAACCAAACCAATCATGCAGCGGACCAACAATGTTGAAACGATGCAACTTGTCAAGCAGAATAGAGTGGTTGACTTTATCAAAAGCCTTAGACATATCCAAATAAATTATGTCAGTTTGTTTACCCAAATCGAGTTGCGAGCCAATGTAGTCCAAAACTGATGTAAGTTGGGTAACACAGGATCTACCAGGTAGAAAACCATGGTGCACTGCGGTGATGTGGCTGAGTTGATGGTCTCTAATGCCAGCCAGCACACAGCGCTCGAGGACTTTGGAAATTATGGGAAGCAGGGAGATGGGTCTGTAATTTTCTACAAAATCTTTCTTCCCTTTTTGTATCTACTGTGCATGCGCGAGTAGATACTATGCTGTTGTGCGTGTAATGTAAGTTAAGCTAACAAAAGAATGCCTTTGGAGCCAATCAAAACACAGAATAAAACGATTGACTCACGACAAACCACGAAACCAAAATAACTATTGAACAAGAGGAACTTTTTACAAATTTAGTAAGTATTTTAAGTATGAATCGTAGGCAATTCTTAATAGGCGAATTTCAGGGTATTGCGCGCGCATCATTTTGCAAAGGAATTGGCGGGCTCTTGGCGGGCTCCACACATAGTAAGCAATGACAAACAGACATGCTAGCGAGCCAACAACAGCAGAATAACAGTGTTAAACATTCAGAAACTGTATCTATACTTTGTTTATTTTAAACAGTATATTTACTTTGAGTGGAGCTTGCCAGTGTTTTTGAAAAATGATGCGCGCGCAACACCCTGAAACTCGCCTTTTGTGATTACTAGACGTTGTTGGAATGATGATAAAAGTTTTTGAAAGCAAATTTTTGGTCGTTGCATGGACGATTTCATATTCAGACGAGGCAATTTATATGGCCAACATGTCTGATCGAGCTTCGTAAACTGACAACAAAAATGGATGACCTTCTAAGAAAACAAAGTTAAGTTCATAGTTTAAGCAACACTGTCCAAAACCTATAGTAGTCCACTAGCGAAATATGTTATTAAATATTATGATATTGTCGATGTAGATGACAAATAGTCAAATGTCAGTGACAGGCTATGTTGAGAGCGTGAACAGGCAAGTCTATTATATACAGTATTAATGGAGTAAAATTGTATCCTGCAGTCGTCAATGTCATGCAAAACCCGTGTCATGAATGTGCAAACATTTATTCTACCTTTTACTGCATGTATGCATATGTCTTGAAGAACAATTAAAGTATGGTTGCTCTTATAATTTTTATGACATTGCTGGACATTTCTTCATTCACTATTAAATATTACAGCAGTAATACTAGAGATGCTTGTTATCTCAAGCGATTTCCTTTACCTTCTAACTAGATTGCATTATTGTTTGACAAATTGTTGTAATGAAAATATTTAAATACTGTATTACAGTAGTCAATTAAGTCAAATTTTGTGAGTTGTTAGTTATATTAATTAATTTGATTGACCTACTTAAAGCTTTACTATAGCTTTAATAGTCAAGCTATTAGCGCACTACCTCTCACCACTGAGGACCAGAGTAAAGCCCAGTTGGATTGAGTTAGTATTTGAATGGGTGACCATGCATGCACCTGTCCAGGCTTGGAACTCATGCCAGATATGAGTAGAGTTGTTAGTGCTTAGCCTTCTGCGCCTTGCTGGCTTTATTCTGAGTTGAGTGAGTTATTTTTTTAAAGTTAAAGCACAGCATGGCCTGTGAGCATAGACAATTTTGTCAAAAATCTTGTTCAGCTCTAGATCTGAATACAAGGTTGTTACAACTATACAATTCCATCAATTTTGTCAAGAATCTTGTTCAGTATTGAATACAATGTTGTTACAAGTACACAGTTGCATCATTGTCTTACCATAGTAGCTATAGGCTGTCAGATAATTCATTATAATTTAATATTTATACATTATCCGGGACTTACGCCTTAACGTATATAAATACATATAAGAAAAAGATTGAGAAACTTTTGTATGGAATTTGTAGTAGAGATTAAATTTCGATTCGTACTTCATACTTTTACATGGTGTCAGGTGTGAGGTTGCTGATGTTCTGACAACCATAGTACAACAATATATTCAATACACTTGTGTAAGTGAAAGAGTGAACATACAATTACATTAAAACGCTTTGAACAAGCGAATAGGACATGGCGACGAGTGCCTCGGCCTCGTTCATCGACAAGGGGCCGTCAATGGATTGGAGCGCTGATGACAACATATATAGCCGCTTTAAAATGTGGAAACAAAGATGCGAACAATTATTTACCGGCCCCATGGCGGAGATGGGAGAGGAAACAAAGTGTAAACACCTACTGTACTGGTCTGGAGAACGTGGAATAGAGCTCTTTAACAGCTGGGACCTAGGAACAGAGGAACAGACGAAAAAGCTGGAAAACTACTGGGAAAATTTCGAAAGCTATAGTAAAGTCTCACTCAAACGAGTTGATCGCAATTTGGGAGCTGCACAACCTTCGTCAAGGTACGTTATCTTTAGAAGAATTTATTGCTAAGCTCAGAATTCTCGTTAAGGAAGCTAATTATCCAGTAGATCATTATGATCGATTTTTGAGAGACTTCCTTCTCCTTGGAATGAATTCTGACCATGTCAGAAAAGACTGTTTCAAAGAAGGAAACACACTCACTATTAACAAAGCTCGACAAATGGCAAAAACCGAGGAGTCAGCAGACAAACAACTCCAGTTGATGAACACTGAAGTACACCCCATCAATTCAAACAAAATATTTCAGAACCAAAGAAACCAGCCTAGAAACAACCCAGGGGCCAACCCAAGCAAAGTTCAACACTGCAGAAATTGTGGCTGGGGTCCCCACTCTCGGGAACAGCGTCCGGCAAGAAATGCAACATGTCACTACTGCCAAAAGGTTGGACAGCTAGCTAAGGTGTGTCTGTCAAGGCTGAGAAATAAGAATGTGCATAAAATTGTAGCTTCTAATGATAACCTGAACCAATCTGAACCACAGCCACCCCAAGTACCAGGTGACCATGTGTTTCTAGGCCCAATAGAAGCAACACCCCTGGCTACAAATGTATATACTATTTCATGCAAAAACAAACATATGCCCTTTGTAAAATAGACTCAAGTGCAGACACAAACATTATACCCAAGTCCTTATTCCATGAGTTAAAACAACCTACAATGAAGTTAGCAGCATATGGTGGGACCGATATACCAAACCTGGGTTCTTGCCATGTCTATGTGAAGGTGGCCAACAACCCCAGTTCCAAGGTAATCCAAGCACAGGTTGTTGATGTCCATGGGCCTGCAATAATTGGTAATACCTCAGCACAGGCTCTTGATCTCTTAAAGCTAAATTGGGTCATCGAAGCCGAAAGCAACACTGGCAGTACTATTCCACCAGTCACCCATCCAGTCAAGCAAGACCTAAGCGCATTAACCAGTCCACAGAAAGTCAAGCTCGTTGACGTACAAAGCAAGTAGCACCCTTCCCCCTAACAAAATATTACCTTTTGAAAGAATATCGAGATGTTTTCACTGGAATTGGCTGCTTTCCAGGAGCTCCATACCACATCGAAACAGTTCAAGATGCCATTCCTATCCAACATGCCCCAAGACAAGTACCAGTCCAATTACAGCCAGTTTACATAGAAGAGTTAAATACGTTGGTGGAATCTGGAATCCTAAGTGAAGTGCAAAATGAGTACACCCCATGGGTCAACTCAACTGTGGTTACAAGGAAACAAAATGGATCAGTCCGCCTATGCCTAAATCCCCGTGAGCTCAACAAAGCCATCAAGCGCAACCCTTATTATGTGAGAACTATAGTCGATGTGATACCAAAGGTTAGTGGTGCAACGCACTTCAGTATTTTAGATGCACGTAGCGGTTTCTGGCAAGTCGAGCTCGACGATGAGAGCAGTCGACTATGCACCTTCAGCACCCCATGCATGGGGCAAATATAGATGGAGAAGATTCCCCTTTGGCCTCACCTGTAGTGGAGACATATTCCAAGAGAAGATGGACACCACCTTTGGAAAACTGGATGGCCTGAGTGGAATCGCTGATGATACTTTCATCTATGGCAAGAGTGCAGCTGCACACGATCAATACATACTTGACGTCGTGTTCACAGCAAGAGAGAACAATGTAAGGTTCAAACTAGCCTGCGGGCATGCAGGCCCTCCTGTTGCTGTGAAATGTGGGCCTGCAACAAAGCATAGATTTTTTTTCATCACTCGCGGTCGTCAGAGGCCGCGTATTTCTATTGGTCGAATTTGGCGCCGCGAGTTTCTATTGGTCGAACAAAATTAATCCAGAATAAATTATTTTTAAAGTTATTGTTTACGGACTTGACTGCACGGAGTGAGACATATTTCAACAAGACGGCTATTAAAGACGCCGTAGCTCTTAATATTTTTAAAACACATCGCTGTGGAACAAAAGAAAAGAAATAGCAAAGTTGATCCGGATTGAAACTCCATGAATCCCTCTGTCTGTCAGTGTCTGGCTTTATAATACAGAAGCAAGTGTCATCACAAATCGAGTCCCGTCCGTCGCCTTGACTCAAAACATATTAATAAGAGGAGATTACACATTCACTTAATTCGTGTAATAAAGATTATTGATAAATGAGGTAAGCTCTTTTTCAAACGAACGAAGTTTCTTTCTGCCATTAAATGTCTGTGCTATTGTCAGGAACTTAATTGATATTATCCAATTTGTGCGTCTGGTATTATTTATATTATCGAAGCCGACTGGCTCGAGGCTACCGGCTATCAGTCATTCAGTTCTAGAATGACCCGTTTTTTAACTCAACAGCCAGAAGGAAATCTTGCTAAATTTGATAAAACAATTTCTTAACTATTAATATGTCGCCGTTTACACTATATAGTCTAATATAATGATACGCACCTGGATCAGTGAATGCCGTGCAGTGAATCACAAACACCTAATCTCGAATAACGATTTATCAATGTTTCTTGCAAAATCAAAGTTATGTTCGTCTTCCACAAATTAGAGATAGCAAACTTATAAAACTAGCACGTATCGCTAAACTGTTTCGCTACACGCTTCCAGTCCAAAGCCGAACACCCCAAACTCCTAACTACATACCCGCTAATCGTTAGATGCGTTACATTGCTTCTGGCTTTCTTATAAACAGAATTTTTGAGTTTTCAGTAACGAGTATAGTTGATAGTGTGAAATTTACATCTTCGGATTGTGCTTTGAATGAGGATTTTTACACAGACTTCCGGAAGAATGTGATTGGTTTGATTCGCGACATTTGCATATTAATTAAGTGGGCGTTATCGATTTACCCCTAGGATTGTTGCAGGCTCTCATTTCACAGCGCCGCGTTGAGAGAGCCTGCTTGCAGGCTAGGTTCAAACCAGATAAGTACCAATTCAAATTTGAAGAAACATCATTCTTTGGGTTTAGCTACATGGACCTGGTGGAATCAGACCGGATGATCACAAGATCAAAGCAATCAAAGATGTGCCACAGCCAAAGAACATGGCATAACTGCAGTCCTTCTTTGGCATGGTAAACTACCTAAATAGATTCTCTCCAATTCTGGCCCAAACATCATTGCCTCTACGACAGTTAATGAAGAAAGATGTACCATTCACCAACCTGAACAGCAGCAAGCGTTTCAGTCTGTCAAGCAAGTGATTACCGAAGCTCCAGTTCTTGCCTATTATGATGCTGAGAAGAAAAACTTGATCCAATTAGACGCCAGCATGAAAGGAATTGGATGTGTATTGATACAAGAAGGCAGACCAGTATGTTATGCAAGTCGCTCTGAAACTGAGTCGCGATACAGTAACATAGAGAGAGAGCTGCTCGCCGCCAATTGGTCCTTGGAGAAATTCAACCATTACGTCTTTGGCAAGAAGGTGGTTATCAAAACAGACCATAAACCCCTTGAAAGTATATGGAAGAAGAGTATAACAAGTGCATCACCACGCCTACAGAGGCTTCTCCTGAAAATGTCAAAGTACGACGTAGAGCTGCGATATATCCAAGGGAAGACCAACGTTATAGCTGATGCCCTCTCTAGAGTTAGCTGTATGGAACCTCCTGCAGATGACAATGAAGTCCCATTGATCGAAGTCAACGCAATTCCAAGCACTCTGCCAGCAACCCCCGCCAGATTAGATGAAATACGTGAGTACACAAATCAAGATGTTATACTCAGTCATCTGAAAGAAATCATACACCATGGTTGGCCAGAGTATCCAAATGAGTGCCTTCCAGACCTGAAAGAATTCTGGAATTTCAGAGAAGACCTAAGCGTTGAAAACGGACTGGTTCTAAAAGGAAAACGGACTGGTTCTAAAAGGAAACCGAATCATCATTCCAAGCGAATTACGTACACAGATGGTCCAGATTGTAAATTATGACCATATGGGTAGCGAGAAGTGTCTGCTCAAAGCAAAGGACTGTTTGTTCTGGCCAGGGATCTCAAAAGACATCAAGGACATGACTGCCAGCTGCGCCACCTGAATGCAGCACTCCAAGCAACAGCCGAAAGAACCACGACGACGTACACACACGGTACCCACCCTTCCATGGCAGAAACTTGGCACAGACCTGTTTGAATACCAAGGCGCACAGTATCTACTAGTGGCCGACTACTACAGCAAGTATCCAGTCCTGAGAAAACTGAACTCAATTACATCAGCTGCCGCAATAAATCACCTGAAATCAATCTTCTCAGAGCATGGAATACCAGAAACCTTGGTCTCTGACAATGGCCCGCAGTACAGCAGTCGAGAGTTTGCAGCCTTCTGCAACCAGTGGGGTATTGAACATGTTACCAGCTCACCGCTGTACCCCCAAAGCAACGGGTTTATAGAGAGGATGGTTCAGACAGTAAATAACCTACTACGCAAGTCAGAAGCTTCTGGACAGGACTCGTATCTTGCAGTACTAACGTACTGCACAACACCTGTGGACAGCAACTTACCGTCACCAGCTAAGCTACTGAACCAGAGGGACTACCGCACGCAACTACCCTGCAGTGGACGACTACAACGTTGTCAAGCCAAGGAAGATAACCAAAAACAGCTACAGTATCGCGAAGATGTTCAGAAACAGCAGTATGATGGGAAGTCTTCACGTACGCTGCCCAGGCTGGTGCCGGACCAACAAGTGACCGTCTTCCAACAAGGAAACAAGATATGGGTTCCAAGAAGAGTAATGGAAGAATCTGATAAGCCTAACTCCTACATCGTCGAGACACCCAATGGATCCGAGCTAAGGCGTAACAGAATACACCTTAAACCCATAGGCCAAGATAAAGTACAACAAACAGATCAATCGCGGAGCAACCAAGACAGCCCTGTCTCCGAATTCCGTTTCCGAGAAGGAGCACACACTGTGGAATTGGAAATAGTACAACCAACCCGCAAACTGGAAACATTGACGAACCAAAAAAGAAACCTCCCAACAACCAGGAGTGGCCGTGTTGTAAAGAAGGCAAATAGGCTGGAATATAAATCTTACAAACTATAAACAGAACAACACTCATAGTGTATAGAACATCAAGATTATATATTACATAATCGACATCTGTGCTTCAGGGAGGAGATGTAAGATAATTCATTATAATCTATACATTATCCGGGACTTACGCCTTAACGTATATAAATACATGTAAGAAAAAGATTGAGAAACTTTTGTATGGAATTTGTAGTATAGATTAAATTTCGATTCGTACTTCATGCTTTTACATAGGCATTAAACGCACAGTAGATACATGCACGCCTGGGCGTGTCTATTTTTTAACGACTGGTACAATGTTTGCCAGTTTCCAATCCTCCGGGAGCACACCCTGTTGAATAGATTTGTTAAACAGCAAAGGGAAAGATGGTGCAATTTGTTCAGCTGTTTCTTTCAACAGGCGAGCTACCGTCAGATCCTGAGGCTTTGTTTGCATCTCACTGCTTTAGGAATGTCAATACCTCGCTTGTTGGTACAGTATTTCCAAATCCATCAGAATTTGATCTGGTCGAGAGGAGGTTTTCTCTTGGTCTAAGCTGGTTGAATTTTTGGAGAAGACAGACGCGAAGTAGGAATTAAACAGGCCAGCAATAGCTATGACTTGTTGTCGAGGCAAGGATACATGATGTATCTGAACATTGGTTAGAAGATATTAGCGTGTTAGAAGATATTTTGGCGTTAATAAGTTTAGATATTATATCTCAACTGTAAATTGTCCAGTCGGAGAGCTTGATTTGTACCACGTGACCAGTTAATTTATCGTAGAATTACCCTCCACAGCGGGGTATAACCTCGAATACCCCGCTGTGGCGGGGTATTCGAGTTTGTGTACCACGCGTGAATGTCACGCACGATTCACGAAGCTGTCAACAATGGCGGAGTTTGGCGAGATAAGAAAACGTTTCGCCTGAACATTCAGATGTTGACAAGAAGATTGTTAGGTTACAAGAAAATAAGGATTCAGGGAATACAAAGAAAGCAACAAACAATGCATCCAGAAGCCTTGAGACGACAACAGAATGGAAACAGACAATGAAAAGCGGGCAAAAGTTAAGCTAAGCTAACTTTATAACATTATTTAAGCTTTTTTTGGAAAGATTAATTGTTTCGATATAATATATAATTTATAGACCTTTCGCTCGGGGAATTCAATGAAATATTACCCCTCGCTCCAGGTCTATAAATGCTAATTATCAACTAACACATCTCCCTTCTACAGTCTATGTTTACCTGTGCAAAACCAATAAAGAAAAGTTGATCATTTGTGAAATTAAGACTTGGCAATCTGTCTTCTACGCCGTGTGTCTCACGCCACTTTTGGTACGCCTGAAAAAAATATGAGAAAACTAGTTTACTATCGCGGGAAGTTTAGTGTTTCAAAATTAAACTAATGGAAATCATTTTATGATATCCTAAATGTGACTACGGTAATGACATTATAAAACAGAAAGAATTTCAACTCCTGTTATTTAGTCCTCCAGTCAGATGTTTTCACTCACCCTAAACGCATATTTTAATCCCCCGTTATCGGCAATATTTTCAGACAAGGTTTGATTGCCGTCTACCTAAATAAAAGAAATAACAAAAGTATAAAATACGTAAGATTTGACGAATCGAGTACTGCCGACCAGTCTTGACTTTTTAGTGCTCTGTTAAAGGCTATCATACGGTGTTCCCTACGGTCCCTTAATATATTTAGTACGCACCGGTTTCATCTTTTTTCCAGCAGGTAGGATGACTTCAATATGGTCAGTCTTAATTTGGGCATGCAGAGGATACGGCATCGAGAATAAGTCTATTCTGTTTGTTAAGCAGTTATCCAGAATTGCATTTCCTCTTGTGGGAAAATTAACTAATGGGTCTAATCCAGTCAGAGTTTGCAGTTTGTCTACATCCAGCTTATTTAGATCCCCGCCGCATAGAACTGCGCTTTCAGGGTTAGATTCTAAGAACTCGTCAGTTATGGCCGTCAGATGGTCCAGTAGTTCGCTCTCTTGGTATTTTGTTTTAGGAGGATGATAAACTCCGCAGATTAGCATATTATGACTCGACGGTAATTTCAGCACAATGGAAATACACTCAAATTTGTCTGATCGGCAGACCTTTTCAACTGAGATGTTACTTCTGGTGTATATAGCTATTCCTCCACCCTTCCGTTTATCATTTCCAAAGCAGTTTCTGTCCCTTCGGTGTATGACGTAATTTGATATAGTCACTACCGAATCAGGTATTTATTGTTTTAGATGTGTTTCTGATACTATACAAACATCAATGTCAGCTGCATGCAGATCAGCTTCCAGAGCAACTGGCGCACGGACATTACTCTTAACTTTATTGAGGCCACAAATGTTTAGAAAAAGGTACTTGGGCACAGGATACTGTTCACTGCCCACTGTAGTTGTGGTTCTATTTTCTAGGTTTCTAGTGATCGGCGTAAGAGTTCTTACTCGGTCCTTTGATTTCGCATAAGGGGGTCTGCGGTTAATTTGGACAATAACGGGGATAGCATTTGAATCGTTCTTTGTATCGCTTCGGAGATGTGAGTTGTTGAGAGACTAAGCAGTTTTAAATATGTTAATCATTTAATCGAAACAGAAACATTAGTGCTTATACAAACTTTTTTAAAAGTTGTGATTGAGTAAACGTACTGCCCATGGGGACTAAGAAGTTTATCTACGAACATTGCAAATAATCGTTTACACGTAGAGACGCCCAACACTTTCTCCAGTTTCTCGTTTCAACTTGCCCGCGCATTCACGCTCGTTCATGCCCCTTATTATCCTCCCACAACTCCCAATTATCCCCCCGGGCGCCATGCGTCACACTGATTATTTAATGAGTCGGATTATATGATGTACTGTATGCCCATATGCCCGTGTTACTGATAGATCACTAAATAATCAAGAGTTTCTTGTGTAAAGACATATTTCTCAATAAAATATTTTAAATTCTGTACCTGATATATGTACGCGTGTCTGTGTTTGATATGTATACCTTTAAACCAAAGCCTAAATAAATATTTTAAACTGAATGCTTTGAATTCTGTCTTATGCAAAATACACGTGTTCTTTTTTATCTCTAATGCCTCTAGACCTTAGTCTACATGATTCGCTACCATTCAAATCCATGCTTTATGAACGCCCTAAGATTCTTATGCGTATAAACACCACAAAAGCGAACCAACTACCTCATATATAATATTCATATATAAGCTTTACATTGCTATATGCCAGTGAAAATACGTTTGAAACCCCTCAGCTCACGGCTTTTCGATTTGATTCGTACCTTAAGACCCTCCTATACGGCTTCTCGCCTAGACTTGCCTACACATTAATACCTCCCCATGCCCCTTATTATCCTCCCACAACTCAGGATCACTCTGTAAAATAAATTAGATATTCCACTTATATGCAAATCCGCTTCCAAGGCATGATGTCAAATGAATGGTTTTTAAATTTTACTCAAAACTAAATATGTTTTAATAATGTTCTGGGGAGGGTTAACTCATCACCGCTATGCGATGACCATGAAACATTTCAGCAGATGTATTTTAACATTTCTATGCAGGGTTGCTTCTATCATTACTTGAGTGTTTTCAAATAAATGTTTTTACGAATATCGTTTTTCGCTGTAATTGTGCCGCCATACATAAGAGTCCGAAAAGGATGTGCTAATTGCGATTTGTGCATTGTTTAACTGAACAAATTCTTCTTGTGCACCACTAATTGAACCATTTTGACAATTTCGGACACGCTGTTTGTCTTTTGTCGGGAGTTGATGAAAGCTGGCTAAATTAATTACTAAGAACAATCCTTACGCTTTCGAGGCATAACGTGAACTACACTACATAAATTACTCTGCAAAATGAAATACTTATTTTACAAATGGCCCGGGGAGAGCCACATAGCGGCCCTCTTGGCCCGTTTTGGCCTGTTTCAGTAAAACAAGACCAGAGGCCCCTCCCACCCCTCAGCCCTTCGGTTTTCTCTATTTTCAGATTATTATACTAATTATTGCTGTAATCCTACCAGGTTAATTAAATAGCGTGGGTCATGCGTGAGCCACGCTGAAACTTTAAAATTGCCGCTTTTTTTCCGACAAAATGGACCAATCATATACCTAACTCTTAATCGCGGGAATGTATAAAAGTTAGAGCTCGATTAGTGTTCATAATAAAACAGCTATGGAGGATCGCAAGAAAAGCATTATCCAGGGAGAGAAGTAGAGTTTATAGGAGGAAAAACATAAAAGCAAAAACGAATTTGAAGAAGGTATTGGATTACCTTTCAACAAATGCTAGGGAGCATCGGTTGGCGGTTCAACCCTTGGATAATACAAATGAGGAAACATCTAAACAGACACAGAAAAACCACAGCAATCGACACAGCAAGGACCACAGCAACATCTATAATCTTTTCTTTTTGTTGTTGTTTTGTGATAACCTGCTTCGTGCGAGTGTCCCCAGGAGCCTAGGTTACCCCATGATCAAATTGTGTTAAGCCGCAAAAATGGAACTTTAAATGTAAGCGCGAGGGTGGCCGAATGGTTAAGGCGCTGGGCTTAAAGTCCCAGAAGACGTGGGTTCGAATCGCACACCTGGCAATCATTTTTCTTCAAAGTACACACAAAAGTATTAATTACCAGCACACAAAGTTAAAAACCCTAAACTATTTACAGTTATTTACAGACCCCATGTACAAAAATTAGTAACCGTACGGAATGGTGTTGAAATTTTCTACAATTACTCGTTTATTGTACACTATCCTATAATCCTTGTGTTGTTGTTTTGTGATAACTTGCTTTGTGCTAGTGTTCCTGGTAATTTTGAATGGTATATCTACAGCAATCTGTGTTTTTCATATCACACAGAACATTAAGATACACTAAATCACACATAACATTGAAATTAACTGTTTCCAATGTTTGAGAATTTAAAGTGATACCTCGTATCTTACAACACGTTTTTCCGCTACTAAATTCATAATAGTTCTTCGGGCCACCAGAAATAAAAGTCGTAATGTAATCACCGTCCAATTCGTCCGTCAATTCGTCCACATAGACGCCTGTCTCCGGGTCTGGCTCTCCTGGTTTACTTACGTAAATCAAAGAATCCGTGTCGTAATATAGCACTCTTTCTCCGAGCTTTTCCAACGTGCTGTAGAGCTTTAACAGGGCGTGAGCAGTTGTGAGTCATGTGTGATTCATCCGTGAATCATGCGTGAGTCATGCTGAATATTAATGAGGCGGAATCCCTTTGTATGCTATATGGGGGGGGGGGGGGGGTCATCTACTCATGCTTTACATCGATGAAATTGGCAGACATTTATCTGACAGGTTTGCTGAAAGACTAGAAAAGCGTCTCATTTTCAAAATTGGTACCATTCATCCTCACGAACTCAACGAACGTTTTTCTTTTATTTAACACCTCTGAAGACGTTGTTTCTGTTTGGCAAGAGCGGACATAAACAGCGTTTTCACTTCATTAATTTATCTATTTTTACTCTCGTTCATCCTTTTTACACCCTCCTTTTTGCTCATCGACGGTATGAATAGCAAATGTCTTTCGCATCTCATTATCGATTTGTTATTTTGCTTTGCATGATTGGCTAATTTTTCGCATCTCATTATCAATTTGTTATTGTTACATTTATCTGATTGGCTTATTTTTGGTCACATGATTACCTTTCGTATATAAGCTCATTGTTTGTTTACACTCTTTACGTTTCTCTCTGACGAAGGGCCTTCGCTCGAAACGTTAGACTCCTACGTTCTCTGTTTCGGCAGTATATCTAACCTTACTATATTTCAAAATAAGACTAATTGACAGGATTGACCAATCACAGTCCTGCATGCCAAGTGTTATATTTTTGGAACTTTCAAAAAAGATTAAAAATGGAGGATTTTCAATTTAAAATTTTTATTTGTATTATTTTAATGTATACATTTTGAAAACAACGTCGTGTCCCAAAAGATGAAAAACGAAGTGTCAACCAGATTGGCATTCCGATATTTCTATATTTTAGTCAGTAAAGTAGCAACACTTGGTGATATGTTTCACAAATTTATACGTACATGATTAACACGCTAAATACATATTTAATAGGTATACAAAACACGCTATAAAATAGAGACAGACAGTATTAAATTACTCACATTCTTGTCACTCTTTATCAATAACTCCCAGTTTTTACTAACATATAATTGTATGAACTCCTCATTACTTTATAAAATAAAGTGCAATTTCAATGTAATACAGTGCAGAAAAGGTGTAAAGCCCTAATCAAACGAGAACGCAAGTCATCGCAAGTTGGCAGTCACGCTATCTCAGCCAGCCGCTCTGAATAGTTTCCCGAAAATATCATGTACCGTGACAAAGTTAAAACTTGTTTAAAACACTCATGAAACCTTTATTTTGTTAATTTGGGGAGTTTGACGACCGCCACAGAAATTCTGACTGCCAACTTGCGATGACTTGCGTTCTCGTTTGATTAGGGCTTAATACAGTGCAGAAAAATGAAATACAGTGCAGAAAAAGGAAATACAGTGCAAACTTCAATGAGTATTAAGCATTCTGATTGGCTAGTAAACAACCAGAAACTACCGGAAAGCCAATGAAATGCTTATGCGGATTTTGAAGGATGTTTTTTTCTTCACGAGAAAATCCAATATGGCGACCAAAACATAGAGTTGTCGAACAACATTTCGAGGAAATACAGAAGGAATTTTGCTTTAATATTATGATTAAAGTTCCTGCAAGAAGACTAGAAGAGGTTAGATGCTATGAGTAAAACGTTTGACGTATTTAGTGAACAAAGCGAAGCAGTTTTTAACTATTGAAGCTTCGAGAAGTGGAGCAATGAGTGGTATGTAACTTTGAAGCTGGAAGCTAACATTTTCATGTATATTAGTAATAAGTAATAGCATGATTTATGGTGCAATTTTTATATTTTTTTAAGCGGGGGGGGGGGGGGGGGGGGGGAGGTAACACACACTCGTGACTTTTTCAGAGACCTCAAATTTTGATAGTCTTTGAAAACTCACTCAGTCACTCGTGTATGTTTTTTCCAAATTGCACTCGAAACCATGCTATTTTACTTTATTTTCAAGGCAATATATAGGTAATCATATGACAGCGGGTGCAATTAGTATAAGTGTTACCTATACTAATTGCACTCGCTATCGTATGATTACCTATACTAATTCATTGCCTTGATAATTCCATTTTATTCTTTAAAAATATTGGCATTATACCTTCGCAATGTTTTCCTAAATGATGTGCTCAATAAAAAAATTATATCACATACACTGACTTCCGAAAATAAGCTTAAAGCTTATATTTTTCCAAAGAACATTTTTTCTGGAGCTTGTATTCGGGAGGGCTTATTTTCTAGAGGGTTTACGGTTGAAATAAAATTTTGCGTTTCAGAAATAGTGATTTTGTAAATATATTATACATTAGCTCGTGGTTTTTAATGTTCGAGAGGGTTTATTTTCGGGAGGGGTGTGCCCTGCTTACTGACCGCAGAGTCCTGCAAACATCCACTAACTTCTACATTACAAATTCCAAACCCAAATCGCCATTGGCTTTTTGTGTCAACTGGTCTATATAGACCAGTTGGACACATTGCCACGATGATACGATGTACTGGCTGGCGGCTGGCGATGTTTCGTTTGGTACGTGAAAGTCATGTGACCCGAACGTATGCCGGAGAACAACGAATGAGCCCGAAAGAACGCCATCTTCGATTGCGCATTTATGTTACTTCGATATACTGTTTTGGTAAACTGTTTCAATACTGTATCACTAGCTTTCTAAACAGAATCATTACTGAACAACTCTTTTCTGTATTTTCGCGAGAAAAGCGATGAAGCGAGTATCAAATAAATCGCACTGTTTAACACGATGATCTACCGTCAGGCGTCTACACTTTAAAACACAGCTTCAGTACCGAGAGCCTTACTTGAGTATGCATATACTTGAATAAAGGCTCCTTAATTTATGCTAGCATGCCTATTTTTCATCTCCAAATTCAAGGCATATATTACCAACCTTTTTGCCAAATATGGTAACATTGCTATACTCTTTGATCAAACACTGCGATCTCTCCACAAAATGTTTATGTGATTCCTTGCTCCACCATGAACGGAGATTTCCTTTCTCGTCATATCGACTTCCTGTTCAAAAAGACAATGCGACAGTCCTCATGATCCTTCATATTACAGGCACAGCGTCTGTTGACTTAAATTTGTCCAAGTTTGCGTCCTAGTGACACTGTGCCTTTAAACAGTCTTTCGCCCAACGTCTTCACGGGTTTCTTTGGCCTCACAATTTTACAACCCCCCCCTCCCCTCCCTACTACTTCCACACACCAATCCTGGTCAAGGATTGTTTTTTTCTTTAATATTGGTTTATCTAAAGATATCTTGGCAGAAATATATAGGATATGTTTCCCTGATGTTAAAAAGCTAAGTAAGACATGCGTTGTTACCATGGTATCCAAGCAACAACCCCCTAGTGAACAAAATATAGTACTTGCGGTGGTGAACAAGATTCTATGAGAACTAACGGTCTGACAAACACTAAACAAAGGTTAATGTAAAGCACACACACAGATCTATGCTGTAAACCTCAAAAAAAGTACAAAGTTATAAATATTTTCGATAAAAATGTTATTTTTTTGAAAAGATGGCTGATTTTTATTCATAAGGCTACAAACAAGAACTTTTTAACAATGAATAACATTCATTATGCAATATATTTGAGGTTTGCAATATGGATCCGTTCATATTACACAGCCTCTAAAAAAGTTTAAAGCATTACATCAAATATTGAATGCGCTAGCGTGTTTGGCGTCCAGGTACTATTACCAAATTAGGCAACTGAGAAAATCGTATTTAGAAATTTGAAACCACCATGCTGGCTGAAAACACAATTCCGGCAAAATGCATTTAAAGTTTACAGTTAAAAACAATGTTCAAATTATTACCCAAATTTGTCCCTATGTCAACATAATCTAATTATTTTCCATTAAAAAGCCCCAGCTTTACATGGGACTCGGTTCATATTTAAAGTTGTCTGCCCACTGTCTGGTTTCTTCTCTGAGAGGATAGTTGTACAAACGTGTATAAATAAACCATTTTGTTTCGACGTTGGGTTATTTCACTGGTCTGTGTCAATTGTTCGTGACTATTTTAGATTCCTATATCTATACTTTAGATGCATATTTTTTACGCGAAAAGTATGATCCGTAACCTATTGGGTTTGTTGTTTACAGTTTGGTCTGAATAATATTATTTGTCGGCGAGACGGAAAGGAATGTGGAACGTTTCTTCCTCGGCTTCGAGTACTGCTTATTGTTTACTTTCAGTGGATAGTTTTTGTTTGGGGATGTTGCAAATGTTTAGAGGACTAGATATATAGTTTAATATGTGTGTCAGAAAGTGTACAGAAAAGGTAAACCAGCTTTAGATATTTATCAGTTGTTGTGAAAATTCTGGTGCCGTGTGAAATTATGGTGCCGTCTGAAACTGACTCGTCTTAATTTTTATCTAAGAATGTTACTGACAGTCTGCCGATCATTTTGACAGTAACTTTGCTCAAGAAAAACACTTTAATATATGCCAGTATAAGTACTCTGCAATAAAAATGGCATGAGCCGTAGCTCAATGTAAATAACAAGGGGAATTACACCTATCTAAAACAGGAAGTACAAAAGGGAAACCGAAATATAACCTAAGCGAGAGATTATATAGTCAGACTTATGGTTCTAAGTTTTAAAAATTGCTTGTCTTCGATACTTATCAAGCTAGGGACAAATTTGTGTTTTACAACATGGCGGACGCTCCTAGTTTCCTGTCGTGACAGCCTCCCCCATTAGCTTGAAGCCAGAGGATCTGTAAGTTCTTCTACAAGATCAGGAGATCGGTATCATTGGTCTTTATAATGTCCTCACCAGCTAGAACACGACAATGTGGAAACTGAGATGTACTCGGAAGCAGTTCCATGAGAGCCATGAAACACATCCACTCGTTGCAAAACTCTCTCGCTAATCAACCGTTAAGAAAATATTCAAATAGACCCGCCCGCGATGAAAAAAACATGTTTAGAAAAGGATATACGTCATGAAAGGAATTGTATAGCTTCTTTTTTTAAAGTTAGACAGAAGGGGGTAAATAGAGGTACGGCAATTAGCGTAAAACGGGAAAAAATCTGCTCTGCGTTGCGATGAAAACGGACACCATTTTCATTACCTCGCTATAAAGAACGTATCGTTGGCGTTAAATTAGTGAAAATACTCAGGAAATACACTTGCCCGTGGAAAGTTAGATAGTTGAGGATGTCTATTTCACAAAAATAAGAAATTCCAAATTTTTTTTGTCCAAGACCCCCTTACATCACATCTGATATCTTAAGTTCGTTTTACGCGACTGTCCGAGTTAATTTTGGCCAGGATTGTCTGAAAATATTATTTTGAAAGAAACATGTATTTTGGCTGTTAAAACAAAGCAGAATGGCGAGAGACATTACATAGTTTAATTCTACGAGGTAGAACAAAACAAACAGCGCTCAAATTTTGGCAATATCATTGAGCGGCGTTAATAGAATTCCTGAAGAACGATGTGTTCGCACCACTTTGAATTTAATGTCTTTTTTTTTTTTCAGACAATCCTGGTCAAAATCACTCGGACACCTTGCCTTAAATCACAACTGATATCAAATTTCCTTCTAAAAATCATTCCCCCCGCTCCCCCCATTCAATGTTGATAAAAATTTGCGCTGAACATACTTTGCATTTCATTTTCTAACCAACATTGAACGGGGGTAGTGGGGGGCGATGTTATTTGAACATAATCTTAGGAATTGATGCGCTTAAGTTCGTTTTACGCGACTGTCCGAGTTAATTTTGGCCAGGATTGCACGCACGCACGCCAAGCTCCCGCGAATAAGCGTTTTTATAGTCCAGTTCTACATTTGCATTTTTCTAGCCAATTTTTTAACTCCTAAATGAATGGCCCAACCATAGATCGTTTGAGCATGACGTCACATTCGCCATCTTGGTTGGTTGATTTTTGTGTCTGCCAGATAAGGCAGGCATCATGTCATCGTGTATCTTGTAGGTAACTTTTTATGTATGTATGTCCACCGTATGTGCAAGTCACGTAGTACGTTGCGTTTTACTATCGTCCTATCGGATAATATATGAACTATCGTTAGGCCGACGGAGTATAATTGCATCTCCTGCTGTATGCGTTGCATTGTGTTTGTGACAGTCGTATAATAAATTAATCTTAGCAAAAGGTTTTGAAATTTTATTTATTAGTTCGTTGAGTTCAAAACGATTTCGGACTATTTTGCGTTTGGTTAATGCCAAGGATATCAGTTTCGCCCTCCGAATGCGTTCGGAGCTGCTGCTTTTTATTTGACAATTTGCTATGCATATAGCGAGTTTGGTTTGTCAATTGGCTTACTATAAAAGGAATGATATATAGCCGAAATAAGAATACGAGTCAATGACCCCTTCCAGTTAACGTTTTCAATATTTTACGATTTAGTCTACTTTCCTCGTTATAATTTCGTTACAGGATTGTCCTTCGTACGTTTTGGTTTCTTTTATAATTCTGTTGCTCGTTTTTGTTTATAACTCATCCAGACTATAATCTGAAATCTGATACTCGTGGCCGCTTGCGACACAGGTCATTCAAAGCATTGTAAATCGGTTTTAAAAGACATTGTCATTGATTGAACTATTTCATTTGTTTCATCTTAACGAATTTTACCAAAATGATCGCTTGGATGTTGGCGATTCCGAAAGGCAGGCACATGTAGGCGCCTGGCTGCAAGCACTGCTGACCACCATGTTTGTTTTGGCAAGGATTCTATAAATAAACTGGAAATCAACCAAGATGGCGCCCGATGTGATGTGATTGCAAAGGATCTATCACATTATAATAATGGTTTTCTTTTTTTTTTGTTTCTATTATTCACAGATTGTACTTAAAACATACTAAAAATTCTATTTCGTCCAACCGTTTACAATAAAAAATGATAAAACCTAAAAATAAATTTAAACCTTAATCTGGAACAAGCGATAACGAAATATTTTAATTGAAATATCCTGAGTTCTGATTGGTCAACGCACGGTATCTGGACCGCTGTCCGTCTATTTCTGTGTCCGGACCGCTTTCCCGGATGTTGATTTTGATAGCGAGAATTTCCAAGGTTTTCACACTGACTTTGATATGAAAAACTTGAAATAGCTATATAATAAGCCATTCATTAACCTCGATTACTCGGTCTGTACGGGAAAATATCAGACCTCGGTCTCGTGTATGAACCTCGCCTGGGGCTCCGTCCGTACTGTCAGGACAAGTTTCGGTATGATATTTATTTTCGCGTAATGGCCGCAAGAAGTTGATATTTTTCGAACCAAAAACAACATAACAACGACTGGACACTAACCTGTAGCATCAAAACCATGGGTAATCTCATGGCCAATGATCATACCAATACCGCCATAATTCAATGCCCTGAAAATTAGCATAATTATGTGGTTAAAACGTAGATTTACCATTGTCATCTTTTTGTTTAAGAAACACTAATTGGTATAAAAATTTTCGGTACAAATTTAAGGCACAAAGATGTAGCCGTTTGTAATTTAGTTACACGCATTATTTTGCCGACTTAGTTAAGTAGTATTTTTGTTAATTGTTATTTATAGAGTCAATATGACATGGAATATAATTATATAATGCAAACTGTATTATAGAAATTGTAGATACAATAAAGTAAAAAAAACAAAGTAAAAACAACACATTACTTTAAGTTGTCACTTTTGTACATAGGTTTTTGTAATATTCCCATGAGGACAGCTACAAAACGAAATATAATACAATATTTTTTTAAATTATAGACAATGGTCAAACAACAACAGACAAACCAAAGAAAAAGATAGCAGGTAGGGAGGACGGAGGAAAGAAAGGAAAAATGGAAGGAAAGGACGGAAAAACGAAAGGAAGGAAGGACGCGGACGAGGGAACGAGGAGGGAGGGAGGGAGGGAGGGAGGGAGGGAGGGAGGGAGGGAGGGAGGGAGGGAGGGAGGGAGGGAGGGAGGGAGGGAGGGAGGGAGGGAGGGAGGGAGGGAGGGAGGGAGGAAGGGAGCGAGGGAGCGAGGGAGCGAGGGAGCGAGGGAGCGAGGGAGCGAGGGAGCGAGGGAGCGAGGGAGCGAGGGAGCGAGGGAGCGAGGGAGCGAGGGAGCGAGGGAGCGAGGGAGCGAGGGAGCGAGGGAGCGAGGGAGCGAGGGAGAGAGGGAGAGAGGGAGAGAGGGAGAGAGGGAGAGAGGGAGAGAGAGAGAAATATTTATTTAAATTCGGAATTTCTTCAGTTATGTACACTGCTTTACAAGAAAGCCGAGAATATTTTTAAAAATACATAAAAATTTAATTAATTTGAGGAAGCAAGTGATGAAAAAGATTTTTTTAAATTTTTAAGATTAGTTTCACATCTCATTTGACTTGGCAATTCGTTCCAGAGTTGTACGCCTCTATAAGTAAACGTCTTTTTCAAAAACTCAGTGAGTGGTTTTGGTAAGACGAGTGACATTTCTTTATTTCGTAATGCATAAGTATTATCTAAGGTATAAATTCTAAAATGGTCTCGTAGGTAAGAGGGTGCCATATTATTTAATACCTTATACATCATTATTGTCATATGTTCAGCACGTGAATGACATAGCCTTTTCCAGTGCAATTGATCTATTAGTTCACTAGATCTGACCTCATAGCCTTGGCTTGTAATTACTCGTGCCGCTCGATTGTGCAACTTTTGTAATATAGTAGCAGTTGTAGTTGGCACGTTGTCCCATACTACATCGCAATAGTCAAATAATGGTTGAATTAACGACTTATATATTGTTAGCGATGTTTCTAGTGGAACAAACTGTTTTACTTGGCGAAGGCTAAAAATAGCGGCACATATTTTTTTAGAAATGTGATCAATATGGTCTATCCATGATAACATTTCGTCTATATATACTCCTAATGATTTTGTAACCCTAACTCGGTTTATAGGTTTTTCATCCAAAAATAAATAAGGTATATTTCTAATTTTGGCTAGACTATGGTCAGATCCAATAAACATGTGCTCTGTTTTTGTGGAATTAATATTAAGTTTGTTTGCCTTCAACCATTCATTAACATTTTTTAGATCTTGGGTGGCAAGATAAACTATTTCTTGTAGCGATGATCCGGTTGTTGTGATATTCGTGTCATCAGCATACATTCGAGCACTAGAATGTTGCAAACAACACGGCAGATCATTAATATATACAAGAAACATTAATGGACCGAGAACAGAGCCTTGTGGAACGCCACAATTAATTACTCGACTGCTTGATAGACAGCCATTAACTTTACACATTTGAGTACGGTTGCACAAATATGATTTAAACCAAGTCAAAGACTGTGGACTTATTCCACAGTACCATAATTTATCAAGCAGAATATCATGGTTTACAGTATCAAATGCTTTGGCTAAGTCTAAAAATACTACCGAATTAAGACGTCCTTGGTCCATATTTTTAAGCCATTCAGTTGTTCCATCTAGGAGAGCCGCAGTTGTGGAATAAAGTGGCCTAAAGCCTGATTGACAACTAGAGAGTAAATTATTTTCGTTTAAGTATGTATGCAGTTGATCGTAAATAATGCGTTCGAAAATGTTTGATATGCAACTTAAAACAGAAATTGGTCTATAATTATTTACATTTTCTTTGGCTTCATTTTTATAAATTGGTGTTACCCTTGCTAATTTCCAATCATCAGGAAACACACCAGTATGTATAGAATAATTAAATAAGTTACAAAGTGATCCTGAAATGATATTCGCACCTTCTTTTAATAATTTAAAAGTTTTCGTCGCAGTTTTCGTCGCATTTACTGAAAGCTTGTTGGCATTAAGCCACAAGGTTATATTTTCGATATCACAATTGAGTAGTTGTTCAAGGTCAGCCATAGTTTCAGCAACTGCCGTAACCTGGGTATCATCAGCGTACATCAGCGTACAGGCAGGCAGACAGACAGACAGACAGACAGACAGACAGACAGACAGACAGACAGACAGACAGACAGACAGACAGACAGACAGACAGACAGACAGACAGACAGACAGACAGACAGACAGGAACAAAAGGAAAAACAATTCAAGCATATACTCAAAAAAATGAAACGCAAGTTATGAAATTGAACAGAACAGAAAAAACACTTGGTAAAAATCAAGGAAAGACAAGTATACAAAAACACAAAAAATAAGACAGAAAGAAACATACAAAGTAAGACAACAAAACTAAGGAGAAAAGTTTTAAGTGGTTTTCGGGGGAATTAATACTTACTCATCGCATTATGTTCAGGCGTATAATATGCATTGGCAAGGAAAGGTGACAAACTATAACCACTAGAATGAAATACGTATCATCCGTGAGTCAAAAATATGACAATGTAGTGTACAAATGAGACAAAATGCGGTAAATTTATCTTTATAAATACTTTCATGGCAACGTACAATTGTTGTGATATTGGTGTTCTCTTTGTGTCTCCACACTAAGCAATCACCAATTTAACTAAGCTTGTTACCCTGAGTAAACCACAATGCCTGGAAAATTCAAAATGGCGCGGCAATTAATTAGTGACTTTCTTTGGCCTCTGATTGATTCCTCCTAAAAACGAAAACTCTTACGCGCCTACCCGTGGTGCAGAGAGTTCAAATCTATTCCAGATCTTTTTGTTGTTAAAACAGTCGAGTTTCGAAAGTAGTGTAATGGCATGCAACTTCAGATGATAAGTGAATTATGATGATGTGAATTAAGATGACGTGACCTCAGAGACGTGACTTAAGATAACGTGACCCCCACATGACATAACTTAAGATGAGGTGACTTAAGATGACGTGACTTAAGATAACGTGACTTAAGATGCATGACTTAAAATAACGTAACGACAATACCTGGCGTTATCTGGTGGTTTTCCCAATTTCTCTATTTCATTCAAAACAACAGTTTTCAAAACATTTAAGTGGTTTTGAAAGAAACCAAACGGTCTGACATATGCCTGCAACAATAATTGACATTATAATTATAAATACTTTGTGGATGCTTTTCTAACGATCTATTATTATACGTTCCTCTTTTAAAGGTTTTCAATGTATATTTCAGCTCACCCTTCTGTAAATCTTGTTCAGCTTAGTAGGATCTTTAACAAAAGATGGATAACCAATAGTTTGCTTCATTGCATTTAGCTAGACAGAAAAAAAGGAAATACAATTCAGTTGTAAAAGAGGTTTCTGTCTTGCAAAAGTGTGTCTGTCTCTCGTACACAGGTGTCTGTCTCGTAGAGAGATATCTGTCTCTCGTAAAGAGGTGTCTGTCTCTCGTTGAAAGGTGCCTGTCTCGAAGACAGGTGTCTGTCTCTCGTAGAGAGATGTTTGTCTCTCGTTGAAAGGTGCCTGTCTCGAAGACAGGTGTCTGTCTCTCGTAGAGAGATGTTTGTCTCTCGTTGAAAGGTGCCTGTCTCTCGTAGAGAGGTGTCTGCCTCTCGTAGAGAGGTGTCTGTCTCTCGTAGAGAGGTGTCTGTCTCTCGTAGAGAGACGTGTCTCCCGTAGAGAGACGTGTCTCCCGTAGAGAGGTGTCTCTCTCGTATAGAGGTGTCTGTCTCTCGTAGAGAGGTGCCTGTCTCTCGTAGAGAGGTGTCTGTCTCGTAGGGAGGTGTCTGTCTCTCGTTGAAAGGTGCCTGTCTCTCGTAGAGGTGTCTGTCTGATAGAGAGGTGTCTGTCTCTCGTAGAGAGGTGTCTCTCTCATAGAGAGGTGTCTGTCTCTCGTAGAGAGATGTTTCTCTCTCGTAGAGAGGTGTCTGTCTCTCGTAGAGAGGTGCCTGACTCTCGTAGAGAGGTGCCTAACTCTCGTAGAGAGGTGTCTGTCTTTCGTAGAGAGGTGTCTGTCTCTCATACAGAGGTGTCTGTCTCTCGTAGAGAGGTGTCTGTCTCTCGTTGAAAGGTGCCTGTCTCTCGTAGAGGTGTCTGTTTCATAGAGAGCTGTCTTCTCTCGCAGAGAGGTGTATTTCTCTCGTAGAGGTGTCTATCTCTCGTTGAAAGGTGCCTGTCTCGTTGAGAGGTGTCTGTCTCTCGCAACCTCGTACCCGGCCTTTTCGTTGCCGCCCTCGCGAACTCGTCGTGCGAAAACCCTGGCATGGGCTGGTCACGTGCCTCCCAGAATCTTGGAGGTTTTAAAATAGCGTTATTAGGGAGGGGATGGTAAGTACGTATTGTCTTGTGGTCAAACGTATAGTTTCAGTTTATTAAATTGCCACGACATGAGATCACATATCATTTGGACATGATTGCCTCTGCAAGTAAAAATTTCTCTCAGTGAGCAGGGAAGGAAGCAGTTGGTAAATCAGCGATTTCCCATATCCTGCAGGCAATACAGCGACTATATCTCTTCGATTAAAAAGAGCCTCTGTCTGAGCAGGTGACTTGATTTGGCTTTAGATTAACATTTGTATAAATACTCTTTTTGATAGCATAATCCAAACACGTTAAAAACATGGTGTCAGATAGAAAACACGAACGTGTAAATGACCCCCCCCCCCCCCCCCTAGTATACCCAGATTCTAGTATACCCAGGGTTTTCGCTAGACGAGTTCGCGAGGGCGGGAGCGAAAAGCCTGGGTACGAGGTTGTGTCTCTCGTAGAGAGGTGTCTGTCTGGCTTAGAGAGGTGTCTTTCTCTCCTAGAGAAGTGTCTGTCTCTCGTAGAGGTGTCTGTCTGTCTTAGAGAGGTGTCTGTCTGTCTTAGAGATATGTTTTTCTCAGAGAGATGTGTCTTAGAGAAAGTTCTACAGTATATTAATAATCTATACGCAGCTGAGTAAGTGTTCGTTTTAGGGAAGTGTCTGTTGAGCGAAGCTAACTGTATTACATATTGATTCAGGGGCAGAAAAGCGAAGTTTAGTAAGAAAATAAATAAATACAATTACAACAGCCAAAAATGTTGCCAGCTAAAAAAAATTACATCCTCTTCTTTGGACCTTGCTCACCTTATTTTGAGCTTGGGTTCGAGTTGCATTGTCCATCCACGTTTGTTCATTCAAACCATCAATAAATTCATTCTTTATCTCAAAAAATAAGTCTGCAGCCTAACAAAATTTCAATCAAATATATACAGTCAGGGTCAATCCAGATATGGTCTGGAAACTCGGAAAACTTCAAAGCAACACTAATGGGCTGTGATTTTATGTTGGGACGGTCCTCACCGTGTACAAACCTTTTTGTTTTTTTGCTTATTAATATTTAAATAACACGGTTGAGCGATTGAACCCAAACGAATCACCGAAAGTAATTAGTCCAATAAAGTTATTTTCTCCACTTATCTAGATCTATCTGACCATATTGTCAAATTTTCGGATTTCAGAAATTTGACGTCATTATTTAATGACGTCATTATTTAGCACACCCTTTTGGCCAAACTGGTCAGTTAACTCCGGGGCGAACCGATGATCCGCCGCATGGCCCCATCATGATTTACGCCCAAAACATGAACGAATCTGTCTACATTCCTAAACCTTTTTGGCTGGAGAATTCAAAAGTAGCAAATGGACCAATCATATTGCAGTGATCTCACGGTGTCAATTTCAAAGGCTAAGGAATGCAGACGGATTCGTTAATGTTTTGGCGGAAAACATGACATGTTTATTTTGGACCATGCCGCGGATCATCGGTTTTGGTAATAGTTGATTTGACATCTGCATTGCATTTAACTACATTTTCTTACTCTTCAAATGTGTCCAGCGAACTTAAGAATACTGAAGCACAGCCACCGGCCTAAAATTTAAATTATAGCACGGTCGATGAAATAAACGAACTTGTCATGCTACAAATTACTAGAAATCCGCGTGTGTCAGTAATTAGGAATTGAACATTCCGGGAAAATCTGAGTCTCAAATTTTGCTTGTACGCCTAGCCTGGCTGACGAATCCGATCAGAGCCGTCAGATTAAAACTTTTTATTTTGTTGAAATTGTTCGCTTGGTTAGTTCGCTTAATATTTAGAGAGCGAAGTGTTATTTTTCTGTTGGCAACAAATAATTTAATTCTTCGCCTTAGTTTGATGACATTGCTCGACATGCCCTTTTTTCATTTACTGAATTTACAGCAGTGGTATAATGTTCTCACCGTTTCACACGCTTTTAATAATCATAATAATAATATCAACACTCGTCATCCATTATTCTGCCTCAGACAGTCTATATCCGTTTCCTGTTCTCATATATATATATATATATATATATATATATATATATATATATATATATATATCCTCGACCACGTGGTACCATGGATTGTACCCAATCACGTTCTTGTTAATACCTAACTATTACAAGTGGTACTCGAGGTACTTGTACGAAAGGAATCCTGGGAAGGAAAGTCAGAGAAAGAGGAGAGGAAGGGCTAGAGTAGGAAAGAAGATGGAGAGGAATAGAAAAAGGAAAAGCAGGAAAGGAAAGGGAAAGTAAGGAAGAGAAGAGAAGAGAAGAGAAAGGATGAAGAGAGAAAGAATAGGAAAATAAGAGAAAAAAAAGAGAGAGAGGGGTAAAAGAGAAGGGATGGGAAGTGTATGAAAATGAGGACAATGGACGGAGAAAAATGTAGAGAACGGAAGAGAAGAGATGGGAAGAAGAAGGGAGGGGATAAAGGAGGAAAGGAAAGGAGGAGGGAGAAGGAAAGAGGAGGGAGAAGAGAAAGGAGGAGAGAGGAAAGAAGAAGGGGGAGAGAGAGGAGGGAGAAGGAAATAAGAGAGGGGAGAGAAAGGAGAGAGAAGGACAACGAACGAGGGGAAGGAAGGTAAAGAATGTGGGGGAAGTGTTGAGATTAAAAGAGTAATTAATGAATGACAGGGGAACAAAAAAAAAGGAAAGAAAAGGTAAAGATAGGAATGGAAGGAAAGGAAAATGAGAAGAAGGGAAGAAAAAAAGAAAGGAAGAAAGAGAATGAGAAAAAATAAGGAAAAGAATGGAATGAAAGAATTGTATGTTAGTATACTGAAGCAATCATCCAATAGCAATCGTTACGGAAATATCGTTGATCAAAATTTTGGGAAAATGCTGACTAAGCATTTCTTGTCTGTTTTGTATCTCTAAATGGTTCATTGTAACTCGTTTATTTTTATACCAGTAAAGTTTCTATTGAAAGACTATCCCTAAGTGAATCGCGTAAAATATTTCTATTGCGCTAGTACCTTAAATTCAGCCCCCAAGTATGTCCATTAAAGGATGATAGGTTTTTCTTAAAATGGTAATCAACAAACTGTGGAAATCAAGTAAAAATTAAAACGTCCAGTAAGAAAACAAGAAATGTTGCTATTTATTTCCTCATTTCTGCCAGAACTATTTTAATTGTCAAGTTTATAGGCGCCTCAGAAGGTCATTGTACTACAAAACCAGCGTTAAGTTGTTCTGTTGCTTTGATATACTATTGATTAAAATGGCATTTTGATGCTACGTTTAATTTTCAAGGATCTGGGTGATTGCTGATATGTTGATTGAATGTTTAATAGTGTGGCAGAAAATCTAATTTTTGCTTGCTCTCCAATTTTACTCCACATTTTTAAGAGAAATTTACCATTTCATGCCCAATTAAAGATACTCTAGTGCTATGTGAATCTTTTAAGCCTTTCTCTTACAGATGATCTGTTAACAGGAACTTTACTGGTAGAAAAATAAAGCAGTTGAAATGAACCATTTAGACATATAAAACAAACAAAAAATGCTTAGTCGCATTTTTCAAAAACTTTGGTCAACATTAATATTTCCGTAACGAATGACTCTAATTGAGTTTTTTTTGTTCACTATATATATATATACCTAGATCTATCTGGCAGAATTGTTTAACTTGCAGATTTCTAAAATTTATATTTTTTCCAACTATATGGATGACGACTCCCTTTTTGACTAAACTGGTTGTTAACTCCGGGTGGTTTGACATCTGCATCACATTTAACTGAATTTTCACTAAAGAAATCTTATTCTTCAAATGTGTCCAGCGAAACTTTATGTCTAAGCTAGTTTTTTACCTACAGCCGCCGGCCTATTTTATCATAAGTAGACTTCGCACAACGAGAATCAGATCTACAATAATCGGCTATCAGTTGTAAGTTGTCGTCTCACGCTGGATTTTGATTGGCTCCGAAAGCATTCTATTCTTAACTTAACTGCGCGATAGCATACTAAGCATAGTATCCACTGCTTCGCGGTGGAAGAATGTAGAAAAAAACAACAAAAAACATGATACAAAAAAATGATACAAAAAATGTAGTAATAACTCACCCTTAATGTAGTAATTACTCACCCTTAATGTAGTAATAACTCACCCTTAATGTAGTAATAACTCACCCTTAATGTAGTAATTACTCAACCTTAATGTAGTAATTACTCACCCTTAATGTAGTAATTACTCGCCCTTAATGTAGTAATTACTCACCCTTTGTCGAGTGTCGTCAGAGAAATGTGCATTTGCGTAAATTAGAACCATAGGATATGCAAGAAGCGCGGTTGTAAAATCACTACAAGTCTTCCATCTGGGTACCACCTTTGTTTCACCCATACTTCGCGAATATTCATTTTCCACATCACGGAATGATTTTGGCAGAACCTTTATAAACTGACGAACAACATTCCACATAATTGTGTTTGCAAGCAAACTAAAACGAACAAAAAATGGCAGATCTAGGTTTATCAGAAAAGCATGTTTAAAGAGAAAATGTTCATAATTCTCTAATCACAAAGTTTTCAGTTGTTTCCTCGGGTGGAAGAAAAAGAATTTCTCGATCTATTTTACGCTAGTTTTGATTGGACATTTGCGTTTGGTTAGGGTTAGGATAATGTGTGGAATAAGGGTTAGTATTTGATTTTTGGTTGGGATTAGAGGCTGAAATCTTAATTATAAAACAACGTTAAATGTAGTTGACGTAGTCTAGTCTGTTTGTCAAGAAGAATCAACCAAGTTTTCTCTTCGTTTATGAGTTCTATTAAGCAACTCTGGGCCAAATACTACAGGGGGTGGACAAAAAAAAGTGGCCATCATTGAAAGTATGATTAATATCCATTGTATAACTTTTATTAGAGTACAGAAAAATATGTAAAGTTATATATTTTTAGAATGCATGCATCAAGATCTGCTCAAATATAATATCAAATTCTAATTTTATCCTTTGATTTAAAAAAAATATTAATTTTTCATGATTTTCAATCTTGTAACAAATGAAGTAAATCTTACTTCGACTTATTCCAATTGGTCTTCAAAATTATTAATGGAGTTTGTATACTATGAAAGTGTTATAACAGCAAAATAGTTAGATATTTTGTTGCCATTTCACTTGATTTCACTACAGCTTCACAGCGTTGCATGCTTTCATAGTTAATGTACGACAAAATTAGAATTGGATATCATATTTGAGCAGATATTGACGCATGCATTCTAAAATATATCACTTTACATATTTTTCTTTTCTCGAATGATAGTTATTCCACATTAACCATATTTTTAATGATGGCCACTTTTTTTGTCCACCCCCTGTAAGTCATTAACATCTGCTATACCTCTTAGGTTGGTCAGTGATAAAGTCAATAATTGCTTTAATATTGTTGGGCAACACTATCATAAATTTTTGGTCAGGTTTAATTGATTTGTTTGTGCCACGTAACACTTCTTCTGAAAATGCCGTCCAATTAAACTAAAGTATGCAAGAAGAATCGAATAAATGGTTAGTCCAGTCATGAAGTGAAGTGTGGTAAGATGAAAAAAGGAGACTACATCAAGCTAGGTGAGACGAGGTGAGACGAAGGTGAAGTGACCTGACACACATGAGGTGAAATGAAGTGAGGTGAAGTGAGATGACATGAGAAAAGTGAGATGAAGTGAAGTAATGTGACACACACATGAGGTGAAAAAAAGTGAGGTGAGGTGAAATGAGGTGAAGTGAAGTGGGGTGAAGTGAAGTGAAGTGAAGTGAGATGACATGAGAAAAGTGAGATGAGGTGAAGTGACACATGTAATTGAGATGAAGTGAGGTGTCATGAAGTGAGATGAAGTAAGGTGAAGTGAGATGACATGAGAAAAGTGAGATGAGATGAAGTGACGTGACACACATGAGTTGAGATGAAGTGAGGTGTCGTGAAGTGAAGTGAAGTGAAGTGAAGTGAAGTGAAGTGAAGTGTGGTGAAGTGAAGTGAGATGAAGTGAAGTGAAGTGAAGTGAAGTGAAGTGAAGTGAAGTGAAGTGAAGTGAAGTGAAGTGAAGTGAGATGACATGAGAAAAGTGAGATGAGGTGAAGTGACACACATAATTGAGATGAAGTGAGGCCTTTCGTGAAGTGAAGTGAAGTGAAGTGAAGTGAAGTGAAGTGAAGTGAAGTGAAGTGAGATGACATGAGAAAAGTGAGATGAGATGAAGTGACGTGACGCACATGAGTTAAGATAAAGTGAGGTGTCGTGAAGTGAAGCGAAGCGAAGTGAAGTGAAGTGAAGTGAAGTGAAGTGAAGTGAAGTGAAGTGAAGTGAAGTGAAGTGAAGTGAAGTGAAGTGAAGTGAAGTGAGATGAAGTGAAGTGGAGTTAGATGTCATGCCATCAGGTGAAGTGGTGTGACCCACTTTAGTTAAGATGAAGTGAGGTGTCGTAAAGTGAGGTGTCGTAAAGTGAGATGTTGGCCATCATGATGGTAAAAATGTTTATCTTTTAAAACTTAAAGTTTATGGAAACTAACCTTGAATGAAGTTAAATTATTCAATTGATGAAGTGTCATGAATTTCGCATTTTCCCTGTCAGTCGTCGTGATAACTTTCCTCACCTGGAAATGAATAAAACAAAACGTTTTTATCTGCATATATATATATATATATATATATAAAAGGGGATATAACCCGGTGGCGAGAAGATATGGATTTTATGTTCGAGTGGCAAGGACAATATCTCACGAGCGAGCGCAGCGAACGAGTGAGATATTGCTCTTGCCACGAGAACAAAAATTCCATATCTTTGAGCAACCGTGTAATGTTCTATTTATTATATGGACAATGAAATTATGCGTGGAACTGATGTTGATAAACTGGGTTTAATACAAAAACTACAACCGCTTGATCTAAACTTTTAGAAAATACAAATGAAAAATACAACAACTACTTCGAATACGTCATTTTACGTAATAAACTGAATTAAGAGAAGTTACTGGCTCAAATTTACTTGATTCGAAACTTGTGGCAAAAGGCGTAAATTTTGACTTGTCGATATGTCACTCGCGAGTGTTACATACGAGAAATACGCCACTCGGTAGTGAAATATGGATTCTACGAGTGTTTTAGTTGCTAGTAAAATACTGTTCTCCATATAATAATATAATAATATAATAATATAATAATATAATAATATAATAATATAATAATATAATAATACATAATACATAATACATAATAGATAATATATAATATATAATATATAATATATAATATATAATATATAATATATAATATATAATATATAGTATATAATATATAATATATAATATATAATATATATATATATATATATATATATATATATATAAAATCATTAATGGTGATTAAAAACACAAAATACAAAAGAATCCAAAGGGAATGAGAAAAAGAAACAAATAGTAAAAATAATAAAACAAAACATACTGAAACATATTTGGACTCCAGATCAGAAATTCGTTGCACATCCTGTGCTAATGAAGATGAATAAGCTCCAAGAAGTTTAAATATTTTGAACATAAATTTGTTGTATCCAGATAATTGATCCTGCAATAAAAATAATCGGTTATGTGAGTGAACTAGCTTACGAGAGAAAAACACCAGCAGAAAATCATCCTCAAAAAACATACCTCCTCTGAAACTAAGTAAGAAAACACTCGCCGGTTATTCTTTTTTACAGTATACCCTGAAGGCTGTAAAGCTGCAGCAATCTATCAACAGAAAATTTAAAATAATCATGGCTTTTTGTGGAACCAAACAAACAAACAATATTAAACATAACTCATGTACCGATCTGGCTCGATTTCATCAATTATTAACCAAAAAATTCGAAACTTTACTAAACACAACAATTGATTATTACAGCATGATTGATTGTTTTCGAATATTACAATATTAAAATAAAATCATTAATAATTATGAGAAAATTAATTAAAATACAAGGATATTATATTAGTACAATCATAGTTAATAGAACATGCATATACATGGTTTGGAAGCTCTATTGACTTTCAACATGAAGCATGGTCATGTTGAACTGACAATGGAGTTCCTAGTTATATGGAAGTAAATTCTATGGACACATGACGGTGAAGCACCACAACATGTGACGATGAAGCAACTCACTAATTAAACCCGAGCGTTGCTATTGGATGACTGCTTCATTATACAGAAAATACAATACCGTGAAATTGCACAAATTTCCATAAACTTGAACAAAAACATAGAACAATCACTTTGGACGAGTTTCCAAACCATGTATATGTTCTATTAACTATGGTACAATCGATGATTTTATATGTGACACGATGCACGGAAGAAATTAAGCAAATTTTCTCTTCAAGTTTCTCTTAAGGCCTGTTTACACAGGCGATTTTTGGTGCGATTTTTCTCATTCTGACGCATGCGTTTGAATGGATATCTCACGAATGCGTTGAATCACTATAGCTTTGTACAAAGGTCCAACGCATTCGTATTTCGTAAGTCAGTCCATTCGATCGCATCAGTCAGGAGGAAAAAAATCGCAGCAAAAATCTCCTGTGTAAACGAGCCTTTACTTGTACTGTAACCTTAATTTACCCCTGACCATCACTTGCTGAGAGGTCGCCCTTGACAAGTAAAATCGTTTGGTATTAAACAGAGTAAATTATAATAAAAGTGCCAAATCACTTTCTCAGGAGTGAATTCACTCTTGAGAAAGTCATTTTCATTTTTATGTAAGAGCTTAATAATTACCTCGAACCTCGGCATTAAGCCACATACTTCCCGAGGCGCGTATTTAACTAATTTAGTTCAAATTTCACAAGGTTTTGTCTTTATGATATCTGTACACTTCCCTGGGCTTTATATCAGGTCTCCCGTTGATAAGTGAAATTATGGAAACGTTTAATCATCTGGCATATTATAGACAAAGTAAAATCATGAAAGTGCCAAATGAGGTATACGCACACTCTTCGGAGTGAAATTTTAAAAATACTGATTCGTTTCAGAAGTTGTATCAAACTAATCCTCAAGCTTGGATATATCATATCACTCCACTGTAGACGTTTCATGTTTGACCATGAAATACGGTTTCTGTACTTGTAGCTGCCAACTTACCGCAATAAAATTCTGGGATGTATTGAAAAAAGATGATACCACGTCCACTCCTACAAAAACACCAATTCCAAGGTCTACGCCAACTCTTGCAAGAATCTTTTCCAAAATCCATGAATCGCCAGTCCAGTAGTGAGTTGTGATGTTCCAAGATCCATACTTACGTATCAGATTAAGCATCGGTTGGATTCCAGCAAACCCAATCTCAGTTTCATTCATACAAGATCTGTAATAATTGACGGCTTTGTAGACTGCTGATTTGGGATCCTATTTAGAGTTTGGTAAAGAATACGATTAAACAAATCCTTCTATAAGACAGACCCCTTAAAACAAACTATAGTTTTTGTTCCAAAAATACTACAGTTTTTAAAAATACGCATGCATGTGTCAACTGGGATGAATTTCAGTTGGGCTTTTATTCTAATACATGCATGCATGCTGAAGTAACCACTGTAATGGGCAATTTGCATTATCGCAATGCATGCTGGTAGTTGAGGTACGGATTCACTTTCAGGGGAAATGGCCGGCGTCAGGCGAGCATTTCGCCTGAAAGATTAATTCACTGTTTTAGCGATATTTTCTTTCCCGAATGAGAGATTTTTACTTCTCGTTAGGACAGGTAGGTTATGAACTATGTTTTGTGTAAATGGGAGCGAAACTGCTTTTGAAACTGGCGAGAAAATTACTTCAGAGTTGTCGATGGAGTGAAGAACGTTCGAACAAAACCATGCTTGAAGAAAGAACTTTTTGCACATTTCTAGGTGAGTAAAGAAATCGATTGCTGTACAGTAAGCCATTTGGCCTCACATTCATGCATATGTAGTAGATCTATTCAGATCGTATAGTTGATGCCCTTGTAAATGTCTCTTCTCTGCATTTCCGCTGGTTGAAATTGACAAGGCTTTGAAACAGCTAACGATCACTTGTTGTTGGAATAGCATCAACTCGTCAGGCTTTGTTTTGATTTGTTTTGCATGAAAAAAAAACTTGTTTCACTAGTCACTGTTCAGGTACTTTGCAAAAACTCCGAGTGCAAAGTGATTTCGGTTTCACTTGGGTTTTGGTCTTTGTTTTTCTTCTCTTCCCTTTTGTACTGGTGAAAATACTGTATAAATTTTAGTGTGGTGTAAAATACAGTACAATAGGCTAAAATAATTGTTCTAACGTTAATTCTATTCGACTGTTGAGTCACAGAGCCCGAGTCATCGTTTTTAACCTATAGCTATAAATTGATTCAATAATATAAACTGTAGTACTAAGAGTGGTTTTATTAACATGTAAAGAATGCACTGCAGGCATATATTTAAACTGTTTGGTTGCAAGATCTGGATAGGAGGAAACAAACTGCTTGCCACTGAGCCAATCAGAGCACACAAATATTGAGTTGGATACTGGACCAGAGAAAAATAAAATCTAATATGGTTATGATGAAATTTTGGCTCTATGAGTCTAAGGGAGAAAGTAGAACAGCAAACATATTCATTTCAATGTTTCAAAAACAGTAATAAAAGATGGGAATTGCACATTGGGTTTCCAAATTATGAAACATTTTTTATGACTTTCTCAGTCCCACCTGTGTAAGACTGTAAAGATACAGTGGATCCAATAAAAGCCAAGTCAAAAGAAAATGGAAAAGTGGAGGACACTGACACTGACACAGGCACTAATAATTTCCCTTAGAAGAATAGTTATTTTTATGCCATTCTAGGCTTACAGTAGGTGTGGTCTGCTGGAGAAAGATCTGGTTATTTGACACAACATATCTGTAGTATCACAAGTTTTGAGGGTTTAGATAACATGGCTGGACTTCCTTCAAAACAGGTTAATGTCCATTCCCATTTGGCCCATACAAGAGTGCAAGGCACTGGCAGGACTGGCGTATTGGTGTGTGTGTGTGTGGGGGGGGGGGGGGGGGGGGCAGGGGGGGTCTGAGGGCATGCTGTATATCGTAGACATTCTTTTTCAACAACATTCTTAGACATTTGTAGGAAAATTCAATTAGCCATCATCATGCAAGTGACTTAAGTTTTGCAGAATGCAACATGGTGATGTTATCAGTAGCGTAGTCAAGGGGGGTGGGGTTGGGTGGTCACCCCCCAATGGTCTCCAAGACTGTTCTCGTGAAAGGTTTAAATCCATTGAGAAACTTGCAGGGGGGGGGGCACATTGTTTTAAGGTCAAGTGAGTAGACTAGTAATGTGTTATATATTTAGCAGGCATGCTATGCTATAAATTACAATACTAAGGTCTATACAAAATGCCTCCAACTTGTTTGTACATTTACGACTGGTTTATAAATACATGTGAATCTAAAGATATTCTGATATGTATCATTCTATGTTCTGGTTTGATTTCAACAAAATTATGTAATTTATGGCTTTTGGATTACTGTACTCTTAAATTCTTGCCTCAAAATGCAGGAAATAGTGTTTCAGAGACCGTAGAAATCCAAAATTTCCAGGGGGCATGCTCCCCCCAACCCCTAGGAATTTGAGGTTCTTGCCCCCCCAAAACTCAAGACCCTGGCTATGCCACTGGATATTATTAATAAACATGGCAAAATATCTGCAATTTTGCTAACATTAATTATTCTTTCCCCCCTGTTTCTCATCAAATTTCACACTAACGGTCCGTGTGACAAATAGGGGCAGCTTGCCCCCCCCTGCAGCTGGTGCCACATGTGCAGATCACAGATGAGACTTTGTAAAAAAACAACAAAGTCCCCAAGTTTTAAATGCAAATAGTTATTATTGGATATCTAATTCAGACTTACAGTTTAATTAGAAATTTACACCATTCAGCTAGCTACCTAACAGTTTAAATATCTGCCTACAGTTTATATAATATTGAATCAATTTATAGCTATAGGTTAAAAACGACGACTAGGGCTCTGTGACTCAACAGTCGAATAGAATTAACGTTAGAACAATTATTTTAGCCTATTGTACTGTATTTTCACCAGTACAAAAGGGAAGAGAAGAAAAACAAAGACCAAAACCCAAGTGAAACCGAAATCACTTTGCACTCGGAGTTTTTGCAAAATACCTGAACAGTGGCTAGTGAAACAAGTTTTTTTTTCATGCAAAACAAATCAAAACAAAGCCTGACGAGGTGATGCTATTCCAACAACAAGTGATCGTGAGCTGTTTCAAAGCCTTGTCAATTTCAACCAGCGAAAATGCAGAGAAGAGACATTTACAAGGGCATCAACTATACGATCTGAATAGATCTACTACATATGCATGAATGTGAGGCCAAATGGCTTACTGTACAGCAATCGATTTCTTTACTCACCTAGAAATGTGCAAAAAGTTCTTTCTTCAAGCATGGTTTTGTTCGAACGTTCTTCACTCCATCGACAACTCTGAAGTAATTTTCTCGCCAGTTTCAAAAGCAGTTTCGCTCCCATTTACAAAAAACATAGTTCATAACCTACCCGTCCTAACGAGAAGTAAAAATCTCTCATTCGGGAAAGAAAATACCGCTAAAACAGTGAATTAATCTCTCAGGCGAAATGCTCTCCTGACGCCGGCCATTTCCCCTGAAAGTGAATCCGTACCTCAACTACCAGCATGCATTGCGATAATGCAAATTGCCCATTGCCGAACTGTTGCTACTTGTAAACTTAATTAGTTATTTTATAGCAGGTCATGAGATATATATGCCAGCATAACAAGAATTATGGAGTTATAAATGTTCAAAACACAATATTCAATGCCTGGAGTCTGCAATAAAGTAGAATACTAATTAGAAATATGCAATAGACCTTTCCGCATAAAGTGAATGAATCATGTGATCTTTCTTTTTGATAAATCTGATTAGCTAATGTCCAAAGTTGTCCGAAGTTTTGCGAGAGCCAATCAAATCTCTCAACGCCTTATCTACGCACTTCGTGTGGAAATATTTATTACATGTACTTGTATATTAAGTAACCATGCAGCAGATGAACAAAATTTGATCTAGCAAAAGCATATTCAATGTGACCCATAACATCCCCACTGTTATATGTACATGCCATGAATATACTTTACAATGAATGATAATAATAATAATAATAATAATAATAATAATAATAATAATAATAATAATAATAATAATAATAATAATAATAATAATAATAATAATAATAAATAGTATAATTACGGTGTAGACCTTGACCCAAAAACATATTAGTCTGTACACAGATAGCCTATAAACAGACTGTCTGGGGGTGGCTTTGGGAGAAGAGAAGACAGTCTGTGGACAATCCATTCAAAAATAAATTATCTAGTCCGTGTGGCGGACTAATGTTCTCATTGGCTTACAACGTCTCTGCTACTTCCGCTTCTATTATGATTGGCCATACAGCGGCGCAACTAGAAAATTTCGAGGGCAGGGGTTGAACCAAAAAAAAGGGCAACGTCGTTCAGTATTATAAACAATTTGGGATACTAGATATCCTCGTTAAGTCGTTATGCTTCTCCGAGAATACTCAACAACTACAACAACAATCAGTGCGGTAGCAAGGTGTCAAAAAGTGGGGGGGGGGGGGCAGTAGTGGCAATTAGTGACCGCATTTGTAGGGGGGTCCGGGGGTCGTCCCCCGGAAATTTTTGAAATCTAGAACCTCGGAAACACCATTTGCAGCAATTTGAGCGAACTTTTTCATCTAATTCTACAGCGAGTATAGTTGAAATTTTACTGTAAAAACGAAGAAATTATCACACCACAAATTTAGAAAAGCGGTTGTTTTTAGGAAAAACTTGGTGTAGCATATTACAAACTGGGTACGAGATTGAAGCCGAACTAGAAGCCTCTGAGTCTCGCCAGATTTGCGGAGAATTGTATTGCGTACTACAACAGACGATTAATTATTTGTTTATCTAATGTCTAACCTAGTATTAAGTCTCACAAAAAGGGCAGGGGTTAAAAAGGGCAGGGGTTGCAACCCCCCCCCCCCCAACCCCCCCCCCCCCCTAGTTGGTGGCGAGCCATAAGAACGTCTGCGAAGGCTAGATTGGCCATGGTTAATAAAAATTTTCTAACTCTCACTTTCATTATCAGAATTCTATTTTGAGGGATTATGGCTGGCATCGTTTAATAATATTTTCGCTTGTGTTGAGACAAAATCGTTCAGTAATAATTATGGTCATTTGCTGTGAAGCCGAGACGTTTTGCTCAACTTTCAACGGGTTCTGTTTAGCGAAAAATCCCAAGTGAAATCTGTGACGTTCCCTGATCTGTCGTTTGGGTAACCTATAGCCCTTGGATACAGGACCGCGCAAAGCCGCCATCTTGAAAACGTTGTCTGAACCCGAACTCGTAGGAGAGAAGATATTTCTAACTAAACTTTTTAGCTATTTTATGTACCACTTGGAACATTTATTGTACTTTATTCGTTAGTTCAGTTCCTGTGTAGCTTACAGACGTAAGTTATCATTACGGTTCCGTTGATATTATATTACTAAACTTCGAGTTAATACAGCTTATTTATTTTGTGACTTCACTATGTTGTCTGTATTTATTTATTTATTGTCATAATTTGTTATTTCTAATGAAATTTGTTATGTAGTTTTCACCGCATGACCTCGTGTGGTTGATCACGTGAGAACTCGGCTTGATTCAGAGATAAGAACCTGGGTACGAGGTTGGGCTTGATTAGGAACGCGACAGTGAGAAGTTAGTGAAAAGTCGGGGAGCAGTAGATTTGTACATTGTAAAACACTGACAAAACTTGTTATCAAAATCAGGCTCGATGAGTTCACGTCCAGTTCAACCCGAAATTGCTGATGCAGCAAAAACATCTACAAGTGGCCATGGACAAGTTTCTTCGAAAGAAAAAGAAACAATCAACGAAGAAAAACGTCAGCGAAAGTTATCACAGAAGTCTATTCAGAACGTCATCCAAGCAAAAGACTCGGCACTCCACACGGAAGGTAAAGAACTGCAAGATTCCTCGAACGACGTTTATGCCCTCGTAGAAAACAAATGCTCAGCCAAAGAAATCGAAGTGGATTCATGGTGGTTACAGGCATTCTCTGCTGGTAGGTCTCTACTAGAAAGAGACCTCTGCGAACATCCGACACTTTCCCTATCGCGCATGCGCGAATATACCTTGACAACGAAGTTCAGAAACACGAGATATGCGTGAACAACACGAGGCGATAGCCGAGTGTTTCGCCAGCTCTGTGGGTCGTCTTGTAACTTCCCGAACACTGTAAACAACTTTATACCGACTCTGTGACAAAGTATTCTTATTTCTTTACGGAAATAATGTTTTAATAGTAAGTAAAGAGCTAAAAACAGCGTTATAAAAGCTCAACTGATTCAGGAACGCTGATTGTTACACTCTAGCGCCACCACGTAAACAACTGGTTGGTCATTGCGTAAGCACGCTCAGTAGCCAATCAGAATGTGTGTGGCGCCAAACCTGTTTTCAAAACTGGTTTGACACGTCCAAGATCATGGACGGCGCTACATCAAACAAAGCGTTAGATGTTTGCAGAGGTTTCGTTCCTCTAAAGACCTCTTCCAGCAGGGCACCTCTTCCAGCAGGGAATTACAGGCAGTGATTGAGCGATACGAGAAGACCTTAACTGAGTTACACGATATATACAAACAGGACAAATGGGACGAATTAATTAGTGAACAACTCCATTCCCTCATGGAATCTAGCCAGACAAAATTGAAGTATGCCTACGCTGCTATTTAATACTCGTGCAAGAAACGAACAAACCGACGACAAAATATCACTGGGTTCTAAGCACACACGTCGAACGACATCATCACGTTCATCCTCGTCTATAGCAGCGCGCGTAGAAGGGCACTTGCGGAGGCCTTACCCCAAGACAGCAGGCAAACTACGATCGATTGATAGCAGCGAAAGCGAACGAAGACGACTTGAAGCAGAGGAGGAGCTTCGTCGCGAGCGAATGCGCGCGCAACACGACCACGACATGGCTTTTCTAACGGCCGACAAGATGACTGCAGTGGCAGACGCTAAATTGAAAGCCATCGAACAAGCGATCCAGGAAGAAGAAGGCCTTTCTCCACCAGTAGAAGACGAACCTACAGTGGCCAGGGACCCCTACGTCAAAACGTTTCATTCACTGAAGTCATCGATAGTTGGTAAGACTTTTTTTTGCTTTATGAAAAAAAAACAATTATTGATTTCCTGATCTATACTGTGTGATCTACAGTCCTGTCATTGTGGTATCTTAAAGTATTTCATACTTTACAAATAGTGCTAGGCCCACCTGAAACACAACGATTCCTTTGATGCCCGCTTCGTTGCTTTTTCCGTCAGGCCAGAAATTTGAGTCGCGCATGCGCTTAGCGACGCGTCACTTAGAAAAAGTTTGAGTTATTTTGACAGTAATGCTTTACATAGAAAACAGCCTGAAATATCAAGAAAAACTTCTATATTTTCCAAAACCTGAATACGTTGTAAAATGTGCTGATGTAAATTGCAATAAAAGAAGAAGAACTGCTTAGGAGTGTCAAAAATTTGAGTAATAAAGTTATTTTAGCTTCGTCAATTTAGCAGTGAAACAATAGATAGTTCACGGGTTGAAATAATAAAGGATAATATTATATTTTTGGCAGTTTTTAATAGAATTGGTGAATGGAAATGACTGATGTACATTTCCTGGGATATAAAATAGATTTGTGCCGATCAGTTACGAAAAACAAGAAATTATTACACATTTTAAACTGTAATTTTGGACATAAAACAAAGATTAACCGCGTCAAATTTAACTTTAAAATATGGTTTCACACGTAAATGAAACAGAGTTTGACGCTGTACTTCGATTGCAACAATGACAAAACTGTTCTTGATCATCGATCGCCATGAGCGACGTCGTCGTAGCCTTAGGCTAAGATCGGTGTGAATGACATCTGCCAAAAATTGAAATTTTACTCTATTTTTTATATTGTTATCACAGATTACCTGTTTATTCTTTTGCAAGCAATTCTTTCCTTTGCACTGGCATAAAATCCATTGGAAGTTGTAAATTTGGTAGACGTATATTAGAGAAATACTGGTAGTTTTTTGCTTCGAATCCTTCGATTGCTTCTTCTTTGGCCATTTTGCTTCAGAAAACCGCTGCACAAAACTGTTCAAACCGGTTTATCTACTGGTTAGATGAGTACTTTTGATTGGTTCAAAACGGATTTGTTGGGCCTTATTATTCGCTATTTATCGTTCGAATGGGGTCGTGATCCCGCAAGTGTTCCCATGGCAATGGACGCCGGGGACAATTGAAAAAAAAAACCGCGAAATTTGACGCTAGAAAATGGACAACAACAACAACTCTTCAAACTCTGATTCTGAACTGATTAAAATAAGTAATAAAACTCCTGCAAAGCAGTACAAGTTTGCTTGTCACCAAGCAGCAATAAACAACAAAGTCCTTTGCTGGTTGGAAATTCCATATCATGTACAGTACTTAAACAATGGGCCAGTAGCAGTAAATACTCCGACAAAAGCTTCATCGAGAAACTCAACATATTTACTCCACAAATCATGTTACCCCTGAAACCCACAAGCAAAAGAATTGAAGACCTTTTGCGAGCAAGAACTAGTAAAATCTTACAAGCTTACAAAGGGAAAGGAGGCCGGAATCGAGAAGAGCTTGATGCGAAGACATACAACCTTTCAGTACTGGAAAGCGACGTCGAATCTTTGGTTGACTTCAGGCAAAAACAGCAGTGCTTGAGTGACTCTGTTGGAGAATGGAGCGAAAAGTACGAAAATTTAGAAGAAGAGAAAAGAAAGTTGTACGAGGAAATGGCTATGCAAGTACAGAGAGCGGAGAAGGAAAGGGATCAGATACGAGGAAAATGCAAACAGCTAGTTAAAGAAAGTGCACAGGAAAACGTTCTTTTATGCAGGGGAGCGAAAATTCCTGACATTAAAACGAGATCTGGAAAAGAAAAGAAACTGAAAAAACTTAAAACTAGAGCCCAAAAAGCATTGTTCTTTGCCGAAATGTTCGGGCTAAAGCTAGATTGTTTGCGGTTGAAAGACGACAATAACAATAATTACAAGATTATATTCGACCAACCAGACCATGTCAATGAAGAGCAGGGCGAGCGACTGTTAGCAGACGAGGAAACTCAATCGAAGAATTATGGTTATGATGCTTTAACAGATGGAGAAAAAAACAATGTCGAAGAGGCGCTATTTTTGCTTGACAAATTCGGAGTGGGAGAAGAATTTTATCACGAATTGACCATGACGGAACAGGGAATTAAGGGAATTAAACCGATCGTACCTGGTAAAGCAGTGCAAATCGAATTTGAACAAGACGTGCCATATAACACCAACACCTGGAACATTACCTGGAGCGCAATTTTCTTTCAAGGCCTTATTTTCCTCACGAGTAAGAGAAAAGGTAAGTAGTCAAAAAAATTGATGCTACTTTTGCATCAGGAGATATGAGTGTTTATAGTGTTATAAATGCAGATGGCTGATGGGTGCAGGGTCGGGACAAAGTTTTTTTACGTCGTACATGCATCTACTTACATAGTACCGTATTTATATAGCCACTTCCTCTATTATTATCCCCCTGATGAACACCCCCAACTATTATGCCCCTCCCTCTAATAAGGTCACTCTCTCTGAAGCCCCCCTCTTGATGAACTAAAATAATAAGCGTTCCGGGGGGATACGGCATGTAAAGGAAGTTGTTTGTAAAAATAAAATACCCTCTGTTTTCTATTTTTTATACAGCTGAACGAAGGCCAAGTTAGCCAACCATTAAAGGTAAAGATAAGCGGAGATGGCGCGAGGATGACCAGATTGAGCAGTTTCATTATGGTTTCCTTTTCACTTTTGCAGACAAGGGAGAATGTACTATCATCTAAAGGTGTTTATAACAATGAACAGTTTTACAAAAGTCTATTTGATTTTGCCCTGCATGCTTGCGCCTTGCGGTAAACTTATTCAACTTCCGCTTGCAATCTTTTCCAGGAAACCACACAATTGCTGTGGTGAAGGGATCAGAGAAGTACGAAACCATAAAAGAATCATTTCAGCAGGTTTTTATCGAGATCAATGTTATTGAACAGGGTTCTATTGAAGTAGATGGACAAGCCATACCTGTCGAAATTTTCCTTGGTGGTGATTATAAGGTAAATCATGAATTTAAATAGATACATTTCTGGTGGTTCAATGTAAACAGAACAATTGTTCTATCAATTTATGAGGCATTTTCATCAGTGACTATAAGGAAACTATGTTCTCATGGGTTGTTTGGTACAGCAACATGCTCTGTTTGTGTTGGTAAACTTATAAATATTTCTTTTGTTTTAGTTCTTGCTTTTGATGATGGGATTGTCTGGTGCCACCTCAAATCATAGCTGCATATATTGCAAAATTCACAAATCGGAAAGGTTTGTACAAATTAAGGTTGTTTTGGAAGGAAAATCATCAAATGAATTAACAATACTTTCTAAATTAACAAAATGCAATAAAAGGGTTGTTTATTACTAAATAACCCCAAGAGTAGAGTGATCGCGCACTAGGTAAGGTGCAGCTGCATGACTTTAGAACACTCGATCTCCTGGTGGGGTGTTGATGGCACAGTGGTTACCGCGAGTGCCCTTCACCTCTGCGACCAGGGTTCCATTCCTGGTCGGGGCAGTTATCTGATTAAAATTTTACCTTGGCTACATGTGAGAAGAGTGCTTCCAGATTGACTGACTACCAAACACCAGACTGGTCCTCCAGCTGGTACTCTGGTTTCCTCCTGTACGTGCTAACACTGGACCAATAACGGATGGCCCTTACTGGACTTCTAGAGCTAGAGCTAGAGAACAGTTACCGTACATATAACTGATCGAGTTATAAATATGGTTTAGTTTAGTTTTATTTTTGAATTCTCTGAAGGGATAGAAAATATTAAACTTTGTATTTAATTTCAACATTTAAGAAAAAAAACACCAAACCAATGTTTTACGGGGTTTAAAATTTTACAGTTGCCCTATATGCTACATGTATACAGTGTGGGATGCTCTACTTCTGTTTTTTCACTCAGATCTTAATTCAGGCTGTTGACAGCAGCTCCCTTTATACCTGCATGGGAACTTACACAACTACTGTACACCAGTCTCATATGCCACATTAATTTTACAGGTATGATATGTCAAAGCTAGATGACTTCTACCATTCAGGCAGCATGAAGCGGACTCTGGAGGAAATGTTTCTATTGGGAAAGACAACACATGATTTCTGCTGTGTGCGTGTACCAATGTTGAATATCCCACTTGATCATGTTGTTCCAGATGAGCTGCATCTTCTATTAAGAATTTTAGACCGCTTATTAAAAAATAGCGTAGATGAGGTCATTCAATGGGACAAAATGGAAGAAGTGGTTAATGGTACAAAAGCACAGGAACACCTAAACCAGCTTGTCTCCACCATTAATTCATGTGGTGTTACTTTTTCGGTTTGGGAGAAGACAGATGCAGATGGTACATCATCTGGAGTGCATGACTGGACCAGTCTAATGGGGGATGAAATGAAACAGCTACTACAAGCACTTCCAGAGAAGTTAAATGGAGTCCTTCACCCAGAAACATCCCCAACTGTGGTAAAGATATGGAAGGTATAGTTTAACCCTTTAACTCCCACCTTGCTGAGAGGTCTCCCCCTGATAGTGCGGAATGGCACTCTTGAGAGTGAAAGCTAGGTTACAGTTTTAGTTACTGTAAGTGACCAGAACCTTATGGTCTAATGCATCCCTGACAGTAAAATAATATGCAGTAACTTTTGTTTCAGGATTTTGGAGATCTTTACTTCCAGTACATTAGTACCTGGAAAATTCCAGTACAACCAAATGAAGATTCTTTCCAAACCAAGGTATAGAACAGTTGTACAAACACAATAATTATTAGTACTGTACATGTCAATCAGTGGATATCCAGAAAATTTGCCTAATTTTCTCTGTCATGCTTTCACATGAACTGTCTCAATCTTTAACTTCAACAGGCTAAATCATGGATTAATTTATACACCAGTCTTTCCCACAGAAGAATTGGTTACAAATTTAAGGATGTAACACCTTACATGCACATTATGGTATATCATATTCCCTATTTCATAAATAAATACTCAACGGTGAAGCAATTTAGTGGTCAAGGTAAGTTTGGTAGGATATAGCCTGCTCACAGGCTCTCAGAGGAGGGAATAATTGGGATAATCCCGGTTATAAGTCCTGGACTTACTCTTATACAACTTCGTAAGGGATTTTGGGTGGGCTTATAACCAGGTGGGCTTTTATGCAGGATATAAAAAAAAAACGTTTCAAAACATTACAACAGACATAACATAGTTGCACTGTTTAGTTTAATTTATTCTCCGATATTTTTAATTTTTAATATACATGTACTCTTATACAACTTCATAAGGGATTTTGTGTGGGCTTATAACCAGGTGGGCTTTTACGCAGGATAAAAAAACAACATTTCAAAACATTACAACAGACATAACATAGTTGCACTGTTTAGTTTAATTTATTCTCTGATTTTTTTTATTTTTAATATACATGTAAAAGAAGGTGGGCTTCTGGTAGGCTTACATCTGGGTGGGCCAAACAACAGGGGCGTCACTAGGCCGGGTCCAAACCTATTCAGGGCTCAGCCCTATAAGGCCAACCAATAGGGTTCTATAGGCAATTGGAACATTAAAAACCTATAGGCGACCTATATGGAATACAAGTCTATATAGGTGACCCACCTATAGATCTCTATAGGTACCAAGAGGTTCTATAGGCAATTGGAACATTCTCTTCTGGTTGCCAATAGGTACCTATAGACTTTTTTTTGTAAGTACAGCACCATAACCCACATATCGCATGATGCTACAAGACAGCTAGTCTAGAAAACAATAGCAAACAAAAATGTGTTAATGACAGACTAACACTTTGCACATAGTATCAATACTGTAATATATACTTTATTGTAGGTGTAGAAAAAAAAAACAATGATGCACGCCAGGTTGTTTTATCTAAGTCAAACAACTGGGACAGCCCTGCAGATGTATTGCGCAGTGAGCACAGGTTATGGAAGCTAAGAGAAAAGGAGAGGATGCACCGAAGTTATCAAAAGAAAGATGAGAACTACTGGGAAAATGGAATAAAAGAAATTAGAAGTAAAAGACGAAGGATATCGGATGAAATTTTACATGTGGAAGAAAGCAATGAAACAACTAGTAGAAGAACCTGGGCAGATATGACAGCTAAGGAGTTAAAAGAAGAACTTTTGAAACTTGGTGTGTCCAACTTTGGAAAAAAAAGGAAAGCTGGGCTACTGAAAATGCTAGTGAATATTTATACTGAAAATAATTAAGCAACATTTTATTTCAACAATCAGAAATCATTCCTCATAATAATATTCAGCTGGACAATGGCAGGTTGCATTTAATATTCACACAGGGGGAGTGGGGGTGAGGACATCCTTATAACTGGTTAGATGTTATTACCCTTGGAATTTGGCTTAGTAGCATACCTCCCTTGGAATTTCCAAGCAATTATACCACACCCTATGGAATATGTAATATATCATACACGAGGAGGAGTGTTTCATCAGGATATCCAAACACTGAGACGTTTGTTGAAAACCGAGGTGAAGCTGAGGTTTTTGAACAAACTTCGAGGTGTTTGGATATCCTGATGAAACACTCCTCCGAGTGTATGATATAGCATCTCAAACAAATCAGTATTTTAAGAGAAAATCAAGATGAAAGTTTGCTTAATTTATGTAATTTCTTCCTCCGATATCCAAACCATCGACACGGTACTGATTTCCTTTGTGTTTTCTTCATGAATTATTAATGAGTTTGAGATGTTATAAATCTCACACTCCCTGGAAATTCCATTTATATTGACCCTCCCCCTGGATTTACACACCCTTTTTTATTTAACCTCCCCTGGATTTTCCAGGGTCTTCAATCCCCCTGTGCAGATATTAAATGCAATCTGCCAATACTGGCTGATTAGCACACTCCTAGAATAATATATTAAGCTGCTTGTTTATATGCCTTAAAACTAATCTTCTCATTATAACAGCATGGAGCAAGAACTGATTCACCATTGTTAATCCAATATTTCTTTGGTGACCAAGACAAAAATGATCGAACACGGACAGGATATCCCAACTGAACACCTTGACCATTTATATCTAGCACTTTGTCCCAATAGCTTGGAAAATATTTCACAGGGAAACAATGCATGCCAAGCAAAGTCCACCCTCTCTAGCCTCTCACAGTGTCTCCAAACAGAAATTTAAAAACATCAGAAGGGAAAGAACAAGTTATGGCCTGGCTGCTTTTCCCTTTTAAAAAACACTCCACTGCCTGCCTCAGACTCAGTTCTGCAACTGCATCTAAGACCCTAGCTTCCTCTGGTTCTGGATGAGTATAATATCTAAAATAATTTAAAGCCTAAATTTACAAAACAAACATTACAAAGCTATAATGTAAACTGATCCAACTGGAAAGGCACAACCACCAAAGATAAATTTTTTATGACACTGTAGTGAGTGACACTACACAAATAACTTCATAAACGTTTATCCGAAGGCTTCATAACAACTTGTAAAAAAATTTAAGTCTTTTTACATAAGCTTAAATGGTTATTAATGTACATTAATTTATTTTGAAAGTAAACACCATATAAGTTATGGCCTACAATTAACATACTTACTCGATACAATCGGCGCTAATTGCATCTTCATCTTCCCAGGAAGCATCGTAAGGTGACCAACCCTTCCATTTGACCAAGAACTGTGTCACCTTTAATACAGAGAAGTGTTGAACAAAAAGTTCAAACAAAAGTGTTTGCTTTCCGCGTTGAATATTTATATTTTAATTGGTGATCTGTTTGTACTTACCCCATTGTTTTCTTGTTTTGCCACCAGTCATCCCACGTCATAAACGTTCTTAACATCGCGCCGCCTTTTGTTTGGTTTCCCGTAGTACTCCGCTAGTAAATCGACAGTGCTTGTTCGATGCAAAACTTTGTAATCCATGAGTAAAAAAAGGGATAAGAGACCTCGCTAGCTTTTCTCTTCACTCGAGTGACCAGCTCTAGCTATAGCAACCATGCCTAGCAACGGATACGCTGAGAGCCCGTGAGCAAGTCAAGTGGGGTTGCGCGCAGAGAATCATGGTATACAAATGGATCGAAATTTCTGGCCATGGGAAATACATAGAAGTGTTGTTCATGCAGTAATGACTCCATTGAAAAAAATAGCGATATACCGTAGTATTAAAACACAACTGCACAATCAAAGATGGTGGAGTTCTTCGGCTGCTTCATCAGTTGTTCTCCGCAAATGTTCGACCGATGTTCGACCACAGTTCGACTTTCACTGTTTCGTGTACAAAACAATCATCACCAGTCCACCAGCCAGTAGATCGCGGCAATGTATGCAACTGCATGGTCTTTATACAAAAAACTATAGTTTATTTTTGCAAGGGACACATCTCTAAGACAGACATCAATCACTCTTAAAGGCGAGATGCCTGTCTTAGCAAGTGTCTATAAGATAGACGCATACTGTATCTAAGATATAGACAGACAAACATCTCTTTCAGACAGACAGACAGACAGACAGACAGACAGACAGACAGACAGACACGTCTCTAAGACAAACAAACAGATCAGGCACCTCTCTATTAAAGACGTCTGACCTCTCTAAAACAGACACATCTCTAAGAGTAAGACAGACACTTCTAAAATAGACATCTCTTTAAGACCGAAGCCGCTCTAAGAACAGAAACAGAAAATTTAAATTACCTTTGAGTATTGAGCTATCAACTGTTTGTTTTCCAATAAATCTCGCAGTGAGTATTTCACATTTTTCTCAGCAATAAGTAAGGGGTTCACATTCCCTGCATCTTTATCTTCTACATGGTGATTTTTAATAAACCCACTACAGCTGTATTGATAAAAGTCATCACAGGGTTTTACAGAAGTGTCGAGATTTTGCAGAATATCTGGAAAAATATAAAAGTTTCAAGTTGTAAATTCTCATACTGTTAATACTGCAGGCTGTAAAATGTTCAGGGGGATCTCAAAGGTGTATGGGACAATGTGAGGGTCAAAGACCATGGTCTCCCAGGAAAATTCCCCCAAAAAATACATCCCAAAGACTAACACTCTTGTCTATACGTTTCGTCATTCGATTTAGTCTGGCCATCGAGTCCGTGCATGTGTGGCTCACCTCATGTCGTGTGTTCGGTATGTTATCAGCGCTTCTTCCCCTCTCGTTGCCCCCTCGCTAATGTGGAATTATTATACAGGTTTAATTTACGCAAAACTCGGCAAAAAAAATTAAAATAAAATGAATAAATAAAAAGTACAAAACTTTTAGACGCATTTTGATCGTACGGTTACAGGTCTGCAACAATTCTCCTATAAAAAAGTACCTAGTCGCATCACGTCTCAAGCGAGTCGACGACAAAGCTGTTTTTAGAATGTTTAATCCGTTGGACGGGATCCATGTATCAAAACTTTGTATCAAAATAATGTAGGGTATATGGGGAACACACCTTTACAAAAATTATATTGGTATATGGAGCCCATAAAAGCATTTAGATATGATTTCACTGCGGATACGATTTGGCTCGATAGGGCACACTGCTGTTGCGAGTCGATTTGGCGAGTTATGTCTTTCCGTCCAATTTGTACTGCTTTGGTCGATACGTGCCGGTAGGTTTTCCAAGTCACTTGCAAAATAGTTGTTATGACTGTCTCATTCATCGCATTACGCTCAATCTGCTTTACTACAAATAGACGCCGCGCGGGCCGACGCCGATGGTTGGAGGTTTATAGGAGATTCAGAACGTGATTTTGGAACGAGTTTGCTCCAGATCAATCGTATACGAAAGCTGTCGTTTTAAATGTCTCGGTGGATCAACGCGAAAACATTTTACTCTAGACGGACCTGTTTACCTGCAAACTACAAAGAACGTTCATGAAGATAGAATGGACACCTTGCCAAGGTTTGAATTACAGAAATATATCTCGATCAGTGCTGTGTGGTCGCTCCCGTGCTCCACCGTGGTCGCTCCGCTCTCAATCAGCCGTTCGCGGATTTTAGTCCCCTCGCATAACTCATTTATCCGCGTGCGGTTGAATATAAATAAGCAACTAATGAGAATGCATGTAATCAGAATACACTTTGTTGGTGTGACGTCAATTCACTTTCCGTTTTACGTAATTAAACAATCCAAGCATACCTGAGTTCTTAGAAAACTGAAATCTTTGCCTTTGATTGGTGGAACTGAGTGAACACGGTGCAACATGATAACCTGTATAATAATAGCCTGCGAGCCGGCTGCAGATGGAGAGGGGCAGGAAGGTAAATGTAGCAAAAGTAACCTACCGTTTGATAAAATAATCAGGTTTGAAGAATATAAGCTACAACGAAAGCCATAGTAATGATAATGTAAATTAAACGCATTGATAAAACGGGAACAAGGGAAATAGGAAGCACATATTCTTTTAATTTTAATACAGACACACGAGGAGAATTTATTGTACAATTGCAAATCGGTGAACAAAATTTAGAATTTCATGGCAGTGGTGAGTGGTGCACAGAACCTATCTTTTGTCGATTTGTGTTTTATAATACATGTATGTACTACATATATGTATGGGTACGTTTCCGTTCGCAACAAGTCTATATCATTTTGATCCACATTCCACAAATCCAAATCAATAGGAACATTATTTTGTTGCTTGGTGCACGCGAATTTTGTTTTGAGCCAGAGAACTCCAAACTAGGGATCAGACGTGGCGTTGTGGCCGGAGGGAGGCTATAGCTCCCCTTACAATTTTTGATATTTGTCGGAGATTTTGTGGTTGTCGGTGAAATATGCTTTGACTCCTTAAAGGTAAATACCTGTCGAAACGTTTTGGACTTGAGCCAGGGCCGGGGCTGTTGAACTGTTGTTTTAATATATTACTTACCAGCAGCACTAATGACGCATGAAGGAGTTCGACATGTTGTAGTGACAGAAGCAGTAGTTGTAGTGACAGAAGCAGTAGTTATAGTGACGGGAGCAGTAGTTGTAGTGACGGGAGCAGTAGTTGTAGTGACGGGAGCAGTAGTTGTAGTGACAGAAGCATTAGTTGTAGTGACGGGAGCAGTTGGAGAAGCTGTACCATTGTCTTGTCTATTCAGCGAAGGTACTGATTTTGTATCACTTTTCTCTCTGGCATAAAGAGCAATAAAGACAATGCACAGAGTTAGAAGCAAGATGAACAATATAGTCAGCACCACGTGCACTTTAGCTGGTTTCCGTATAACGTGAAGGAGATTTGATTGTGATTTAAAAGAATGATCGTCATCAAACTGCTCGAAAGGAATGTCCGCCATCATCGTTCTCTACTCAAGTCCACCCAGCTCACTAATCTTGGGTCGGCACTAGATCATGGTCGAGATACGGACAAATATGCGCCTGTTAGGTTTTAATACAGCGGAGAACCTGCGCGTCATTACCATAACATTGCTCTGGATTAAAACGCGTTCGAATCATTTCCACCGGAAGGTACCGGTGAGACTCATGGAGAGCCAGCTAATATTCTGTAATTCTAAAGATGATATTCTGGCAGAATTCGATGAATATAAAAGTAAACCATGACAGTGTGTGTCGTACTTACATTGGGAGACGTGTGTTTCAAAACATGTTTAAATATTTTCTGTTTGCCCGATTTAAATAAGTTTTATATCGAAATGATCGCTTGAATCTGCCGAATCCAACACTATACAGCGGTTTTGTCTACCGAAAGCATTAAGATCCATTGTTATTCGAATATGTACTGAGTCTATACGTCCAACAAGGAACATTGAAATGATGCCGTGAACAACGAACTTCGCAATCTCGCACGTAATGAATTTGCGAAGTTCGTCGCCAACTTTGGAAATAACGAACGAACTTCGGAACACATTCGGCAAATGTTATGTGAAATCCTCTGTAAAATATCACTGAGTATATCTCCCAAAATGCAATTAATAATATATATATATTTCCAAATTTTCAAAATGTAAAATTAACATATTCAATGTTCGTTCTTTGTACTTTCAGCTAGCAGGCGCATATTTGTCCGTATCTCGACCATGATCTAGTGCCGACCCTAATCTTGACATGTGTTGCCTGTGTCTCATGTCCAGACCTCTTTGCCGAGTTATGTATAGTCAACGAAATCTCGATTTTGAGAGTTTGTCAATCTCGAGCCCATAGTCTACTACTACCTACCACTACCTACCACTATCCTCCCCGTTTTTGGTCAGCGGGTGAGGGCGGGGGAGACTCGGGGGTAATTCCGGTTGTTAAGCGCATGATCGTAGCCTCGAGAATATGCGTTGAGTACTCGTGAAAAAGGTTTTGATTTCATGCAAAAATGAAACTGAAACACCTTCGGCAGTGAAACTAAATTACTTAGTTGGTTGTTTTGGAAAAAAACACATGCTTTTTACTACTCCAAATGCTTATCTAAATAAAAAATGTCTCTTTACTTGTGATCTCCTACGAAATGTGTGTTGTAAGCTTGATTTTAACCGCAACCCGTTAATTTAGTCAGGTTTTTGAAGTAAAAATACGTAATTTTTAGGTGAATTTTACCATTTACCATGCTAAATTGAGTATTTGTTAATGTATTTTTTACACAATGTTGTTTTTTTATACATTGGTTTGAGGGTGTTGATGTTTTTCCGTGTATAAAAATCCGTCAATTTCAACTCTTTTCGGCAGTTTAAAAAAACGTGCCGCCATCTTTGTTTTCCTCTACTAGTAGGATATGAGCTGATAGCCTGGCAGTAGGGAACCAATCAGATTACGCAAAAGCTCATATCCGATAGCATGCTATATAATAATAATAATTAGCCCTGCAGCAGAAGCCGAATAATCGTATGAATATACATAGCCCGCAGGCTAATTAAAATATACACAAATTACCTATTTTAAAACGTACCCCCTCCCGAAAATTATCCCTTCTGAATATAATCCCGGAAAAAGGTTTTTAAAAAGTACGTTTAAAGCTTATTATCAAAGTTTTTCGATTTTTTTTCTATCTAATGTTATGTCCGAATGTTTTGATTCCTTTTTGAGGCCACTACTTTTCTTGCATCTGCTCATGGGCGTATACGGCCACATTGCGCACGCAGGAGTGGACCTAAATTTACCCACGGAGCCCACAGTCTGACAAATTTTAATTTTGCAAGACTGACATTAATTTTCCAGTTACTTTGCCGTTAGGGCTGTACCTCTTCCAACCTGGTACACCTATAAACCTCCGTGCCAAACGCTTTTCTTACGCAGAATGTCCAAGGGTGCCGGAAATTGATTGCCTGCTGTAATTGGCTAATCGCTGTTGCGGATAAAATAAATAAAATAAATAAATAAAATAAATCTGGGCAGGGCTTAGCCGTGGGTAGGGGGAAAGTGCCAGCGGCTGATATATCCAAAAGTATTTACTCTATTGAAATAAAACTTGGTAGGCTTATAGAACAATCACAAACATTTAAATTTTTATTAGTGTCACGTCACATGTTACGCCATATGACGTCATAGATGACGTCATACTTAAAATACTATAGAGTATAGTACAGCAAAACAATAGCCCAAAACCATTCTAAATCAAAATATTCTTGATCAATACTAACGTTAGAGCTAGTATAAAGAAGAAATAACTATAAAACGTAAAATTATTTTTTAAATTTTATTTTGGTATGATGTAGTTCTGATGATGAGAAGGTAAATGCTATATTTCTTTATCAAGCTCTATTCTTTTATTTTTTATCTTTAGACATTGTTTGAAGTATCTCATGAACATCATTGTTTGAAGTATCTCATGAACATCCGATCCGTAACTTTTAAAACTAATTTTTTGCTAGTTGATGACGTCATCTTATCCGCCATCTTGGATTCCGCCATAAGGATCTATGACGTCATAAAATAATCCTAAATAACACAAAACTTATGGAATGATATAAAACAATTATAAAGTTTATAAAATACTGCAAAAAAACAAATTAAAACAAGTCATCAAAAACGTCGTTACTATGGTAACGTAGAATTGTGTAATACGGAAAATGTTCCCAAGTAAATTTTAGGAAAGCCACGAAATTTCATGCATTTTTATTAAATACTCGAAAAGTTATGAGCGTTTAAATTCGTTCAAAAGAGCGGTAAATCATGTTCTTGCTTTTGTTTTTACCGTCGCGCGTGAGCAAAGTACAGTAGCCTTCCGAAGAAACTGGACAAGCAGGTAAATCGTGCAAAGCTTTGAAAGTTAAAATTAGCTTTAAACGTGCAATAGCTTTGGACAGTAATCGTTAGCTATGCAGGCAAAGCGTACGAAATAGAAAACGTCTCAACTTTTAACCCGTTTTCTGTAAGAAAATACGCTGCTAATAAAAATAAAAAATAAAAAATAATTCCGCCCGCCCGCCCCAATGTTTTCAAAAAAAGTGATGAAAAACAGAAATATTTTTTTAATTAGCCTAATATCAAAAAATTATTTTTTTAATGACCAGCAGGAATTAAAAGTTTCAGGTTATTATAGTTCCACGTTTTTTGTGCAGAAAGTCATTCCAAGAAAAAATCCACCGCCAATTTAATTTAATTTAATTTCAAGTAACCTTTGAAATGTTCAATAACGCACATGCATGCAAACATATGCAATATGAGACTTGCCTAGTCAGGTATTGGATCGATCCGTTTCACTCATAAATATGTTTTTCTCACGCTCCCATTATGTAAAAGCACTCTTTTATATATTGCAGACAACAATCTTTTTTTATATTTTTACCTAAAACACACCCATCCGCGTGCACACTGACCTTGTCAACTTTAAATTTGTCGTCTTGTCGGCCTTATTTTTTTAAAATTTTATCATCTTTTTTTCCAGTTTGGGATAAAAAGATTTCTTTCGCGTGTTTGTAAATTTAAACTTTAAAAATATGGGTCTCATATGACACTGTGAATATTGCGACAGACAATTAGAATTAAGCTTCAACGCCAATCTCCGGTTCACACAAAAGAAGGGGTTTTCCCCAGTACTCTTTAATAGTTGAATTTAGAATTCTTTTTGTTTCTCGCGTGATTTTTTTATGAGGACGTCTCGAGAATATTTTTTGACATCTGTTCTAGAAAATAGACTTAACAGTTGTTTTTTTAAGGACGAATTGTCTAGACGTGTCATACGAATCTTCATATAATCTTGTTCTCCACAGTGTTCGAACACTTTACGGTTTCCGTTGATGTTATGTAGTTAATATGACTGCTGACCAAAAAGATATCATGCTCACCCTCGATCATCGCCCGGGTTATAGCAAATCCCGAATTTAGGGCCTGCAAGATCCTGTAAAAAATTTGGCAAAACTTGGCACGGAATAAATTTGCATAATTAACTACCATTGTTAATAGCCATGGCTATATCCGAAGATTTTGAAGGCCGTTGAAGACTTATGACATACGAATCCTAGCTTTAAAATGAAGGAATTGTTGAAAAAAGCAATTACGGTTGAACTTTGTCAACTTTCGGCCGGAATAACTCAACGAAAATGCAATTTAGTCTACCCAGAGACTCTTGGGTTTATATACCTTTTTCGGTTTCCACAACAACTGAAACTTGAATTACGCTACACTATAGCCTACAATTTAACAAAATTAAATCTCATTAACTCTTGGTCAGTTGACAGTCTTCGATAGCTAAATAAACCAAAAAACAATACGAAAAACCTGTACTTTCCTGACCGTCGAATTTGCTTTTGTTCGGCAGATATTTTTTCCTTCAATTCCTTTTTGTCGCTAAAAATATTATTGGCAGAAGGTCGGTGATTCTAAAACATATTGGTTTCTTCATTGTCATGATCTGTAAGAACGTTTAGACCGAATTTCCTGGTGGGTCCCAGTGTTAAAAGAACTTAGACGTACGTTTGTCGAACAGCGGCCAGAAAGATTTTGCAGGCCCTCTCAAAACTATCGTCTCTTAGGGCCTAGTCTCGCTGTGCATAATGGGATCAGTCCCCATTTTGTTTACAGGATCTGGCAAAGATCTGGCAGGCCCTCTCAAAAGTGTGACCTGTCCATGATGCAACGAGGGCCTGCGGAGGAGGCAGCGGGAAAGCGGATCTAAGACCCTGGTAGACTTTCTCAAAGTCCTTTTCAAACATTTTTGACCTTTCGGTTCCTCGTTGACAAGGACTTTTCCCACCTGCAGCGCGCCAAAATTCACTGGTGAATTTTTCGACCGGTGACGTAATTCGGGAAGTAATTATATTCAAGCTAAATTGCTATGCAAGTGCTATCTTTGGAAGTTGGAGTTAAACAGACTCTTGAAAACGTTTTAGTAGGGGTAGAACCACTTTCCATTGCATGTACGACAACCCGAAACACGTCAAAACAGGGCGATGTACATTTCAGCGATTTCCCGCCAGAATATTTAATTAGATTCAAAAACCTGCAAGCGAAACAAGTCCGCCTCTTTCCTCCCGCTTTTCCGCTCTCCCGCCACGATCGGAAATCGCATAGAAAATCGGCCACTTTCATGGGGCAGTTCGTAGTCCACGTGCGTGCTGGCTCAAGTGAGTTGTCGGCCGTGTATTGTGTATTGATGACGTTTACACGCAGGATATTCGTTCTACGCATGCGTAGCTAATACGGGTCAGCCCGTATTTCGCGAGCCTCGACAGCCGCCATTTCCGATCTAGCCTGGTACCCTGGCCCAATCAAAGAATATGGGCCAGGTAACCACTAATCTCATTCTCGTGTCATCAGGGCTAAATCCACTTATGACGATTGCAGTTTTACTCATAACCACTAAAAACGCGCGAAATTTCAACCAATAGGAAAGCAGAAGTCTTTAGTGGTTACCTGGCCCATATTCTTTGATTGGGCCAGGGTACCAGGCTATGGTTATACGTCCATGTCCTATTTACACGAATTGCCATCCTTAGGTTAGGTTGTGTGTTGGGGTAAGGCTTTCATGAAGTACTTGGGTTATGTAGGACATGGAATTATTACCCAGGCTATCTCGTCCCCAGAGCCTTTTCAGCGCGCCAGCACGGGAGAGGCTCTGGGGACGAGAATGAGATCTTGGTATTTAAATTCTGTGTTCTGAGTCTTCACTTCTCTTTTTATTATGACCACTAATGAACATTGTGGAACGAATTTACCAACTGAGGTTATTTCCTCCTTGAACAATGATGCTATTTTATGTAATAGTTCTGAATCTATGTCTCTGGTTCGTGTACGACCAGGAGAGGCATCAATTAAACCACAGTAAGTATCTGAGTGGATTAATATCTCATATGGCTAATAATGTATATTTAATCTATCATATTTTAATTCTGACTTACTTATTGGTAAACGTAGATGTTTAGACTGCCATTATTTTGTGAATATTAAAAGTGAACGAAAGAGTTTATTAAAGTACACATGTGATGTCTGCAATGACCAATTCATGCTTTGCCGCTTTGATTGTCCTATCAATGTTAAGCCCCAGGGTGGGAGGGCGGTCAACCCACGTGGGTATTGAGGGGGGGGGGGGGGGGGATCGTCAAATCCCCTGCAGTAGAATAGTCTTGTTGGTCAAAATACCCTCCCTGGGAAATATCAAGTGCTAAAATATAATATTAAGATCATTTTACATGTCAAAAATCCCATCCCTCGAGCTTGTCAAGAAAGTCAAATTTCCCTGTCTCAGGCTATGTCGATCAGTCAATTTCCCATGAGTTGCCCACCACCCCCCACCCACCCTGGGGCTTAACATTGATAGGTGCATAATTGTCACATTAGTTGCAACAGTTAAATGTCTAAAGGCCGATTCACGCAATCCGATTTGTTGGATCCGATTAATTGGACCAGACTGTTGGATGCCTGTTTACACGATCTGTTGCCTGATCACACTGATTTCAATGTGACTTAAATCCGAGGTACTTATAGTCTTGTAAGGACCAAAATCCAACGTCGGTGTCTCCATCTTGAATTTTTCACACGCATAAATTTAAGGTAGGACTAATCAGTGATGGATCCAGCTTGATCTGGTAGGGGGGGTGCTGCAGAGGTGGATCTAGAATTTTTTTAACCTTAGTCAAACCATTCCTAGGGGGGTGCCCCGGAAAATTTTTGAAATTTGGACCTCTGAAATGGCATTTCCTGCATTCTGACCCATTTATCAAACCTGGAAGGTGTCAAATAAATTTAGGGATAAAGTGGACATTTTATTATGGATTTTATTAGGGATATCGCAGGGAAGCTAGACATTAGAAATGTGATTGACATTTTCAATAAAAAGCCACGTCGCATCCCACTGCAGCAAGGCACTAATTGAGTAATTGGCACCCTCCCTGCAGCCCCTTGGCCAAGGGCCAGGTGGGTGTGCACCGCCCTGTAAATCCATCATTATAATTATGGTGAGTGAGAAGTCTGGGGTAGTTGACTTTTTTCATGTTGTTTGATGAAAATAGAGCAGTTCTATTTCCATCCAATTTTTTGGACTGATGGATCCAACTGTCAAAAGGCCACTTTAAAGGTGTTGAAATTGGAAAGAAATCGGATCCGACAAATCGGATCATGTGAACAGGCCTTAAAAATATCTGCGTTGCATGTGAAATTTTGGCATTTGGGTTGAAAAATGTCTCTGATACAAATCAAGGTGGTATACAACTATTATTCAAAAAAGAGTAACTCCTTAAAGAATAGAATTTTTAAATTACAAACGTTCAAGAGATGCTTATTGACAGAATTCTCACATTTAAATAAAATAGTCAGATCTTTATGGCTGGCTAATGGCTAATAGTAAATATCCGACATCATACAAGCAGTCTTGTATTTCAGAATATTAAACTGATAGGTTTTTGTCTCTTTAGAGCTTCTATTAACTGAAGATCTCCATCAGATATAAATTACTCTTGTCGTTTCCTCCTCCATGTTCTAATGGACTTTGTGAATTTGTCTTGCAGTATTGTTTCTGAATTTTCAAGACAACTGCAGAAGACACAATCCAATTCATTCGCAATGTCAACATATTTTCCAAGAAAAAAAACTGTAATCTTATCCCCTCCTCTTCTAATGATTTTGTCAACAATATTTACCGTACTCTAAGGTCAGAAGCTAAAGCTTTTCCTAAGCAATGGGAGCACCCCTTGCTACTAACCTTCCACATTTTGCAATGCTCGTGAAGTTCACACACAACGCAGATATTTTTAGACAGAAGGTTGTAAGCCCAGTAATGTCTGACATTTTGCCTGGAAATGTCTTAAGTAACTGTTACAACTAATGCGACAATTATTGTCGTTAAATGGTCAACCTGAATCTGCTGTAAAAGACATAGAAATGAAGGCTGTGTACATGTATACAGTATATACTGTGTATATTTAATACAATACCAGTATACAGTTGATGTGTACAGTCTAGTATTAATTATTTCTTGTCTTATATAAAAAAATTGATTGCTTGTTGCAAAGAAGTATGTTGGAAATCTGAACTACTGTTGTAATTGTAACATTATTGTGCAGTATTAAAACAGCAGCTTACAGTAAGCAGATTGCAGACACACTAAATCACTGATTATCTGATATTGATGACAGAGGTGGTGGAAGATGGGTATGGGGGCATGCTCCCCAAAATTTTTATTTTTTAGACTCTGGAATGCACTGTTAAAGCTGCCAAAATAACCTTTACATATTTGTTAAAGCTTTCATTTAGATCCCATTGTTATAATGTATTGGCTTACCGTACATGTATGTTAGAGTACTACAGTATACAGGAATTTGTTTTGGGGGCAAAAACTATTTGTTTTGGGGGCAAAAACTACATGTTGCCCCCCACACTTCTACTGCCCCTAATTGATGGATTGTAATCAGAGAAAACAAAGGCATGTACAGCAACTATGTTCTTGCAAGAAACCTTGTCCCCAGGGTGTTTGTGAGACAAGATGGTAATGAGGTTAGTCTGATGACAACTATCTAGAATGCCTGAAAATCAGAGTACCCATACTTATAGAATGCTCAACAGTCATACCCAAAATAATGATGCGTCAATAACAAACCTAACACAAAGGAATGTAATCATGTGATAGAGGTAAACAAAGATGTTTCAATCGTTGAAAAGATCTTGCAAGTCACAGCCTGAGCTTCACCTTATATATACTCGATGTAAATTGTAAACTATTTCATTGATAATGCAATCTTGTAGTTCAAATGACAGACACTGTAACCTCACTGGAAAATCTTCTAAGTCTATTGAAAAATGTATTAAAATATTATTAAAATTTTTCTGCTAAAATTCAATGTCAACTCTGGGAACAAGATTAGCCCAAATCTGGCCTTTAAGGCTTCACCATGATATGATGATCTCTCACCTTGCTGCCATCTTGTCTCACATGTGCTCTGGGAAGGAGGTCAATTTGCAGGTAGCAGAGCCACCAACAGCCTGGGCCTTTCTGTACATCAGATGTCTGAGGAATACCATTGTGATGTGGGAAATTTTTATACATTAAAACTCAATGTCGTTTGAAAGTAAAACTCAATGCATGCTAGCCTGCTGGGCTACTGTGCACGGTGCATTCAATTTCACATCCAAGAACGTGAAACAATATCACACACTTATTGTTACAAAAACGGGTTAAACCCTAACAAGTAAATGGCCTAGTTGGAAACCTACAGGTTTTCCTGACCCACTAGCAAGTTTATACTGTCTTGCTCAAACTGGCCCAATAGCGAGTTTAGTGTTTACTCAAGTGTGTAAGATTTTGTCAGAAGGGTTAGAAAATTTCGCAGATGTGTACACTGTAACTTTTGTTGTTCAAAGATGTTTACTTCAATTATACTTGTCTGGTATTACTATTTACGTTTAGTGTTTGGAAGTTTTCCTGATTTAGGGGTAATTGTTTAGGTTGAAGATTTATACACATTCAGCATCACTGAGCTCATCTGATGCTTTGTGAAGAATGTGTACGGAAGTTGTCACACTCACTTTATGAAATAGATAAAGCATGAGCAGCGATCTGTATCTGATTTACAAGGCGAGCTGCAAGCGAGCCGTAGTAAATCTGATACAGATTGGCTGCGAATGCTTTATCGCATCTAAATAGCCATGTTTTCAAACTATTTTTCAAGTTGGAGTGATTTTAGCTAAGTAAATTGAGGAAAAAGTTTATGTAAATTAGGACGAATCTCTATGCGATTTACGGATATTGATTAAATATTTATTTCTTTTGAATTTTCTTCATGAATTTTTAATGAATTTAATAAGGTGCATTCAAGCTAAGGGCCTGTTCACATCAGACCGGGTTATCTCGGGGGGTAGGGATAACTCGGGGCTAGGGTCAAAGTTGACCCTATTTCACATGATAAAATCCCCCGAGTTATCTCGGTCTCATGTGAACGGTTTACTTTTTTAACATGGAAATAAACTAACACCGAGTTATCTCGGGGATAGGGATAACCCTACCCCCCGAGATAACCCGGTCTCGTGTGAACAGGCCCTTAGTGATGGACGAATGATGCAGACAGACAGACATTGTCTTCTTACTCCATTGCTTTTCGACTTTGCCTATGAAATGAAAATTTTCCCTTCTTTTTACATGTATGAAATTACAGTCTATGAAAGAACATGTAAGATAATGAATGATGGCTTTTACATGATAAGATCTTTAATATCTCTTTATACTCTGTTCTTGAGTAATTACAAATTATATAATTTGAGCTGTGCTTTTGCTGTACAAGCTGTCGTAAGTTAAACCATGGATTAAACTCAGAGAAAAACTTTTGAGCTCCAGACGGGACTCGAATCCAACCTTTGCTATAGTTTTAACTTTTAATGTGGTTGCTATGGTAATATATTAGTTCCCAGGCTACTCTAGTACTCTCTTTCATTTTCACAATTATTTGTTTTCATGATCAAGCACATTCGAAATGACGTTTCGAGTTTAGCATATGTGCTCTATAGTTTCCAGTGTAATAAGACTTTGAAAAAATAAAACAGTAACTGTAATAACATGCAGGAAATATTGGCGGGTTGGATAGACCTGATCTAGATTGGTCTAATACAATTATGATATTTTTTAACAGATATATTCTGCCAATCAAAACTCTCTTTGAAGTGAAGAGCATCAGTGAAACACAAAATGCCAAAGATAAAATTAAAGAACAGTCCAATTTTGAGGAAAATGATCATTCTGAAGGTCCACCAAGAAAGAAAAAACAAAAGGGAATGAACAAAAAGCGACCAAGACAAGCAAAGCCTGATGGCAAGAGCAAAATATGTCGCAAGTTTATTGAGGATGAAACCTGCCCTTTTGGCGATAATTGCAATTATTCGCATAATTTAGAAAACTTTATTGCCAACCGCTTGCCTGATATAGGAGAGACATGTGTAAATTTTAAACTTTTTGGCAAGTGCCCCTACGGAGTGGCTTGTAGATTTGGAAAAGAACATCTCTCAGAGGATTTTAAAAACCTTGTTGACGAAAAAGCTATTAGCCAGCCATATTCTGAAAGAGTAAAAAATTGTTTAACTAATGAGCTACAATTTTTGCTACGTAAGAAGAAAATCCAATGTCCAAGATCAGACGAATATCTTGAAAAGATGAAATCTTTATTATCGCAAAAGAAGTCATTGGGAGAAATAGAGGAATGTAAAAGGACTGGTGCTGTTACAGATGAAGATATTATTAAGCCAAGATTCACTGAAAAAAAAGTGGTAGGTTTCTGAAATGTCATTTCATATCATATTATTATATAGAGATTCATTTAACACTAGTTTTATTCCTTTATTACCATATTAGTACCTCTTATAAAATCATTAGTACTTTTTAGAGATCTTTTAAACTTTTTTTTTTAACTCAGGTACTTTAATTTATTTACTTTCTGTTAAATTTTAGATTGATTTCTCCGACAAACTTTATCTCGCGCCTTTGACAACTGTAAGTCTGTTTTTTCCTTGTTTAAGCCCCGCACAGACGACCAGGTTTTCCTTGACAAGTTTTTCTCTGACAAGTTTTATTTGTTCGTGTGTACGACACAAATTGACAAGTTTTTTTCTTGACAAGGAGTCTTGTTCAAAAACTGGTCATGCTACTATATCGTACACACGAACAACGAAAGCTACCAAGAAACTTGTCGGAAGGAAAACTTGGTCGTCTGTGCAGGGCTTTACATTACATTTTATTAAACTATAGACGATAGTGTTAAGCATGCATGTGTAAAAAATTTGACACAGGATTTATCAAAGTTTCAGAGATACTGATGTTTTTGTAACGGGAAATATTTTTGGAAATACTTTCAAAAAATGTCAACTGTGACGTCACAGTTTACTTAATATGTTCTTTTACTTTTCAAGAAATCTACAGGTCGAAAAGATCGGAATAAAATCGGGAAAATGTGCCACTGTCGTCGGAACTCGAAAGTTTCGAATAGCATAGCATATAGCATAGCATAGCATAAAATAATTTTGACCACTCCCCCAAAGCTTATTATAGTTTTATTTTCCCAACGAAAGTCTGTCACTTTATTTCATTATATACTCATAAGTATATAGTATATATATATATGGAGGTGGGCTGTGGCGGGGTTGCCATGGTTACCTGGCTTTATAAATTATTTTATTATACAGCAAACTTGGTTCGACGTTACGTTTTACCTTAATGCCTCGTATCTGTGCGATTGCGCCATGTGTGGTAACCTGTTATGTAATTTTTTTGCATGCAACTTACTCCAATCAAACCAGTTTGATTTTATCGCTGGCAATTGCATGCGGTTGCGCCTTGTCGCAAATATCTGTTGTTTTGGTGCCCGTACGATAATTAAAACCAACCATTTTTTTGGTTATTTATTTTCTGCTTTTATTGGACTGGTGTTTTCTATTGTGCAACATTTAGGTTGGGAATTTGCCTTTTAGGCGAATTTGCAAAGGATATGGAGCTGACGTCACTTGCGGCGAGATGGCCATGTGCACTAATTTGCTGCAGGTATATCAAAGAAACAAAATATTTGGGTACTTACTGTAAATCGTACTATAATCTTGTACTGTACTATGTACTGTACTGTACAGTGTTGTACTGTGTACTGTACTATTATAGTGTTCTAAACTAAACTGTACTAAACGGGAGGTCTTTACGGCAAAGTTATCTTGCCCACAGTCTTTCAGTACAGATCGAGCGAAGGACAGGGTAATTTTGCCGCAAAGACCGACCAAGCGAGGTTGATAAGGTTTTTATTATATAGCCCAAGTTTTTTAGTTTTATAATTTTGAATATGGAGAATACAAGCAGCACAGAGCGAATTAACCGACTTTCAAGGAAAACTGTAAACAACAAAAACACTTTCAGTCACCGTAAACATTGTCGTATATTAATATATTTTCACGAAATCTGAACATTATTTTAGCTTGACTTGCTCAATTTTTGTAATGACCGATTTTTACCGGTTTTTAACGACCGCTCAGGAACAAATAAAATTTCAGGAAAGTCGCGTTTGGACTGATCACGCGACAGAGCCCTATAATAATGTAGTGTAATTCATTTTAAAATACTGCTCTTCTGCTTACCCACGGGTAATAGACTACTGGTGTCTTTGTAGTATATATAATTTGGTTCATTTAACAATATTTGTATAGGGTCATCAATCTGAATGGGCTTTGGTTAAGCGACACCCATGTGAGGATATATTTGGCGTTCAGGTGGGTTTGTGCAGTTTGTTTATTGTTTATTTATTTGTTACGTTTTCCTCAGGTACTGATATAGTAGATAATTACATCAGAGTGTATGCAGGGAAAAGGTGCTTAGATTACAGTGTAATAGTATTCACTGGATTAAACGCCGCTGCGCTCTTTAAAACTTTTGGGTTTCAGATGCGGCGCTTATTCGGAGGAGCCGCTGTTTAAAAAACCGCAACATTTGTAAACGACAACAAACAAAAGTTACAGAGCTAAATACGAGAGCAATGAAATATACCCACTTTGAACTGAAAACATTGCCTCAAGTTACTTGTACATACTTGTACGGATGTACCGTACTTGTCTCTTACTTCGGCTCCACGATCAGATAGTGCTTCAATTAACTTTTTACTCGCATTGTTGTTGTGGAACAACTTCATATTTTTAACCTTGTCTAACCAGTGGCGTCATGACAGGGGGGCTATTTCCGACAAATCCAACAAATATCAAATTATAGGGGGCTATACACCCCCTACAATTTGATATTTGTTGGATTTGTCGGAAATTTTGTGGTTGTCGGTGAAACATGCTTTGGACTTGAGTCTCCCCGTTGAACACCTCCCACGACGCCACTGTGTCTAACGCCAGACGATTTAATATTGTTGCTTTCACTTGCGGCACTTAATTGATGGCGTCGCTCAATCGAGTAAGTACTGTACGCGAATTATTGTAGTTTAAAATAACATTTTTAAAAACATAGGTACGCACTGCGTACATGTGTCTGCAGGTTTAAAGGTGCTGCGTGTTAGACGATGCAATTTTTTTCGTGAAACTGCAATAGTTTGTAAACTAGAAGAAGCGACACAAGTTTCACGAGGAGTGTTGCACTGTGCATATGTGTATGGTTTGTGAAATTTGTCACGCAACGGCGTTTAGCTTGTGAGGCAGACATTTAATTATGCTTCTCGGCTGTCGCGCAAAACCCGTAAGGCCAGAGAAAGAGTTTCCTGCTCGCCAGAAGCCTATTTGCATGTTGTTGATAGATAGCGTCAATGGTTCTATGAGAGTATAAATATGGGACCTGTCTTCACAACGATCACCCCTGATGAAGACACAAAAGATCGTAGTGTCGAAACGTTGGGTCATGAACAGTTCATCACTTGGCTGCGTTGGGAATTTATTTGAAGATATTCTACTGTACGTTGATTTTAACACCATGTTTGTTATTTATTCCAGCTTTGTGGAAGTTTTGCTAACACCATGAGTAAATGTTCTGAGTTACTACAAAATAGAGCCGAGATTGATTTTATTGATATCAACGTGGGGTGTCCCATAGATTTGGTATTCCATAAGGTAAATTAATTGAATTAATTTATATTGTCTTATTATATGTAATATTTAAAACATGAGCAGCAGTTTTAAATCTGATAAAACACGCACTACGAATGTTTTGAATAGCTTCACAGGGGCGGATTTAGCGTTAGTCAAATAAGTCATACGACTAAGGTAAAAAAATCCGCAAGAAAAAATAATTATCGTATCGTTCTTCCCTCAGTCTCGAGATCGCCGAGATAATCGATTAGGTGAGACCGCCGACCGGCATGTTAACCCGCGTCGCGCAGTTTACTTTGTTCTTTTTCGACGGATTTGAGGCTATTGTATCAGCCGCTGTGATTGGTTAAATTTATAAATTAGCCTTTATAGCGATCTGTGATTGGTTTGCCGGATGTTCGCCGGATTTCTTTGTCTTTCTCGACGGATTTAGACCCCTTGTATCACCCTTTCTGATTGGCTTAATTTTTCAATAGCTCTTTATGAAGAGCACGGATTGGTTTAGCGGCGTTTTACTTTGTAGTTCTCGACTGATTTGTGGACTGATCAGTGGCGATTCTGACTAACTTGCGCTAGTCTGGTCGTATAATTACTACAAGGCACAAGCGGATTCTTTCGTTTCGAACATGGCTTTGCCTAATACAAACGTAATAGATCTTGATGTATTCGCTTTGACGGGCAACGGCGAGATTGTATTGCGAGAGATTTATAAAACGGGAAGTTTAATACCGTCGACTCGAGGGGCAACAAGCGAAGGATGCTTTGCGCAAAGCCAAGCATTTTACCAAGATGGCAAGACGCTTCAAAGGAATTTTGGCACTGAGATATACGTGGTAATATACGCCAAAAATGACAAGAAGAAACCGCGTGCTGCTCTCAAGTAAGCAGATTTTTCTCCCTTAATTATTTTCTAGTTATTTATAAATATTAAATACGACAATAACAACCTTCGCCACGATTGAAACCACATGGCATGTCTTCAAATGAAAGGTGACCTTTATTACTGTTAGAATCTTATTTATTAATATATTTCTAGCTGTCCTTTCTTTCCTAGTCTTAATATCTACGTGTTTGTAGCGCAAGTAGCTCAAATTCATTCAGGGTTTTCCCTTCTAATTCTTGTATTTGTTAATGGTTTGAAAACTTAATTGAAACATGCCATCACCCTAATTATATTAATGTGCTTTTGAGACTAGCATTGTAGCAAAGAGTAGCAAAGAATTGAAATACGTACAAGCTAAAGGATTTTGTCAAGATTGGATAATGTAGACTACTTCCTAAATTCATAAAATAGATAGTGGGGTCTGGCAATCATAATCATGTTATTTTATACGAGAGGCCATAGTTAGGGCCTGTTTGGTTTTCAAGGTAGGGTTACCCCTACCCTGGGTCAAAGTTGTCACCCTGCTGCTTGTGTCAACTCCATTAGATGTGGTTACCAAGCACTAATGACAAGAAGCCTGGTACAAGTAAAAAGTTGTCTGGGGTAGGCGAGTTTAATAACCCTACCATGCAGCTACTAGGGTAACCCTAGTGTGGTGATAGGGCTATTCTAGCACCTGGGTTACCCTAGTGTCCTTGTAAATACAACAAGCAAAAAAACCCAGTAAATGTATGAGAGCTACATGTAAGGTAACCAGCGTGTTAGAGTAACCCAGTCGTGGCTAGGGTAATCCTACCTCCTTGTAAACATGCAAGCCCTTAGTATAGAGACTGAGTCAGGCGTACAATGTTTTTTAATTTGACATAGTATTTAAATGTTTTAGGTCTGAGGCATCTGGGAATTGCCTATACAGCTCTGTTTTGAGCTCCTGTATAGAGTGAAATGGTCCAACCTGCCGTATCGTTATCAGTTACATATAAAATATTTGAAGTCATGAATCAGACTTATTAAATATTTGAAGTAGATGTATTGTATCTGTTGTTTATTTCTTGGTTAAAATAATTAAATCTGCTATTTCAATTACTGTAACATATAAATTGTAAAATTATTTCTCAAATGAAATATAAAAATGAAACAATTTCCATTTAGACAAAATAATTTTTGGACATGATGGTACTTAGAAAATGCAAATTTTCCTCACTGTAGTGCCCTCAGAATGCAGAAAAAGCATTTCAGACCCAAAATTTAAACATTTTCTGGGGAGCATGACCCCCCCCTGTCCACTCCCCCTAGAACCCAAATAGTTTGGACTAAGGTGACAAAAATCCTAGATCCGCCCCTGCTTCAAAAACGAACAATTTGGTAAGTTGATTGGCGTAGTAATTTTGAGAAACAATGTTGTCTAAGTCGAGAAAATCAAATCTGAAGTTTATGTAAATTAGCAGAATTTTTTATCATCAATATAAAACCACGGACACGGTACAGATTTCCTTTGTGTTTTCTTCGTGAATTAATGAGTTTTGAAAGTTTCTTATACTTTTTTGTGTTGGTTTGTTGACAGTGTCGGTTTGCTGTTGCTGGTTTTTCTTCGAAAACCAGTTCTTAATTTATCATGGCGAAGTAGAAATTCTTAAATTAAAATACATGGAGCTTGTCCGCAAATTATTTTCGGGATATCTTAATTTCTTTTAATTGCTTTTTAATTGGCACGATTCTTCAATGTTTTAGTTGTTTTAAAAAATTGTTTAGACCTTTTTCATTGAGTTTTTTTTCTTAGAGGGCGAAATTATGTGGCGCTAACTAGAGTATAGAGGCCTATGTACACGATACGGGCGTCACCATGACGTACGTGATCGACCGACAAGCATTTAAAGTGTATATGAAATGAAAATTAAGTTTGTCTTATTTGTAATTATTTGCTGGGCAATAAATTTTATAACAAGATTACGATTCCCGTCTGGTACCTCGATTGCTACAATACCTTATTCAAAAATGGTCGCCGAATTAGAATTAGTTTATGTGCATATAAATTAGCCTTATGACCTCGTTTTAAAGTAAAAATTATTTTGAATTTCACACATGAAAACGAGTTCATAAGGGCTAATTTATATGTATATAAAATAATTTTAATTCGGCGGCCATTTTTTAATAAGGTCTATAGAGTTTTTCCATGTCTCACTTCGTTCTTAAGAAAATACGATTTGTTTGATATGCAAATAACCCACTGCATATGTCACACTGCATGAGTTTATTGTAAAATTACCAGTGTGACGTATGCAGTGGGCTATTTGCGTATCAAACAAATCTTACTTTCTCAAGAACGATATGGAAAAACTGTATAAGGTGTTTCTTTATCGTTTTAAGAGTTCCTCCAAATAATTAAGACAAACTTAATTTTCATTTCATATAGACTTTTAAATGTGTTTTTCAACATTCACCATCGAATCATTAAGGTGAAGTAATACGAGCAACAAATTGCTGCAACATTGTTGCGTTGCCAGTTGAATAGCGTTGTTGCACGTAGTACCACCCACCTTAAACATTGTCACGCAACAATGATTTTGTTGCAAGTTGAATCAGCATGTTGCAGCAAGTAGAACTGCATGGAGTCTACTTTTTCAACAAGACGGCGTCATGTTTTTTTAAACTGCCGAAAAGAGTTGAAATTGACGGATTTTTATACAGAAAAACATCAACACCCTCAAACCAATGTATAAAAAAACAACATTGTGTAAAAATACATTAACAAATGTACAATTTAGCATGTCAAATGGTAAAATTCACCTAAAAATTACGTCTTTTTACTTCAAAAACACGACTAAATTAGCGGGTTGATATTAATGTGTTGCCAAACAAAGAAACTCACGGTTAAAATCAAGCTTACAACACACATTTCGTAGGAGATCACCAGTAAAGAGACGTTTTTTATTTAGATAAGCATTTGGAGTAGTAAAAAGCATGTTCTTTTTCAAAAACAACCAACTAAGTAATTTAGTTTCACTGCCGAAGGTGTTTCAGTTTCATTTTTGCATGAAATCAAAACCTTTTTCACGACAGCAACGCTAATATAAACAACTGACCCACCTTTTGACTTCATAATGGTACCTTTTAATCTTTTTTGTTGATCTGCTTTGATTTTTTGCCTCTCGAGCAACATTTATGCAACATTTCAAAGCTGTTCAGTGCCGAACAGCTCAGCGAGAAACTATGTGAATGCATCATTACGCATGGCGGAAGTATTAGTTGCCTGTTGAGTGTTGCCTATGCCGGAAGTTTGTCGTTTGAAACATTTCCCTGTAATTTTGTCTCTTGTACAGTGGTTGGCTATATAATAAAACAGTTATACCATTCGCTCTCGTCGTATACGAACTAATAGCCAACTCGGCGAAGCGCCTCGTTGGCTATGAGCTCATATACGACTCGAACTCATGGTATAACTGTTAAATGGTCTTATAGTAATTCTAGTGTCATTTTTTTCTAGGGAGCTGGTTCAGCTCTAATGGAAAGAGTGAAACGCTTTGAAGAAATCGTTCGTGGAATGAAATACGTAATGACGAGTGTTTTCAGTGCTGTTGCTATTTGTTGCTGCTGCCGCTGCTATCATCATCATCATCATTCACATCATCATCGTCGTCATGCACCATCGTCATTATCATCATCATAATTATCATTATTAGAATTATTGTCATCATCTTCCTTGTCATTATCATCATCCTCTTTTTCATTGTCATCATCATTATCATCATCATTATCATACCTCTCTCCATCAATTTTCGTATTTTCTTAGAGCATGCAAAATAAAACCATTGTTGGCCGCTGACAACAATGTCGAAAATATATATTTAAATGGGCGTATTAATATGAATCGGGAATGTCGGTAAACCATAGACTTTTCGACTTTCTATTAGTGTTCCGTATAAGCTTTTGAAGAACCAGAAAAGGCAAAAATAATGAACAAGTGAAGAACTGTATTGTGAACATTTCTAGCATGCAAGAACATATCCGTTCTCATCAGAAGCAGAAAATAAAAAGCAAATTACTTTATGGTAAATACTTTGTACAAATTAACCTTGAAGTAATCTATAAATGGTTGTCTGTTTTTTGGGGGTTTTTTTAATTTAAGGTTCTTGATATACCTCTTACTGTTAAAATGAGGACGGGAGTACATGACAAGAACTGGAATGCCTATAATCTTATCCCAAAACTTAAAGACTGGGGAGTGTCCCTTATTTCGGTAAGTCAATAAGTTTTGTCATTTAATGATCAGCCCCGTTTCCCCCCTGGTTCCTACGCCCCTGCTGTCTCTACAGTAGTGAGTAAGGAAGAACTGGGTTCTAGTAAAAAATGCGTGAATTCCCGCACATTTCTGGGTAGTCCTCGCCGAGTTCATTTGTTCTTGTCATCTTGTTTTTGTCCTTCATCTTGGTCTAATCCCTTACGGATGATTCTGAGTACAGGGTTGCATGGGACTGATGAATTATTTATTTGAATAGATCTCTGTTTTTTGTCTTGTTTTATCAACTATGTTAATTTATATAATTGTTTCTATAATTAGCAGTAATTAATGTGGATATGGTTTTGTATATATCCTTATAACAAAATCGAGTGACGAATTTCATGGGGTTTTTTCTAGCTTCACGGTCGTTCTCGCGAACAACGTTATACGAAATCAGCCGATTGGAGTTACATAAACCAATGTGCAAGTGTTGCTTCTCCTATACCATTATTTGGTAAGTTGTTAAATTGTTTGTATTAGTATCACATTAGTCCCTCCTGACCAAAAAGGAGCTGGGAGCTACTGTATTGTTGTGCTTTTATTCGACGAGCCTGTCACATGTTTCTTGCAAATTTTAAGCCCAATTAAACTACTGAAGTTTTTTGTAATGCTAACCGTAATAGATCCCAGTATCTATAGGGTTTAATGACCGTGGACACTCATTGCCCTAACACAAAGGCAATTTACAGTGCAATCTGCGCAGTCGCAGAAATGGGGCTTATATCACCATGTTTGTTGATGTTTCTCAAAGTTCACAAGCTGATTTTATTGTTTGCGGAAAAGTTGTGGTCTCGCGAGCGTTTGTAAAGAATGGACAACAAAGATGTCAGCCACGATACTTTAAAAAACAAACTCTTGACCATGCGTAGTTTGCTAAAAACAACTTTATTGCCTCATTTATCGTGCAACACACTTTGTGTCTTGATACACTCGTCGTTTATAATAATGTCATGTAAATCTCATTTAGGAAATGGAGATATTCTATCATTTGAAGACGTACTTCGTCACAGACAAGAGACTGGAGTTTCTGGAGTAATGATTGCAAGGCAAGTTATTTTAATAATTTAAGAATTATATCTTTTATACCTTACAGCTACTGTAAGAACTAAGTTTATCAAAATTAGAGGTTTATTAGAGAACCGAAAAACAGGAAAGATTGACGCACCAACTTCGAGACTCGCTAAATGTAGTATTTATTATTTAGAACAAACTGCTATAGGAAGTGTGACCTATCTCATTTAAAGAACATCCCCCGAATTCAGTCGCAAATATATAGTGGTCAAGGAAGGAGCATGTATTGCGGGAGAATAAAAGATAAAAATATCTACTTGCTTCTCGTGTTGATGTCTGCTAAGTTTGAAAAACAATGTACATTTGTCCCAAAGAAAGTGTTGCTCCGCCGAGCGACGGCCGGAGGCCCAGTGCAAAATGAGTGGGTAGTTTGGCCCCTTTACTTCCTGGGAATGTGGAGAGGGAGTTTTCCCGAAAAATGTAGTATTTGTGCTTGACGAACGTCTACCAAAATCTGTTACTCACAATATTGACCAGTGGGCTTCTTTCTTTGCAGAGGTGCAATAATTAAGCCTTGGATTTTCACTGAAATTAAAGAACAAAGGTAAAATCATTGTAGCCTGTGTACAGCCTGAATATACACCTGTAATTCAGTCTGTGAAAACTCGCAGGATAGCTTGTCGACCCCCGCTGGGCTTCTCAGATCTGAGAATATTCGGAGTGGTTTAATACTCATGATACATAATTGTTTATGTGATTGGAGTATTTGATCTCACGAGAATTCCTGGAGAACTAATTGTAACTGGAATAAGACAGGGCTTGTGATTTGGACAATCAAAATCTACTTCTCACATCTGTGAAGCTCAGTGGGGGGTCGACAAGCTATCTTGCGAGTTTTCACTGACTGAATTACAGGTGTATATTCAGGCTGTACACGGGCTAAATCATTGTTGATGTTTCTTTTAAGTTCCCACCGTAATCATTAATTTTAAAGGTTTATAGGGATTTATGTTAAACGCTGTTTGTTTTGATTGATTGTTTGTTTGTTCGTTCGTTCGTTTGTTTGTTTGTTTGTTTGTTTGTTTGTTTGTTTGTTTGTTTATACGCTTTGTGTAAAAGCGTTTGCTTCACTTATCTTTTATTTCCTGAGGATTCCTTATTTTGGGTTAGTATGTTACAATGAAATACAATTGTTGTAATAAACATCCGAAAATAATCTTCTATGATAAGTATACTATACAAATATAGGCAGGGGTGGCAACATCTACAGTATATCTAAATGAACATGTGCATGTTTAAAAGACTTACGTGGGTATATTTGTATAGTTGTATAATACATTTTCATAAATGTAGTTGTCTTTTCCCTACACATTGTCTTGCAGTGTTTTCAATTTCCTTAATGATTCAAGCCGTTGTTTAGAAATATACCGAGCGAGAATAAAACAAAATAAAAACAAGGGTTTGGAGAGAAGTGCTCCGTTTGGTAAAATCTGTGGTCAAACCTCATCCCAACGACTCATCGTTACGGCCTTAGATTGCCATCGGGTATATAATCCCCATTAGGACTTAGCGCGGTTTTAAGGGGTTGGGGGTAGGAAAAAGCTGGCGAAGGTGAAAAAGCGGGCGAGGGTGAAAAAGCGGGCGAGGTCGAAAAAGCGGGCGAAAGAGAAGGGGGCGGATGAAAGGTTTTCTCTTTCGCCCGCTTTTTCGTCCTCGCCCGCTTTTTCGCCCTTGCCCGCCTTTTCCAACCCCAAACCCCCAAGACTCCAACCCTTAAAACCGCCAGCTACGCAGGCTAATTAGGACTCTGCTCTAATGCCCTAGGGGTAATAATCCCCATGTAGGACATAACCTGCCAAAGGGGTAGCGACCCCCTAAGACATCGATCTGACTTGGTTGGTTTTCCCGCAAAAAGGAGAAATATTGTTCCAATTGGACAACAGTAATTTGTCACTCGTTTTGCACGTGCGAAGTCGTGCTGACCAAGGAAAATGACCTTTAGAACCATCTGGGGTTTATTTATTGTTGTTGATAGGTTAAAACTGACCTTTGCTCACCTTCCTGTTCAAAGGTTTTGTACAGATTTCTGTTCAACGTTTTGTGTATTTAACTTAAATTTAGATATTAGGCGCATATAAATTGGCTTAAATTTTTTTCTTAAATTTCCTATGGTCGCTGTTGTTGTGGCTACACTATTGTTGCTCTGGCTGTCATTATTGCATTGGTTTTTGGTTTCCTTTTTCTGCTGAAGACATTGGGATATATCTTCGTCTGAAAGACTTGATATTGTGAAGAAGTACGTAAACTATGGCTTGGAACATTGGGGATCTGATTCTGAGGTAAAATTTTGTATTAATTTTTTTTTAATCTTTTGCATGTCTTACATATTATCTCATTTCTGTTGTAAACAACAGGGTGTTGAGAAAACTCGAAGATTTCTTCTTGAATGGCTGTCGTTCCTCTACAGGTATTGTTTTTTTACGTTTTTATTTGTCTTTCTTTTCCAAATAGGAGTCTCTTATTGTGACGAATACTAGAGTACTTCATTCACCTGCATGAGGGGAAACCCTCGGACAACAGAATGAGATAAAGTGCCTATGAAGCAAAAATGAACTCCGTCTCTTTTGATAAAAAACACACTTAAAATGTCAAAGTACCATTTTGGGGATATTTCAGTTTGTTTGTTAAACATCTTGACGTCGCACGTGCTTAATGAGTTATCGGAGGTTATAAAACTTTTCTATTATCAAACATAATCACTTGAAAAAATGCATATACTTTCTTCGAATTAATTTGATTTGACAATAGCAAAGATATATAACCTACTCCGATAACTCATTAAGCACATGTGACGTCAAAATGTTTAATTTGCATATAAAACAAACTGAAAAATCCCAACGAAGCAAGGAAACGAAAAATTGCAAAAGAATTAAGTGTGATTGTCATTTAAATTTCGCTTCTTAGGCACTTAAATTGTAAATGTATTTAATATTCAATTTTCCAACACTGATGTATTTTGTGAGTTCTGATTGGATAATTTGCACCACGTGATACCCTGTATCGTGCAGTAAATGTTATAACACATGGAAATTATTGCATGATTGCCGAATTTTTGAAATTGTGAAGCTACACCGAGGGATACAAAAGTTAAAACAGCTTGGAATATTTACAATTTTTAAGGTAAACTAGTATTTTAGATGTTTTTAAGCGAGGAAATCTAAACAAAGATACCTTGTAAATGATCAGATTGTCACTCATTTCGCAAGCGTAAATTTCATATCCAGTGTATTCAAATTGAATATTAAAATGTTTTATAAAGCACTCTTTGTTAGAGTTTTATCGGGATTTTACATCCACTCGTTCACTAACAAGGAACTCGAAATTAAATGTAAATACTGCATTCGGCTTCGCTCGATCAGTATTTAATTCTCGTTCCTTGTTAGTGAACTCGTTGGTGTAAATCCCGATAAAACACTCGCGCGAGTGCTTTAATTCTTAAATCGAATCAGAAAAAAAGAGCTATAATTCCTGTGTTGCCGGTTTACCATTTTCGAATGACTTATAGTGCATTAAAAAAAACTGACTATTCTACTGGGCAATATAAAATGTACTGTAGGTTAATACTGTATAAACTAAATTCAGAAATAAAACACTTAACCAATTTTTCGTCTACTGTATATGATATAGCATGGTATATACATCTTTAACAATTTTTGCTTTAATTGGCATATTCAGATATATTCCAGTTGGACTTCTAGAAAGACTTCCTCAGCGTATTAATGAAAGACCATCACCTTATTTTGGGCGAGACGATCTTGAAACATTGATGGCAAGTAACAAATGTGAAGATTGGGTTAAGATAAGGTAATTTTCTTCTATCTACTAGTATAATATGTACTGTAGCTCGTTGGAAATTAGAGCAAGTCGTCTAAATGTTATAGTATAAACCAACTATTTTATTCAAAATTTGATTTAAAACTTTGGCAAAATGCATTCTTAAAAAGTAAAATCACACCGCATGATTTTCTGTTGCCAGCATGGAGTATGGACCATCTTGTCAAAATTGTGTTCAGTCCTGAAGACAATGTTGTTACAACTACACAATTACAATTATAATAATATACAGGGCAAAATTACTTGCATACGATTGGCTAATGAAGAGGGCATTTTTTTTGTAATTCAGGGCAAAATTTCTTGCACTTGATTGGTTCCTTGATCAGCAGTACTTGCATGTGATTGGTCGCTTTGTTACGTAGCAACAGTGAACCTCTGAGAACTGACTTTTTTTCAACAAATCTGCAAGGTTTTTCGGTCTGAAAATGCTTTTTTGTTTACTTTGAACTATTAGTGAAAATGAATACACTAAAAAATTTACGAACTTTTGCCTGTGTTTACAAAAAGAAAGCAACAGGCACAGCAATAGAGCGAGGAAAATTGGAGTTGCACAATCACTTATAGTAATATCTACTGCGTGTAATGTCTATGGTACAGCTACTATACATGGTAAAAACAAGGATGTAATTGGTATAGGTAATCACATGGGGCCGAGGAAAATTGAGGTTTAATCTCACGAGTGTTTTCAAAATTTTACAAAATTGCCGGAGTCGCGTAGCGACGAGGCTAATTTGTAAGATTTTGAAAACACGAGTAATATTAAACCATAATTTTACGAGAACTCATGCGATTATGTGTTAATAATATAGCGGGGAAAAGTGTTCAAGAGCTATGTTATGTCCAGAACATGTCGAAGTACATGTACCTTATTACGGTCGGTGCTAGCTCGGCAGCACAACTGTTAATTTTGATGCTCTTTTTGCTGCCATGACGTGCTTTATTATTATTATTAATTTGGTTGGTAACTCTGCGTGCACGTTTGCTAGAGTACAAGAATATTAAATATTTGAAAGATTGCATAGTGGTGAAATATATAATCCTAAAGTGTTTGCGGATACACCATATAAATTATATAATTGCTAAAATTAATTAATTTACATGGTGTATCCACAAACAATTTAAATTATACATAGGATATCTTGTCAAGGATTTATGCGTAAAATTAATGTAAAGTTTCATGTTACTGATAGTATAATAGTCCAATCCTACTTTTAAACGTATTTATCATTTGATAGTGTGTGGCAATGTTGGAATGGTAAATGCGTTTTCCAAAGCAATTTTATAGTTTGTCACCACGACAAAATCATTATTTTATTGGCTTACTTTCTCCATTTTTGATATAAAGTTTTATTCTGCAAAAATATTTTGTTTTCTATAATACAATCAATTACCGAAGTTAAATGTTCCTAAATGCATCGTTGTATCACGGCAGTAATAATATGTTAAGGTCAACGTCTATTTTCCTTTTTTTTAGTGAAATGGTTCTCGGTCCCGTTCCTTCAGACTTCACGTTTCTTCCGAAACACAAAGCTAATTCATATTCCTAGTAGGATGAATGTACTAAATACCATGCATCATGTGTACACTTTTCATGCATGACATATATAAATGTATGATTTTTCATGTGAATACCAGTGTACTTATTTGTCGCTATACAGAGTGTCACGCCGGTAGATGGTGATTGTTGTTAAAAGGTGACTTGTTCACTAGCGTGAATAGGACGACAATTGAGTGGATAACACTAAAATATAGGAAACCAGATATTAACTATATATAGAGTCTGTATTTTATATCTAAGTATGGACGATTTGTGTTTAAGTTGTAGTTTTAAGCGTTTTTATTAAATTTTGAAATGTCATTGACTTAATATTGCATTATTTTGTTTTTTAATGCAAATTCTCATTTATAATTGATAATGCAGGCTTACATGAAGTACCTAGTTACATAGGATATGAACTTACAACCTACAATCCTGAGATTAATAAGGAGAATTTGCGGCTTGAATACTTAATAAACATTTTTCGAGAACTTATATACGTTGTAGAAACACTTGTTGTTTGGGACAGCTAAAGATTTTTTTAACTATGATTTCTTGTTCTTCTAAACTCCCCCCCCCCCCCCCCCCCCCCCCCCCCCCCGTTTTTCTATAACTGTATGGAATCACGGAAAATGTTTTCTTTTTCTTAAATGTAAGATCTATACGGCTAACTTGTCAGAAATAGTACAAGACTGCACTGCAAAAGTACATACACATATCACTGTTGAGGCCATCTAATCCGAGTCCAAATCCACGTGCGAGTCTGAACCACTCAAGTTAAAGTCCGCCAGTACAATTCCAAGTCCTTGCCATTCGAGTCCGAGTCTTTTAAGGCTTAAAAGTAAATTGTTAAAACACACAGATCGCGAATCTCAATAAATATATGCGTGCTTTGTATTGTGGGATACTGGGGTGAGTAAAACTCGTGTGTTCTCGCTAATACATTGTCGTTTTAAAAATGGAGGTTTTGTTGTTTTCAATGATTTATGTGTATACAAGTTAGTTGTTTCTTGTTACAACCATAGAAACGTTGGCACCAAATTTAAACAAAGTAAAATGTGCTTTTGGTCAAATAAAAGTAGAGTGTTACTTGGGATTCCGTTGGCTTTTCGTCCAACTGACTCATTTAATAAGTCAATATATAACATTTAGAAGGACTTAATTTTCAAGGATTACGAGTTTGCACATAAGAGCGCTGGCCGATAATTTTACTCACTTCAAGTATCCCATAATGCACCAAATACGCTGGTTTGGCGAGATTCGCGACCATTGCGCTATTGGACAATATTGTTGAACAATGGTTAAAATTTTCAACAATTAAAAGCTATATTTTCTGCCAAAACGGGGTAAAAATGTTTAACATTTCCTGAATTACTGCACTCTAACTGTCGAATGCAACAAATCTTTCGGAATGGAACAAGCAATAAAAATAGGCATGTCCAGACATGCACGTATCTACTGCGTTCAATTATGCCTATAGCTAATATGGTAAAAACAATGTTGTAATTACTGAATGTACTTGTAGTGACCTTGTATTCAGAGCTGAACAAGATTTTTGTCGATGCTAGCCATGCTGTGTTTTTACCTTAAGAAAGGAACTCAGAGTAAAGCCAGCAAAGCACAGGAGGTACAGAAGCACGAGTCCCAAGCCCATGCAGATATGTGCATGGTCACCCATTCAAATATTAACTCAATCAAATTGGGCTTCACTTAGGTCCTCGTGGTGAGAGGCAGTGTGATAATAGCTTGACTATTAGAGCTATGGTACTATTTAAAACCTATGGTAATAAAGTATGGTTATTGTTTAGTAGGCCAATCAAATTTTAATACAGTACACCAATAACTCACAAAATTTGACTAAAGTACGTATTTAAATAACTTTGTTGCAACAATTTGTCAAATAATAATGCAATCCAGTTGGTAGGTAAAGGAAAATCGTTTGAGATAACAAGCATCTGAAGTATGACTGCTGTAAAGTTTAGAAATAATGAAGTTGTGAACGAAGATCTCCAGCAATTGTCATAGTTGCTAAGTTGCTTTCATAATTTTGATACATTAATTGTTCTTTAAAGTAGACGTATACTGTATATGCATGCATGCAGTAAAAGGTAGAATAAATATTTGGCATTCATGTCATAACGTTTTGCATGACATTGACAACTGCAGCATACAATTTAATTACCCCATTATAAATATAAAGACTTGCCGTTTCGGTTTCACCACGGGTTTCACACTCTCTACATAGCCTGTCAGCTGTCACTGATATTTGACTATTGTACATATGTTATTTAATAGCATAACTAGAAATACATGAACGCAATAACCCCTCGCCCGCTTTTGCATGAATTTTTGTAAATACCCCCTGATATTCCTTCTGATTAGAAACACTTGCGCTCTTTTTTATTGCATGGGGGCCTGGAAATAGGCACTCCTGTTGATCAAAATATAGTTTTAATTCTAGTAGAATATTTGAAATAAAAAAAACTGCAGTTTTAATAACTCTATTTTTTGAAGAAAAAGGTAACGAGGAACAAAGAAAAATTTAAGGATGATATTTCATGAAAAATATTGAGATGAAGAAAATTGCAAGTCGCATCCACGGTTTGAACTCGACCATGTTACCGTGCAAGCCGAGTATGTTAACCACCAGACTACTGAGGCAGGCGGAAAAATTTTGTCAAAATATTAGGGTTATATTTTACACTTCTTTCTTTCCATGTCTACAAAAAACATCGCTACAGCATCTGAAAACATTTTTCAAAGCCACTGATCAATTGGTTGAAAACTATCAAACAACTACCTGGCAGGCTGTCACGGCAATATTCATTTATGACATTTCAATGTGCTGAAATTGTTTTCACCTACATGTTAATAAATATTTCAACAGCATTTGTACGTTTTTATACAAAAGAAAAATTGCTCCTTTTCCGATTTTTATGCCAATTATGGACAAGTTACGTTAGTCACAAGTGGTTTTACAATAAGAAAACTATTTGTAAAAAGATATTAAGACGGCAGCCACAGATAAAAATACAACAGGCAAGCAAACATGCAATGGATAAGTTTAAAATACTTTAGGGACACACAAAAGAGAAAACAAAATTAACAGTGATAGGATATACATACGGAAATTCGTATAAATAAAAAATAAATAAATAAGAAAAATAAGTCCCCAGTGCCCCACAATCTTAACCGCGCATGGTCCATCCACACATATATACAAATAAATAAATATTCAGATCACAGAAATTCGTTCGCATATCACGTTTGTCCACGCGTGTAAAACGACTCCGCGCGTGTCGAGATTAGCACCCTCACCGGGCTCCGGGCCTTCGGCCCTACGCCTGGGCTCGGGGATAATTTCGCTCGTGGACTACCACAGGTTTTGCACATTGTTGCTTGATCATGAAGCTAGTTTTGTTTTCTTAGAAGAAAATTTTATTTCTGTTCAGCAATGCACAGCCTTGTCAGTTTACAAAGCTCGATCAGACTGCTGAATACATGTAAACATGTTGGCCATATAAATGGCCTCGTCTGAATATGAAATTGTCCAAAGACTATTAAGAGGCTTTCAAAAACTTATCATCATTCCAACAACGTCTATAGTACATCACATTTAAAAATTTACTACGATTCAGACATAAAATGCTTACCAAGCTTGTAAAAACGTCTATTCTTGAAATAAATATTCTCGCTCCTTGAACTGATTTCGCTCCATGCTGCCATCGCATTGACTTACATGAAGTACTTGGTTTATAATTTTGGCTTCGGCGGTTTGTCGTCAGTCAATCGTTTAATTCTATGTTTTGATTGGCTCCGAAGGCATTCTTTTGTTAACTTAACTTAACTTAATTGAATTGCAGGTTACGTTTTGAAAGGCATATGAGAAACGTTCCGGGGCAATATACAGATATTATACAATTATTGGATGAGGTTGAGCATGATATCAAGAATTATCAAGGCCGAGGTTTGTGTTATCTGCCGAAGCCGAAGGCTGAGGCGGATAACCCAAACAGAGGCCTTGATAATTCTTGATATCATGCGATAACCGAATTCAATAATTGTTTTATTATACAATTATTAATGTAGAAGCCTTTAGAAAGTTTTTTACAAAGTTAGGTAAAAATAGTAAATATTCATCAGTTCGAGGTTCGCTAACTTTTTTCGCTTTCAAATACAATTTTCTCCTTCAAACACTGCTTTAAACTCTAACAGATGTATGTGTAGCTCGCTTGTTTTTTCTTGGTGGTTTTAGCGTCAACAAAACGTGCCAAATCCGCCGGATTAATCCGCTTCTGATCTTCACTCCTAAGGACGGCCGCCATGTTTGTTTTGTTTAAACCGCTGGCCAGCGCGTCATAGCTACAGATATCAAGAATTATCTGTAGGTTTTTAGCCAATCACAGTCGAGATTGTATCAGCATTGTATAATAATAACTTAACTTACATTACATTACACGCACGGGAGCAATGTATCTACTCGCGCATGCGCTGTAGATACAAAAAGGGAAAGTTTTACTCGAATCCTCGAGTTCCTGGCCATCCAAGTCCGAGTACGAGTCGTATTGAGCCGAGCCGAGTCCTATCTTCGAGCCCAGAACTGAGTCCGAGTTTGGACATACAGGTACTCCATATGCACTCATATTGCTCAGGTTTAAAGTGCCTATGAAACGAAAATTAAGTCATGTCTTGTTTGAAAGAATGCTTAAAATGATAGAGTAACATCTTTTGAAGATTTTACATATTATTCCAATTGCAAACGATGTTCAGCACAACTAATTAGGCCCTGTTTGCACTATTACGGTCTTCCCTAAAATTCATACGTTTCTTCGCTGTATTTATACTTTGTCCTCAAGTAGTTTGCTGCAGCGTCGTCATTACGCTACGGTAAATAGGAAATCATTTCCCAGATAATTTCGCTACGGTATATGCCGTTAGGGCCGAAAATATTGTAATAGCGTAAACGCGGTCTTTTGGTCCAAATAATTTTTGCTTGGTGTCGTTTTACATTCACTCGCGACTGCTTTTCTCACGTGTATGAAGACTGTCTGACTCAGAACTGACGCAAAGCAAACCCGCAGAAGCGTCTTTTAGTTTACACGAGTTGCGTTTGGCAGAATTGCAATGTCTTTGTCCTTCGCCTTTGACAATTTTTGTATATATATATATATATATATTTCTAAAACTCATTAATAATTCATGAGGAAAATTCAAAAGAAATTAAGGTTTAACCAATGTCTGTTTACCCCGGTACAGAACTGATATCAGTGTCTGTAAATGTGATACAGAACTGTTTAATAAAACATCAGTTCTGTATCACATTTATAGACACTGATATCAGTTATGTAGCAAGTGTACAGACACTTCGCATTCAACTACCTTGAGTAAGGTACGCTGGTAGCGTCCTCATACAAGATGAAGATGCAAACAGTAGTTGAAGAACAACATTTGTTATAACAAATGATTATAAAATGTGGGACTAATACTAAATCAAAGCGCATGCTCACAACACTAATTTAATAATCGTAGCCTATTAAACCTTACCTCGAAGATTTATGTATTTTTCGCTAACTCAATAGACGTTTTAGAAGTCATTTACAGAATTCGTGTCCGTTCTGTATCGGGATATAGGCACTCGGCTTCGCCTCGTGTCTGTATACCCTGAACAGAACGGGCCACTCATTCTGTAAATAGTACATACATATATATATATATATATATATATATATATATATACTATAAGTGGGCTTACCTCAAATGTTGATGGTCGCCCTTTGTTGTCAAATGTTGATGGTCAAATGTTCAGGTTAGCCCACTTATAGTATATTCGCTCTATCTTTACGGTATTGAGCACTTTTCGACATTTCGCGAACAACACTTTGTTTGTTTGAATATATATATATATATATATATATATATATATATATAAACCAGATAAACCAGATTTTGTTGCGTATAGAGTGCTCGATACTTTTTGGTAGAGCGGATATTTAATCTTTCGCCTGAAGATGGCCTACGGGCATGAAACCTGAAGTAGCAATGTATATTCAGTTTTAAGTGAACATCAATAAATATATATATATATATATATATATTGATGCCGAAATGCGGCAAAAATTAAAAAATGCAAAAGTTAAAAATGCAAAAGTTAAAAATACAAAAGTTAAAAATACAAAAGTTGAAAATGTAAAAGTTAAAAATACAAAAGTTAAAAATGTAAAAGTTAAGAATACAAAAGTTAAAAATACAAAAGTTAAAAATACAAAAGTTAAAAATACTTTTCATGATGTCGCGTCCAGGCTTCCGTATTACAGATAACGAGTATAGACAAAATATAGAATTGTTTTTTAGAATTTTTATTTTATATAAAAATGGTTTGATAAAGAGTTTAGTGAATCGCTGTGCTTCAAATTAAGTGAGTGAAACGGTGCTAAACGTTTAGTGTGTGTGGTAACATTAAAAGTCTTAAAAAAGTTAACATATAAAAGTCCTTAGAATCGTCTTTAATTAAAGTGCGACGTATCCCTAGAAAAGTACAAAACAAAATATGTTAGCTAACTTAAAATACTCATCAATAATTCATGAAGAAATTTCAAAAGAAATTAATGTTTAATCAATGTGGGTAAATGATAACAATAAAACCACTCGGCCTTCGGTGTTTTCATCATGTTTTCTCGTGTTTGCCTGATGAAACACTCAAACTCGTTGTTGATGTAATATATCAAAAATGAGTTTGAGTGTTTCATCAGGGGATCCAAACACGAGAAAACATGATGAAAGCATGAGGCCGAAGGTCGAATGGTTTTATTGTTTTCGAGTGTTTGGATTCCCCTGATGAAACACGATAAACGAGTTGTCAATCGAGCATTCAATTAAAACATGCAATTAAAATAAACCCTCATGACATTTTATTCATGATGCGTAAAATTTATTCATACAGATAATTGAGATCTTAAGAATTAGACACCGGTTTTCACCTAATATCTTGGGTTTTCCTGCAGTATCCAACTTCAATCTGGTGATTGAATGAACTCTTGTAATTGGCTGATTGTCTCATGAATTATTAATGATTTGAGATATATTACTTGAGAATCACTTGATACAGTATACTAATAGGGTTGGTGACCACTAGTGGCTGTATCACGCGCAAATATCAGGGTTATCTCAACCCTCAAACAGTGAAATATTGATCTTTTTCTCCTATATGAATACCGCAGACTCTGTTGTATATCCGATACAACACAGCCACTCATATTGTAAATAGTACAAAAATATCACATAATTTACGCACGAGAACAAAATTCCAACACAGAATATAATTGAGCTTACTTCTTGGCCACTAAACAAACTGTTTTTCCCTTCGACGTTACATGCGCAGGCTGCCTTTATGTTCGTCAAACATTGGATTAACCTTGTACGATTCCATTCTGCTTTCATTACGAGAAGCTAACTCGATGTCTTGGTTAACGATTCCCATGGACTCCCCATTAAAGAAGTACCGGTTCTTTTCATTGACCAGCCTCGTATCTTCGACTTGATATCTAAGAAACAATGACAAACAATTGGGAAATAATGCTTAAAAAGAAATTAAAAAATCAAGAAAATAGTAAAATAGTAACACATGAACTCTTGCAAGCTGTTGTGGTTTCCTTGTCAGTTTTGACTTCTTTTTCCTTTATATAATTGTCATGTTTATTCGATTAGTAATTACGGTTTATTCATGTACTTTATTTATTAATGCGAAGAAAAATAAATAAATAATAAATAGATACATACATACATATATATATATATATATATATATATATATCTTTCATATTATCTTTCATAAAAGAGCTTACTGGGCAAGAGTGTATATTAGCACCTAGCACGGGTGACTTCGCTAATTACAACCATACAATCCATGTAAGAGGGCTAGCAAATCTTATCAACCTGTAAGCGCGGAATAAAAGTTATAGCTCTGCTCAGCGAGTCAGGTACCCGGGCTATCTCACTCTTTATATAAACAAGATTGATAAAATTTGTATCGATTTTTTATATGTTTTATAATTTCTTTTTAACACTGTAGTTTATATGTGACTCAAGAATAAATCTGATGTTGTGTAATGATTTTTTCAATTCTTGTAGCCCCCACCCCCTTTTTGTCATGCTTTTTATTGCTATCCCACCTTAGCAGGAAATTTTTTTGATGGCACTCCAACAGTCGAAGTATATCTAATTCTTTCCCACTCTTCACCATAAAAAAGACTGCTTTCTTACCTGTTTTCTTCTACGTATTCGTAACCACAGACAATCAAAATAAACATTACAATGAAAAGGAAGGCGACAGCAAACACAACAGCATACACTATCCACCAGTTCTTGTCTATTAAAAAATGAATAAAAATTAAGAAATAGGAAATGGCCGCCTGTGTTTATATAGCCAGATTGAAACACGAGAGTGAGTTGGGAGAATTCGAAAGTTTATGTGAAAAAATACATTCGAATTCTCCCAAACTCACTCGAGTGTTTGCATCAGGTTATATAAACACAGGGCATCCATTTTCTATTTCTTTTATGAAATAAGGCTAAGAAATGTGCCGCGACGTCACAACCGTGTTTAAAAACCCTGATATAAATTTTAATATAATCATTATAATCATTAATAAATTTTAAAGAAAAACACATTACTTGCCAACTTTAGAACACTTAACATTGGAGGAAATGAATATATACGTATATGCAGTATATCAAGGACTGGAAAGGAATAGTGGCCTTAAAATTTACTCCCATGCAGCAGTGTCAAAAAATTATCGCCACAAAATTTTAGAGAGCCCAAAGTTTTCTGTTTCGCGCGCATTTCACTCAGCAATCATTGCGTTTGGTAGACATTCGTCAAGCTGAAATACGCAGATAATATTCCCAGACAAGGATCGAACCTGTAACATTCGGATTACCGGTTAGACGCTCTAACCATTGAGTTATTGATTCTCGGATGGAGAGTTAAGGGGGTGTTTATATCGTGAGAGCCCACCGGGTAACCGGCTAGCCCGTTTTGGCAATGTCGTGCGTTTATTGCTATTTCTTGTTAATCTTCATCTTGTGTTTATGAGAGCCGGGCCAGCCCGCCTCACCGAGATCTTGCTTTGTGTGACCGGTATCTCGGTTACCCGGGCTAGTTTCATGTAAACACGTGATTGATCGGGTCGCCCACTCGGGCTGGCACTAAAAAAGCCCCGCAGGCAAAGTTTGTTTTGATCAGCTTTTGTCGACATACTTTCAATTTATAAGTTCTGCATGCTTTGTTCATGTATAGATCGTTTTCATCTGACGTCACGGCGGCCATATTGGTGTACCGAAACAATGAAATGACGGTCATATTGGTGCACCATCTTTATTCTATGGAATTTAGCTCTAATTTTATTCAAACATTTCGTATTGTTTCACCAGTGAGTGAAAACGATCCATTAGATTTTCAGAACTAATAAATTACGCAATTTAAATTTAATAACATAACAACTCGCTGCTTGCTTATCCACGAATGAAAATCATCTTGCGGGTAAACGGGGTAGCTCGGGTACACGCGGGCTGGTTCGCCTCCACATAAACACGGTTAACTATATTTATTTGCATAGGTAAATCTACAAATCTGCCAAGATGTGTTGAGAATAGTGAACAAATAAGCAAATAATCCATCACTGGACATTCAATTGAAAATTGTTTGGCGATATGTGCTATGTATGTATGTATAATATATGATAATGTAATGTGTGCACTCAATGTTGTTCAAAGTACTTGGGAATACATGCTTACCTTTTGGTGGAAAGTGCTCGACTAAAAAACAATGTAAAAATTTAATTAATAAACAGTTCCAACTATTACAAAGCTAGAACTTTTTTATTTATGTCGCATCACTTTTTAAATGTTTCTATATCCATTGCAGATAATGATTAAATTCCTATTGATAATAGAAACCAAATGACAAGTTCAAAAAACTAAAGTTACCTTCGCAATTCGAACCATCTCCAAAGTAGCCTTCATTGCAAACACAGTGATAAGTGGGTTCAACATTCGTACAATTTGCGTTTTCGTGACAGTCTGGTATATGAACATGGGAAGGAGGGTTACACTCATCATAATCTACAACAAACGAACATGAAAAAGAGCACAACAATAAGAATTAAAATTATCTATACACAATATCTTCCGCGATCGAGTAATAAAAAGTAGATAAATATTTCGATTTATTTATATCGCGCAAACCGCGCGAATTTTATAAAACAAGAGGACAAGAACAAAACAATTATAAGGGCACCATGCATGCATGGAGAGCACACTCAGATACAAGCACCCATGCAGAAGGCAAGCTCGGCAAAAGCTACATGTCTGTAAAGCTGTCCCTCTAAACAGATGAAGTGTATACTATATATACTCACGGCGATAAACATTTTGGAGCAAAAAAACCCCGTTGAAATAGATAAAAATTCTATATCTGACACAAAGGTTTAATTTGGTTTCATAATGAATATAACCTTTTTTGATAAGTTATTGGGCACATGACGTAACGTGAAAAATTAATCTTCTTCTTTGCCGTATTTGTTATCAAACAAGGCAAACACAGAACTGACAGTTGAAACATCTTCCTCGGGAACACTAAGAAAGTCAGAAAACTGTACAAATACAACATAAACTATTCAGAATCATCCCTTAAAAGAAACCTTATAAATATCTTTTAAGTTATAAAATAAATGACGATCAAAATATGAAAGTCGGGGGGGTGTCGCTGCTTGTTTATTTCTTTTTTTTTTCTATTTATTATATATTATTTTTATTTCTTTTTGTTTATTGGTTTTTTTTCTCTAATTTTATGTCGAAGCTGACTATTTTTTTGACAAAAATATAAAAGTGCTGTTTGGAGGATTGAAGCTGACGTGCAAAACGGCCGCGTATAGGGGCTAATAAAACACGTCCAAAAAACCTCCAATGCCATGTTTGCCTTCAAATTTTCGTCCAATTACTGACTAGAGCCAGTCTTCTAGGTGTATATATAGAGTTCATTTGGATGTACAATACCAGTGAACTTTACTCTATTCTCCACATCTCGATCGCTTAACTTCAGTCTTTACGAGGTTTCAAAAGTGAACTGGTCAGGATTTTTCTGATGTACGTCGGATTCAATCCGTTACACTGTCCGCTACTTCGACCGCGCAGGCCAAAGAGCTTTTTAGGGAACTGAAGGCGACGTATAACAGCGACTTCACTTTTTGTCCTGGAGCTAGTCCAGAAATTGAGTTCACTGGATTGTACTCGAGTACCACCACCATTTCTGTTCATTCAAACGTTTACTCGTGTTTTAATAACTCAATGGAAACATGGGAAACGCTTTAATTTTATTTCGTAATTTAGCAACTGCCATTTTTATTAAAGTTTGTTGATAAATTGACCTACCATTGACCTTTACTGCGGTCGCGTTAATTTGATACAGTCCTAATGACCCTTGATTCAGATTATGAAGAATCTGCCATAACACTGACTCACGAGTGATGTTTTTTGTAGTAGGCAGCCAGAAAGCAAGGAATTCAACTGCAACCGATCCCGAACTAAAAATGAAATATTATATATTATTAAAATGAAACATAACTATAGTGTAGAGTTAAAATACAGAAATGAGTACCTCATTTGCACTATACGGGTGCCTAGGAATTCATCACCATAAATTACCTTGAAGTAACGATTAAGCTGTAAAATAAAGAAAAGTGACTCAATGATACAAGCGTCTATGTTTAGTGGCATAAACACTAACAAAAAGAACGGTCTAAATAAAGGCTCACTTCAAATTTTTAATATTGTGATGCCCTGACGACTAGCCGTTGAGCGGCTCACATTATAGGTAGCTTTATTTTCTGGGTGTCACTGTGGAATCCGTACGCTAGCTAGCCCGTGGAATCGTACGCCGCGGACACAAAACCGTGGCCTCTGGAAACGAGAATGCAAGCGACGTTTTTGACATCAGAGAAAATTTTAACGGCTTTTTAACAAAAAGAACGACAAGCAAAGCATTCCGCAAGTAAATACAATTTTTACACTAGATTAGTTCAAATGTGCTTGATCATGCTATTGTGATAAATTTGTATTTAACATTCTGCATGTTGTTATATAGTCGTTCGTTCGTTCGTCGTCAAGGTCTTCGTTAAGTTTTGCAAGGTCATTTCGGCAAAGCGCTCTCAATTCGTCAGAATTTATGCTACAAAAATAATATTTGTAGAATTGTAGAATACAATGTTGTCTTTGATTTTGCAATAAACACAAACCAATAATGGTTGCGAATTTTTTAATTAAAACCAGAGGGCTTCACTCAGGGCGACTCAAGTAAAAAGCGTTTTATTTTGTTCAAACTCTTTTTTGGCAGTTTAATTCTGAGATAAATTTCCAGCAAAACGGTGTCAGAGTTTTTTTGATATCGGTCGAGTTTTGCTGATTTTTTTGACGACCAAAGTTGAAAATGCTGTTTTTCGACCAACGTCCAGACAAAGTCATAAAATCGAAACCAGGCAATAAATAAAAAAACCCCCGCTGACACCGTTTTGCTGGACATTTATCTCGGAATCGAACTGCGAAAAATGTTTTTGAACAAAATGAAACGCTTTGTTCTTAAGTCGCCCCGAGTGAAGCTCTCTGGTTGTATTTAAAAAAATCACAACTATTATTGGCTTGTGTTTATCGCAAAATCAAATACAACACTGTATTCTACAAATTAATAGCTTTCTAACGATATCTGTTTTATTATTGTGGCAGTAAATTCTGACGAATTGAGAGAGCTTTACCGAAATGACCCTGCAAACCTTAATGAAGATCTCATGACGTAGAATGCCCGTTGCTGAGCGGTCGTCAAAATATTTCCCGAGAGGGAGTAGGTTAATTGTATGGTTTGCCTAAATCTCTTCTGTGATTGGCTGGCTTGTTCGTGTGTCTCCTCACAGAATCCTCGAAGTGCACCTCATATTCAGAATGACGGTGACAGGGCAGAGCGTGAGCTCATTTGGACTCTTTTGAAACTACACCTTACATTCTCGACTACAATTAAAGACTATTATGCCTTTCAAGAGAGATCATGCACAGCCCGATATATTCCAAGTGGTACCATTCGTAAAATCAACCATTGTTTACTCATAGCTGTCGTTTAAAGATCGTCGATGCACTGATGATCGTACACATGCATGGAGTGAAATCGTAACATGTTTTCTGGCCTGAAAAACCGCAAAAAGCCCGCCGTCTCCGGATTACTTGAGCTTAGCCGCATAACTTGTTTTATTTATACTTTCATTTCCAGGTGGTACCTATTACAAAAACGACAAGCCTTGTAGGTTACGGGCGTTTTGGGCATTTACGACCACCAAATTCAGTCAAACTTTTTGGCTCGTACTTGCCGTTAAATACTATTAAGTTCCCAGATGTGACTTAGCATTCCACGCCATGTTAATTCCTTCATTGGTGCGGAACCGATAGCAAGCGACGTTTTTTACTCCGAACAAGACAACGCTCTTTAGCACTGTGTCTGCATGGTTATATTTGGATTCTGCGTGCTTTAAAGCTAAAAACACACTTTGCCTTTAGTTGACCTTTCATTTGGCAGGGGGTTTAGTGTATGTGTGATGCAATGCGGATGTGCTACCGACATCCTTTAGACTATAGAGACACCTCTGAAGGTATACATTAATCACAAGGAATTGGAACACATAAAACTGTTGTCTCCTATAACATACAATATATTTTTGCAAGCGCCGAAGAAGCTCTGGTACCCAGGGGACCTTCCAGATGATGCATGCATGTTGTTTAAATTCTATTTTGACGAAACATATTAAAACAAACTTAGGATGGATGTAATATTTGAAAATATCAGAATGAGAGACAAGCTCAGCGATTTGATCTTTAACGACAATTATTATATGGCAAGTTACTTCCGGTAAAATTGCGTGCTCTGATTGGCTGAGACGCGTCACCTGCCGGTTGATTATTTTCCGTAATGGAAAACAACGGAAACTTTTTGTTTACGAAAGAAGTACAAAGAAATCTTTGAAAATCCGAATGAATTTAATCAAAACAGTAACCTAAGCACTGGATTGCATGCATTGCAATTGCATTTGGTAGCTTCAGTAGTTATAACACCCACATTTCATTGTTCTGACAGGCCGGTTAAATCATGTATACATGCAAGTGTGATAAATGGTTATCATACTCTTTTGAATGAAAAAAAAGTGTGATAACCAATTTTATTATATGACTATTTTCGTGAGCGAATCTGAAACGTGAAATTCAGCAATTTGATTGGTTCCCGAGTGGTCTAGAATCTGCCGTTCCAAACCGCTGAGAGAATTTTATAAACAAAATAAGTCATGTCAGTTCAGTATATATACATGCAACAAGAAAGAAAATAATTTCAGAACTACTCATTGTTGAACTATATGTTGTGAGAAATTGTGTTAAGCTTTCATTTGATGTATAGTTTAAGTTTCCATATTATGTGAAACTTTTTAAAATGTTCAAAATGTTCCTAGCAATGTTTCGTAATTAATATCACATTTACTTCTCACAAGTATTATGAAATTTCAAATGTTTTTTTTTTATAACCTTGAGTAATATGTCAAACAAAAGTAATTGAAAAATGATATTTGGGGTAGAAAGTTCAAGATTCTAGCTAAACGGAAAGTACTTTAAAAATAGGAAAACATACGCTATTTTGGTTTAGTTCGCAAGAAAGATGGTGGCGATCATACAAACCTAATGCTTTGTCGAGTTTTCACAGAACGTTTACAACACGATAATAAACTACTTATTGACCTCGCTTGTTCGATCTGTACTAGTGAAATATTGGAGCTCTGTTTTAAAAACGTCGGTCCGATATTTCACTAGTATAGACCTCACGATCGGTCAATAAGTAGTAAGTCACACTGTGATAACCACTTATCTCACCGTTTATCGCATACGACTATTGAGTATCTTGATTCTAAAGAAAATGTTCTATCTCGGCGATCGTTGCGTTTTATATGGAAATGTGATTTTGCAATCTCAGTGATCTTGACGATCAATATGCATCGCAGCGGACCATTAAAACAATGGCCGCGATCAGCCATGACCGCCTTAGCGATCATATGGGAACAGCGACACGATTGTTGATCGTTGCGATCGGCGAGTTAATTTTCGAGCGATCGTGGCGATCGTAGCAATTATATGGAAACCAGGTTTTACAAATGCAGTGCTTGAAAATGGGATTATAATAGCGACAAATTACGTACGGGTACCCACCTGAACTACAATCTCTGTGGCTAATTGTAAAAATTCGAAAGAGTTTGGATTGCCAAGTGCTGACGTGTAGGGAAAATTCAGAATAATAATATTCGACTGTAACGTTATCGCGTCTATAAAAAGCAAATGAACAAAATAAAACAAACGGATTTATCGAATGAATAAATTAAAAAAATAATAATAGGAATTATGATTTATACCATCGTTTGTACCTCGGTTTCTTTAATTTGGAAAGAAAACCGCAATATTGCAAATTTCCATAAAATAAGACCGTTCTACGCGCTGTTGCTTTTTTCATCAGTTCTTATATAGTACATAAGAAATGATATCACAACGAGTGCAATTTAAGGGGCTTGATGGGCTAAATCATGAGAAATTGCATATTTTTTTCGGCCTAAAAAGGTTTATAATGTCCATCCAGTGTCCCCGCCGGTTTATTTTATGTATTTTTTTATGTCATCTGAATAGACGAAGGTTAACAAAAAAAATCTACTGGACAGGAAAAATCATGTATCCAATAAACCCAGAAAAAACAATTTGCATAAAATCAACTTTTTTACTTGAAAAAATATATATAAATGGAGAGTTTATAGCGTTGGTTTAAAGTTAAAGTTGGGATTAGGGTTCTTAATCGTATTTTGAATGAACGCACAAGGTGCGCATCGGCTGTCCGAACACTGACCCAACCCAACAGAGCTAAGGCACGGAAGGCACGTGCTGTCTTATCGCTGACGTGTGATATCGGTATCATACCTCAGCGCAATCTCGTTCCCAGAGCCCACGTTCCCCACCTGGGAAACGAGAGACTCTGGGATAATCCGTTTCAAATCGTTACGTTATTGGCTGAATAGTGAGCAGGAGTTGGTCTAAAGTGACCGGAAGTAGAATTAATAAAACCAAAATAACAAAGATGTCGGACGACAAGACTCCAGTGAAGACGTTGCCGCGATCGATATCTTCGCCGTATGTGTGTAGATGCTGTAATTCGAGCTTCGCCAGCAACCCCATTGACTTTTGGGGAAAAGTTAAACAAGGAGAACATACTATCCAGATTCCGCTCGGATATTTACGCATGCGTACCTCAACCGGAATAACACGAATCCTGTGATTTGAAACGGATTATCCCAGAGTCTCTCGTTTCCTGGGTGGGAAACGTGGGCTCTGGGAAAGAGATTGACCTCAGCGATGAGGCACAACGGGAATAGCACGTGTCATCCGTGTCTTACACACAAACTTGTTTAAATTCACCATGGCACATTAACATGCATTCTCCATAGTGCAATTCACATTATAATTGCACTCCTTTCGACCAATCATAGTACAGTAATTTTGTCATGGACATCTAGATGTTCTGGTACTTGTTGGTTCCTTATTAATAATTGTTAATCATTAACAACAAAGTAATCCCATTGTATGTCATGTACAAAATGTCATGGAAATGTCTTATACCTTTGCAAACACCGTCCAATTTAATTTGACGTGGACTTTTGCAAAAACATCGATAAGTTCCGGGATAGTTCTGACACATCTCATCAGATTTGCACGTGTTACGATCCTCGAAATCACATTCATAGTAGTCACCTGAAACCATAAATATGTGATTAAAATAACACCAAGTAGGCTTAGGCCCCGTTCACATTTTACCAGATGGTTTTTGTCCCGGCACGAAAACCATACCAGATAAACCCTTGGTTCGCACACAAAATGCTGCGCCACTTCGATCCTGAAAGAGGTATATCTTGTACCGGATAACTTTTTGTGCCGTTTCGCATGCAGATCGCGTGCGATGAGTCTGTTTGCACTATACCGGATAGGTGTCCGAGATAAAGCATGAGCAGCGATCTGTATCTGATTTACAAGGCGAGCTGCGAGCGAGGCGTAGAAAATCAGATACAGATCGGCTGCGAATGCTTTATCGTACTTATCAAATGGACGCATGTAAATAGCCATGTTTTCAAACTATTTTTCAAGTTGGAGTGATTTTAGCTAAGCAAATTGACGAAAACGTTTATGTAAATCAGGACGAATCTGTATGCGATTTACAGATATTGATTAAATATTTATTTCTTCATGAATTATTAATTCGATAAGTAAGAGTTAATTAAAGAGAACCGAGGTTCTAGGTTCTGATAAAATAATGAATTTTTTCAAGAATTTCTTCAAGAATTATTGATGATGAATTATTGTTTTAATCACTAATAACCAGTATGTCAATTAGACATAATAATAATTGGTAAATATGGTTATTTAGATGCATCCGTATTTTAAGCAAGACGCAACATTTGCGGCCGAACTGTATGTATATCACCTTGTAAATCCCATACAGTTCGACCACTCGTACTGTATCTATTACATTTCCCTCATGTCAAGGTAATGAAGGTATTACTTATAATAACTGCACTCCTGCATGCCAACTAATAAAAATGCAGTAACTTATTATATACTGCAAGTATTGAGATATTTTAATCAACGAGACAACTGAACTCGCGTACGTTTCAAATTCCCGAGACGTTTCGTTGGCTATACATGCACAAGTTCATTTCATCAGCTGAGAAAATACCGCATCGCCCTTAGGTTATATACATGTGCGATCTTTTTCACTTGGCTCACTTGCCAAAAAAATATTTTAACGATTTGTTAGCTTAATAAGCTCAGGTAAAATATAAAGTAAATCTTGTAAATATAATGAACAAGGACTTAATCTAATTAAAATATCAGCGCCCAGCACAAAACACAAAAGCCATCCAACACAGGATAAAAATAACATAATATTTTTGTTTACTCGAACAACATCTTCGGAGATACGAGTTGCATGATACACTAGTTGAATATATATATGGTGACAAACAGAATTCTAATTACATGAATAGACCAATCAAAAGAAAGAACTAAAATATATATTACAGGTCACATGATAGAAAAGCGGTAATCGACACAGGTAAAAGAAAGATAAAATGACAGAGTGGTGAGAAAGCAAGAACTTCATAAACAAAGTCCGACACAGAAATCGAACCTGCAACTTTCTAACGACTATTTAAATAGGCTCAGAAACATTTTCTGAGTATTTTAGTTTGATAAACGTCAACATATATAACGTCTGATGATTTCCAAAAGGTAACAAACACTTTTAGATTGTAAACAATGTACACTTTTGACAACAAAAGCGTGTTGTAAAGTGTTTATAATGTCAACAACAACGTATACTGTATGTGTTTTCAGCTAACAAATTACGTAGTGGTGCAATATATCAGAACACTAACTCGCTCGTATCTTTCTCGTTCGTTTAATAAATACATCGTAATTCAAGAATAAGAATCGTATAAGCACGATTAACCATAAAGTATAAGCCATATTAACTAACCTCCATCAGCCGCTTTATCTTTTTCTAAAGTTACATCGTCCTTAACTTTGTAAAGGACATACTTTGGTTCGAGGATGGCCTTTTTAAAACCACCCGTTTTATTTTCAGTAAGTTGAGAGGTAAAATCTGTTCCAACTAATGGCAACTCGGTTACAGTTTCATTTATAAAAATACTGAAGTTCGCTTTTATTGCGTCATTTACACCTTTGCTGTAAGAAATCAAAGCTATATTATTAATTAACACGTATATTAACAACAGACAAATGAAAATACTAAAGAAATTACACATGATGCAGAGCAAAGAAATAAAACTCTTACAGCATAAATTTAGTTGGAAGAATGAAAAGTCAACTATAGACACTTTTAATAAGTGCAGAGTACGTCATTTTTCGCCATTGACGCCATGCATTTTCAGCCTTTTTAATTATATTGAAAATTTACAAAAACTAAGACAACAAACGAAATTGAAAAGAATTCAAAAGAAAAATTGAAAAGAAATTGACGCCATAGGATGAAAACTGCGTATTCTATACTTATTAAAAGGGTCTATACTAGATATTTAACACATAAACAGACGGTTTGCCAATCTCAATTCACAGAAAAGCCCAAAACAAAGACCGCTAACCAGTAATGTTGTGCATGATGATCGGTTAGACGCCCTAATCAATATCCTTGTCAAGGATAATCAATATCCTTGTCTTAAAAACATTCTCTAAGTATTTGAGCTTGGCAAATCTCCATCAAACTTTTGTTACATTAACTTCTGTTACACCAAGCTGTACCACATTTACACGCAATCCGCAACAACACTTTAACATACATATCATACGCAAACCGTAGAAGGTATATATATATATATATATATTTGCTCTCTATTCAAGCTTCACTAACGCAACGGTTAGAGCTCTAGTCTAGTGTCAAGTGTTCTTTCAAATAAAGATTTTTGTGTCATAGGCAATTTAATTGTCTCACCTTAGAGATACTAAATGTGATTCCAAGAAGTCTTTGGATATACGTGATTCTCCATAAGCATTGTTTACCTTTACACAACAAATAATATATCACAAAAATGATTATGTGAGACTGTGAGTGAGTGATTGAGTAAGTGAGGGAGCAAGTGAGTATAAGCCATAGTATAAGCGAGTGAACAAGAAAATGAGTAAGTGAGTGAGCACGAAAATGAGTGAGTGAGTAATGTAGGAGTGAGTGAGTGATGTGGCCAGTAATTTGAGAGTGAGTGAGTGATGTGGCCAGTAATTTGAGAGTGAGTGAGTGATGTGGGAGTGAGTGATGTGGGAGTGAGTGATGTGGGAGTGAGTGATGTGGGAGTGAGTGAGTGATGTGGCCAGTAATTTGAGAGTGAGTGAGTGATGTGCGAGTAAGTGAGTGATGTGGGAATGAGTGAGTGATGTGGGAGTGAAGGAGAGTGAGATATGGGAGTGAGTGAGGGAGTAAGTGAGTGATGTGGGAGTGAGTGAGTGATGTGGGAGTGAGTGAGTGATGTGGCCATTAATTTGAGAGTGAGTGAGTGATGTGAGAGGGAGTGATGTAAGTATAGGGAGTGAGTTAGTGATGTGGAAAAGAATGAGCAAAGGAGGGAGGGAGCTAAATGAGAGTGAATGATCAATATTTATAAAATTTAAATAGCAAGCATATGAGTGCACCTAATACTTGACAAATTGGTCTGAGCAATAAATGCCCATTTTTTTTCTCAAAAAAAAAATACACGGCAAAAAGTCATGTTCGACGAAAAAGCACGGGTGGAGCGAGATTTTAGCTCTCAAATACTGTAGGCAATTTTCTGCCAAATATCAAGGTCCTTTATTTTATAATACGTTGAGTCCTGATATTCGAAATACCAGAAACATTTATTTTTTCAGTTTAAACTAAAAACCTCTCTTTTCTCGTTCTTAAAATATTTTGACTATGAACTTTTCTTGTCATGTGATGTATTCCATCACGTTTTTCTTTATTTTTTGCTAATTTTAAGTAACTTATTAATTGTACAAGACAGTCCTAGCATGTATAAAGCCTCTGGCTTCTAATGGACTCTCTTGCCGTTAATTATTATAATTGTGATTTAATTATATTATATTTTTTGGCGAATTTAATAAATGAAAATGAAATGAATCTAGTAGAACAACATGAGTGTCATTGATCAATATTTAATTTTCAAAACAAAATAATTTCAATAAACTAAATTAAAGAAAAGAAAGAAAGATAATTATAAGATGATATGATATGATATGCATGATGATATATGATATTGGATATTATTATATGAAACGATATATGATTTATGATATAATGTATATGATATTAAACGTACTAAAGTAAAGAACACCTAAGCAACCTGTCTCATAATTACTGAAAACGCATTATCTTACCGAAGATTCAAGGTTTTTCTTTAACAACAAGTAAGCTTCCGAGTTGGGGTTGTTTAAGTCGCTAGTGAATTTTTCTCCTTCCACAATAGTGAACTCCAGATTAAATATAAGTACATCTATATTAAGTATTATCAAAATAGAAAATTAACTTTAAAGTAAGGTCGAGAAAACGATTACAGCCGTTGTCTGTCGGAGAAAATTAACTTTCCTTGTTTAGGGCAAAATGCTTATACATTATATAATAATATATATACGTTTCCATTCGGCGTTATGGCCACCATGTTAGTTGCGCAAAAATAGGTTTTTAAGTAGTTTCTTTTATTGGAACACCAACATGACCACTCAGTCATTGAGAATTTTGAAGAATTATAGTTAAGACGATCAAAAACATGCATACAGCTTAAATATTCGTAAAACTGTCGTTTTCACGTACAAGCAGTCTCTAGAAAAGTGGATAAATATTTCGCACGTGTTTATATACAGCCGAGTTAGCTGCATGGGTCGGCACCTGCCTATACTAAGAACGTTTCTGATTGGTTTCGCTCACCTTAACCCATACAAAATCCCTAAACCTAAACGAATTGGTAATTGACAATGTGATTGGTTACTTATAGCCAATCAGAAAACTTGTTCACATTAAGTAGGTTTCACCAAGTTAGCTCGTTTACCGAGTTACAAGAATGATCTGATACCTTCTATCAGAAAAAGTTGATCCAGGCTACCGGAAAGACAAAGGATAGGCCAGAATGTTTACATCGTAAAAGTTAAACTATGTATCTGGATTAACAACGACGTTCGAAAACTTAATGAGTCAATAACTGAGAAGGTTTCGTAATGAGAAACAAATAAATTAACGAATGGGAGACGCCATGTTGTGCGAGCATGTGTATTAATTCAATACTTATCCCTGACATTTTATTCTATATACAAACTGTAACACATCAACAGTCTCAGTTTTCAACACTGCACGCATCTAGACGATCAATTTTCACAAACATGTACTTTTAATACTTCTAGGTACAAACTATTAACTGCTGCTACTGGCAAGTTTAGTGTATATCCTACTCAAGATAGGGAAAAGCTTGCCACAACTTCTATTTTAATGTGGTAACCAGCGTATACCCAAATAGAGATAGTTTAATTGCTCATTTTCCGCAATTCGCCAAGTGTATCTGTATACGAACCAACCAACCAACCAACAAAACAAAACAAAACAAAACAAAACAAAACAAAACAAAACAAAACAAAACAAAACAAAACAAAACAAAACAAAACAAAACAAAACAAAACAAAACAAAACAAATAAAACAAACCAAAACAAACCAAACCAAAAGTACACAAAACAAAACAAAACAAAACAAAAAAACAGAAGAAACCAAAAGAAAACAAAAAACACAAATAAACAAACAAATAGACATACAAACACTGTCGGACAGGCAAGCAGAAAGACAGACACGCAGGCAGCCAGCCAAACAAACAAACAAACAAACAAACAAACAAACAAACAAACAAACAAACAAACAACCAAACAAACAAACAAACAAACAAACAGAAAGACAAAAAGACAGACAAATAGACAGACAGACAGACAGACAGACAGACAGACAGACAGACAGACAGACAGACAGACAGACAGACAGACAGATGAGACAGACAGATAAAAAGACAGACAGACAAATAAACTAGGCGAAAATTGAAAAAGCGATAATTACTTACCATTGCATTTATTGTACTTATATAGTTGTCCAGGAATAGGGCAGGTGCATCGATGTGTTGCATACAAATTTTCACAGATAAATGGACTATCACAAACGCTTGGAGTTTTATTACATTCATTTATATCTGAAGTAATAAAGGAAAACACCTTTAACTACAAACAGAATTGTGATTAACACGTACATTGTTTTTGTTAGATAAGATAAATTTTATCAGATAAATTCATACATATCTGTCTTCTAATACAAAAGTGTTTTATCAATCTTTTTCTTATGTAAGATTGAGAAGATTACTAAGAATTCTGGGTTGGTTTACAGTGGAATGGGTACTGAGCCTCCAGCACACACAAAAACGTCTACTGCCATAATATATAAAGCAGTGTCCTGCGTAGGCAGTGTAAAAATACAAATAAAAAAATTCAAAAGGTTGGTGTGCTAGAAAAATACTGATAACGTTTCGTGATAACGTAAACGTCTAAACGTCTAAAAGTATCGTGTGGTAAAATATAAAACAAAATGCTAAACTTTTTAAAGTGGTAAAATCATGTGACAATTGGTAATGAAATAAAATAACATAAAATAAAATAAAATAAAAAAAATGTTGCTTTGAAAAGAGAGCGCTGAAAAAATAGCTTGATGTTTTAAGTGATATCACGTTTCTCGACAAAATATGTTAACAACTTATTATGTAAGTCTATGTATAAACTGACAAATGTCCTTCATTGAATACGTAAAAGAAACAGAGAATGCATGATATTTACCTATGCACGACTTGCCGTTCCCAGAAAGTCCATCTTTGCATTTACAATTATAGGAACCCTCTGTATTCGTACAATAAGCATTGCTATCACAATCGTTTTGGTCTTGGCACTCGTTAATATCTAAAGTAAGTTAAAATTTAAATAACACATTTAGAACGTTCTTTGACTCAACCATCTACCCATCCACCCGCAAACAACCCACCCATCCACCACTCAAGAAACCAACCAACCAATCAATCAATCAATCCGTCAGTCGGCTAGCAGGCGGGCGGTCAGTCATTAAATAATAATTAAGAAAATCATTTTTTCCATGTCGCGTAACCTGCGTTCATAACTGATTTCTACATTCATATTTATTGAACTTTTTATCTTTTGATGTTTTTCAACCTTCACATTCATTAAAATAGTTGATAAATGCATGAGCTGTACAATAATGCTAAAAAAAGATATTTTGAGTGATACGCCAAAAGGAAAATGTTGTTTAAACACAAGCAAATTTTGTATTGATTATTATAAATATGGCGTATTAAATTTTTGGAGCCCACCTGCTTTCATAATTATGATTTTTTTAATCTTTTCAAATGTTTTTCAATCCCCAAATGTTTATAAAAGGTTTGTTAATTTTTAAGCAACATAATAATGCTAATAACATGCTAAGGTTTTGAGTGGTACGCCAAAAAGTATTAGGATTTTCACTTTTAAGCGCTCTTCACCGAAAATATGTAACATAACAATTCTCCTCTTGATCGTAATTATAAGCTGCATTAAAAGATTTAGTTCTTCAAAACAACTTCTTTCCAAGCAACTTCTAATACACGCATACAAAAACAATTTAGTTGTCTGATGAGAGGACAAGGTGTATTTGAAATATTGTCCAACTTCATCATATGCCTGAGGTAAAATATATTAATAAAATACATTAATAATCTATGATGTTTGTATAATACTGAATGAAAAAACGAACTTCATTAAACACTGATAATGATATTTACCTTCGCACAACGTCCCGTTTTTAGAATAACCAACTTTGCATTCACAACTAAACGAACCACCAACATTTTTACAATCAGCACTGTTGCTAGGGCAGTTGTGAGTATTCAAATCGCATTCGTTAATATCTGAAACGTGTGGTAAAATAAAACAATAGAGCTAAATACTTTATGTAATAATTACAAATATGAACAGTAGTGTATGTTTTATCAGATTTAAAACACAAAGCAATAGTTTTATATTGTATTTACAAGTATACTTTTTAGATATGATAAAACACGCACTGCGAGTTTTGAATATCTTACAAAATAGGTACGCACAGGCGTACATGTATCAACTGCGGTAGTTGGAAATGGCACGTCCATGGTGAAAAACAACGACGTAATCACGTAGTTGCAACAAGATGGTGGGTTATAAGTTCATGTCCAATAACCAACCATGTAAAGAAGCCGTATTTTAAATGTTTTGTGTGCATACAAATAGTAGATAAGAAGAATCGATTGAGATAATTACAACTATCTCGAGTACCACTGGCACTGCTGTAAAGTTACTAAATGAAGAAAAGCATGTTGAGCAAGGTCATCAAAATAATGCAAACTAAAACACTTCCCTTTCTGGATAAGCAAACTAAGTAACACTGATGAGAAATCCAATCAGAGCGACATCCCGAGTTTAGTGTATTGTGACTAGTGTGTTGTGAATGTATTTGCGCTGAATGCTTATAAATCTGACCAGAGCCGTCAGATTATAACGATGTTTTTTTTAAATTGTTGGCTTGTCGTCACTCGTCAGTTATTCGGCGCAAACACATTCACAAGACGCTATTAAAAGTTTACTTTGATCGTGATTACACAATGACACCTTAATCCAGATTTAATCGGATTTCTGATCAGCATTGAGCCGAACATATTCGCAACACGCAAAACACGTGCAATGATGTTTCATTTCAGAATGTCGCTCTGATCGGATTTTGCATCCGAACATTCAGCGAGAACACATTCATAAGACACACGGGTTTTTAATAATGTGTAGCAGAGCAAGTTCGTTTATTTTATCGACCATGTTATAAGTTTAAATCACTTCGTTTATATCTACAATAATTGGGTATCAGTCGTAAGTTGTCGTCTCACGCTGGATTTTGATTGGCTCGGAAGGCATAATCGGTTAACAATCGGTAAGTTGTCGTCTCATTTCTGCATTCTCATTGGCACCGAAGTCATTTTATTGTTAACTTAACTTAACTTACATTAACTGTACGATAGCATAGTATCCACTACTTCCACTGACCTATATATAACTGGACTGCGGGTCACCGATACTTTTGTATTACACGAAGTGTCCCCAATTGAACGGCGCCATCTTGTTAGGTCTTCCAACGGCGTAAAGTAGCCCGAAGTGTTGACGACTCACGCCGATAACTCTTTTGAAGCAAAAAAGGCCTTGAGAAAGACATTTACTCAGAAATTTAATTCTTTTTTAAAGTAAAAAGTTCAAAGACATTGAAATATATGTAAATTTTAGTGTGAAACAAAGGTTCAGTGGAAAATTCCAAGGTTTTTTCTTTGCCATGTTTGTTGTCGAATGAAGCAAGCTCAAAACGGACAATTAAAACATCTTCTCGAACACGAAGAAACTCAAGAAACATACAAATACAACATAAAACCATTCAGAATTATCCTTTAAAAAGAAACCTGTAAGTATGTTCAGTTTAGTTGCACCGGCTTACCGACAATCGTTTTTGGTTTTCGAAATGTTTGTCAATTCTCAGCTCGTTTTTTTTTTTGTAAATTTAGTCCTATGCCAATTTAATCTCATAAGACACGGTTAGCCAAAAACTGGCATGTGATAACAAGATGGCGTATTTCTTCGTGGGGCACCCGCAGTCCAGTTATATAGAGGTCAGTGACTGCTTCGCTGTTGATACAAAAATGAGCCAATCAGATGGAAATACAAATAACAATTAGAAATGAACTGACAAACATCCTTCATTAAATACGGGAAAAGGAACAGATATGACATTTACCTGTGCACGACTTGCCGTCGCCAGAATATCCTTCTTCGCATTTACAAACATAGGAACCATTTGTATTCTTACATTCTGCCTTGCTATGACAATCATTTGTGCCATCGCATTCGTTGACATCTAAAGTAAATTTAAATTACACATTTGAAAAATTTGTTAATGCCTCATATAACCGAGAGACAGACAGACAGACAGACAGACAGACAGACAGACAGACAGACAGACAGACAGACAGACAGACAGACAGACAGACAGACAGACAGACAGACAGATCGAATGATTCACTGATCGACCGACCGAATGACTGACTGACCGACCGATCGATCGACCGACCTACCGACCGACCGACCGACATATTTACCTGCGCACGACATGCCGTTTCCAGAATAACCACCTTTGCATTTGCATTTAAACGAACCAGCAACATTATCACACGTAGCATTGCTATGGCAGTTTCGGATATCCAAACGGCATTCATCAATATCTAAATTAAATTAGGTTTATAGCAAACATGTGAACCGAATATTTGCCTATGCACTTTATAGCATACAGTAACAACTATATTTAACGAAACTAGTAAAAAACTTGACAGTAAAACACTGATAAAATTACCATTACGGTAATTACCATTACCATTACGATAATTATCATTACCTTTCATCATTACTATTACCATTACTATGACCATTACCATTATTAATTATAGCATGCCATTGTTTAGATAAGAGAGAGGAAGAAAAGGTGCTTTATTTCCGACAAGTTTAAATAGTTACTAGTCAAATAAAAAAAAATCATTCAGTTTTAATACCTAAACAAGAGAATCCGTTTCCGGTGTACCCAGGTTTACATTGACAAGTGTAATTTCCAACTTGTTCCGAACAGGTTGCATCCACGTGACAAGGATTACTATTACCAGCGCACTCAGGGATATCTACAATACATACAATATACCGTTACAACTGTAAAAGCCACTATTTTTAGCGACAATCAATTTAAGGTGGCTCCCTACTGCTTCTTCAAAAGTGAAAAAAAAAATATGCATGTTTCAACCTCAGAAAGTGCTCATGAATATTTTGAAAAAGAGTGAAACTAACGCTATGCATATATAATAACGTTCAGCGGTTCAGGGCATCAAATAATGTTAACAGATATGTTTCAGTCGTTGCTATGACAACAGTGACGTTTCAACATTGCCGTAAATTTACATTTAATCATTTTTAAAGTTTAAGTAATCAATAGTAAGATTTAAAAAAAAATCTGTAAAAATAAAAAAACACAATTTTTCTTTGATAAAAAAATTGGGTCTACAGATTTTTTTTTAATCTGCCTAATGATTACTTAAATTTAAAGAAATATTTTAATGCAAAAAAAATTGGGGTTCACCGAACGCGTTTTTGAAATAAATTGGATTCAATGTAAATTTACGGCCATTTTGAAACGTCACCGTTAGTTTCATTCTTTTCAAAAACGTCACAACGTTAGTTTCACTCTTTTTCAAAATATTCATGAGCACTTTCTTTCTTGAGGTTGAAATTTGCATCTTTTCAACTTTTGAAGAAACAGAAGGGAGCCACCTTAAGCCTAGTTCACATTTTTAAAACAAGCGCAAACACAACGACATACGCAAGTGCAGTATACACTTCATAATATAAATATAAAAATGTTTTTAATATAAATATATATCTAATAATAATATGATCAAGTCCGTTTTCTTACATACATTGAGTTTAAGATGATTATGTTGATCAGTGATATATATATTACGTATTATTATATGGCTGGGTTTGATTTCCGGTCCGTACGCAAAACGACGCATGCTAATTGGTTCCCGAGAGGTCGGGATTTTACGATATTGACCTCCGGTCTGTGTCCGGGTCAATCTCGTTCTCGTGCCCACGTCCCCCACCCGAGAAACGAGAGACTCTGGGATAATCCGTTTCACATCGATATTTCATTGGCTGATGAACACAGTGAACTCTATATAACTCTTCTTCCGGATAACAAGAATCCTGTGATGGCGTGAACAGATTATCCCAGAGCCTCTCGTTTCCCGCCCACTGGGTAAGGGGAACGGTGGGCTCTGGGAACGAGATTGTGTCCGGGTCAATACGCTTTTTTCTCGGCCCTGCAAGTTTCGGCGAAAACATTTCTGAGTTGATTTGAATACAAATAAAAGAGAACTGGTTATCTTTATTCAAATATTCTGAACAATAAAATGTGCTAGAACAATGCTGCTGGTTTTCTGTTTATCTAAAAAGACGACAAATAAAGGCCGAACTGGTGTAAACAAGAAGGCCAAGAGCGACATGAAAAAGTTAACAGGTAAGGTAAACAGCATACTCCGAAGACGAAAACAACGCTTGAAACTTTAAAATAAAATGAACCAATAGCCATAAAATAAATTCCTTATCAACCTCGTTTGCTCGGTCTGTACGGGAAAGTATTTGCCCGACGTTTTATCGCACAAACCTCGCTCCTTCGTCGCGCTCGGTCTGTACGGAAACCTCGGGCAAATACTTTCCCGTACAAACCTCGCACTCGGTTAATAAGTCTTATATTGTTAATAAACTTCGGGTTAGGTGCTTTACACTTGTGCTGTGTATATCATTGTGGACAATGATATATCATTGTGGACAATGATATAGGGCCTATACGTTATCACAAAAAATAAAATATACATACTGAATATACTGTATATATCATTGTGGACAGTCCCCCCGTTTATCTAAGAATCATGCAGAGAGTTAGGTTTCAGTTGTAAAATTTCTTGTATTTAAATATAGTTATAATAAAACTAAACTTTTCATGATCAACATGAATTTAAAACTTTATTAAAATACATACAGGACTACGTCATGCTCAGGTCAAAAAAAGAATAAGAAACACTGAGTGAATTGTATGTCTTAAATAGGTATAAATATGTAAATGGTGTACATAGAATAGAACAGAACAGAACAGAACAGAACAGAACAGAACAGAACAGAATAGAATAGAATAGAATAGAATAGAATAGAATAGAATAGAATAGAATAGAATAGAATAGAATAGAATAGAATAGAATAGAATAGAATGACAATAAGTCCCATAGGAACTACTATACGATACTGAAGTCAACATAAAAAAACTTAAACATAAACATAATTTACACAAAACTGCTAAAAATTGTCTAAATTAAAACCAGGCTCAAGTTTCTTCCTTCGATCTTCTTATTCAAAGTTGGTTTTAGTTTGTCAATATAGAATGCCTCTGACAATAGGCGATCAAATTCGGCATCAAAGCCCTTCCAATTACAGAGAAATCTTCCGTTGTAATAGTCGATGAGCATTCTTGGACATGAAGATAAGATAATGATGTTTTCTTCTTTGTGTTCAAAAAGAACAATTTGAACACAAAAAAGAAAACATCATTATCTTCTCTTCATGCCCAAGAATGCTCATCGACTTTAACAACGGAAGATTTCTCTGTAATTGGAAGGGCTGAGGCCGAATTTGATCGCCTATTGTTAGAGGCATTCTATATTGACAAACTAAAACCAACTTTGAATAAGAAGATTGAATAAGAAGATTGAAGGAAGAAACTTGAGCCTGGTTTTTATTTAGACAATTTAGACAAAATTTAGCAGTTTTATGTATTTTATGTAAATTATGTTTATGTTTAAGTATTTTTATGTTGACTTTAGTATTTTATAGTTCCTATGGGACTTATTGTCATGTACATTCATTTACATATTTATACCTATTTAAGACATACAATTAATTCAGTGTCTCTTACTCTTTTTTTTTTTTTGACCTGAGGATGACCGGCCGTAGACGGGCCGAAACGTAGCGCTGTATATATTTTAATAGTTTTAGATATAGTTAGTCTCTGCTAATGACGTTATCGCTAGCGGTATCGTCGTTGTCGTAGTTTTAATACCTGCACAATGAGTTCCATTTCCCGTAAAGCCACTCTTACATTGACAAATGTAACTTCCAACTTGTTCCAAACAGGTTGCATTCACGTGACAAGGATTATCACCACGAGAGCACTCAGCGATATCTACAATACATACAATATACCGTTATTACTGTAAAAGCCACTATCTTTAGCGACAACCTAATTTAAGCCTGGTTCACACTTGTAAAATAAGCGCAAACACAACGACGTACGCAAGTGCAGTAATCCAGTATACACTTCATAATATAAGAAGTACAAACAGTTTAACTTAAAACAGTTCGTCCCATTATAGCTCCACAACGGAGCAGAAGCGTTTCATTTCCTAACACCAATTAGCCTTTGTTTATATACACTAAATGCAAAAATTATGTACAGTAGGTGCAGGCCATTCATAAAAATACCGTTGTAACGTCGACATTTTACGGAATATACTAATGATGATAAAAATGTTGAAAATTTCCTTGCTATTTACCTTTACATTCCTGACCAGTTCCTTTAAAACCAGATTTACAGGTGCAATTGAACGTACCAGGTATATTGCTACAAGTGGCATTACTGTGACAGGTACTTCGTATCGTACATTCATCAATATCTAATTGAAATTAAATCATACGAAAATCGTTAAACTGCTTGAAAAATTACACAAGTTTTATAGCAATAAAAATTAGATAAGAAAAATTAAAGAAAACCTTACAAGTAGTTTGCATAAAATTTACACCAAACGACGTGAAACACTGAAAATATCATATAATGTAAATACATCCAAACAAAATCCAAAATCGACTTACATTACATAAATTATATATTAACGGTGCCCCAAGATGAATTGTTTGCATTGGGCAACCCACAAAAGAGCGGGTTTACTTAGTTTGCAGTATATTTACTCTAAACTAAATATGCTCATTTTTTATTCTAATAGTTGTTGAGTTTACTGCATGTAGCTAGTTCATTATACAGTGTAACTGAACATTTTTATATTTTTTTTGGAAAAGCTGTATTATAGTGGGACTCATTATCAATTATTAGTAAAATAAACAATCGATCCGTAATGCTTGAAAATCTTTTTTTTTGATTGGCTAACAAGCAGTTAATTGGAATTTCAGAATATGGACCTTGCAGGCTAAAAACAGCATCCTCGCATAGCTAGAGACATCACAGTCAGACAGCTGGCAAAAGAATTTTCAAATTTTCTATAAATACCTTTACAATACGTTCCGTTACCGGAATACCCAGTTTTACATTCACAAGAGAAACTTCCAATATTTTCTGTGCAGTTAGCGTTCGTATGACATGGATTAGTATCACATTCTTTAATGTCTAAAATTAAAAACAAAACAAAACAAAACATCCAGAAATATTAATAATTAATATAATAAATTAATAATTCAAAACATTGATATTACTATCTCATAATTATCTTAAAAATAAAACATGCCGACACAATGTCATGTTTTTAGAAGTGTAAGGAAATTCAATACGTGTATACAGCTCAGTCATTGGGAGAATATATCGTGTGTGTAGGGTCGCTCGATCTTGGGGCAACCCGCATATAAGAACATAGTAATTAAGAACTTGTAAACTAAAATTTTGGCATTTAAACCCCATTGTATAACAACCTGGGTACAACTGCAGTTTAGCGGAACCAAGGCTCAACCCCAACATAAACCCTAACCTTAGACACCTTCTCGGGCGGTCAGCGGACGAATGGTGTCCGCTAAACTGCAGTCTAGCCGGGTCTACACCCATAAGACATTATTGACTAGTTGTTGGACCAGGGGGCAACGCTTTTTTCTTCAGAAAAAAGAACTTATTTAAGAACCTAGACCACTAGACTCAGTAGACACCAAATATATAAGAATCGTTTTAAGCTAACTACTTTAGGTTCTTGTCAGCGTGTGTTTACTGTATAGTCATCCTATAGACTACTTTTATAAAAAGTTAGTTTAGTTTATTCATTCAAAAAACTAATGGTGAAATTTGCTCTGCTTTCTGTATCATTAATCTCGGTGCCAACGTTAATCGTCTAATATATTCTCATTGTTATGCAAATTTAACCGCAGAAATGCAGTCAATCAGAAGCGGGAAAATTTTTAAATAGATACTAGATAGACAAATACCTGTACAAACGGTGCCATTTCCCGTGAATCCATCCTTACATTGACATGAGAATCTGTCAACTAGCTCACTGCAACGAGCGTTCGTGTCACAAGGAGAACCAGAACAAAAGATAATATCTAAAAAAAATCAACTTGTTTTACCTTATTTACATAAGCGTAGGAAGCGCCCATCCTGGGGAGCTGAGCCCCCAAAAAATCAGGCCAAACACTGTTAAGTTTGATGATTTAGCCTAAAATGTGTTCTCTTTTAAGAGTTTCACATGGTATTTTATAACCTTCAAAACTCTTAAATCTCTTCTCAAAATGCAGGAAATGCCCACGAACCCCCCTAGCGGGCTCTCACATCTTCCATCTTCGGCGCTCGCTTTCAGCCCCTCCAACTTCAAATTCATTCTTACGCGCCTGCTTATATATATAAAGCAAGATGTTCTATAATTACCGTCGCATTGTGTGCCATTTCCAGTAAAACCAGTTTTACACGCACAAGTATAGGATCCCATCGTATTGGTGCAATTAGCAAAAGTATCATGACAGTTATTAGTACTTGATGACTTGCACTCGTCGAAATCTATCATACAATTCAATCAAAAACAATGATAATGACAAAGATACGATTCATAATACTGTTACTTAACAAAATTTGCATATAACGCCAAACAAAAATTGTGTTTCCTGTTACCCGACCGACCTGAATTTGTTTATCCGAATATTTGTATTTATAAGAATATTTAAATCGGTGATGGCCATAATGAAAGTGGTTTATAATGTTATATACAAATCTAAAATTTTAAATTGACTAAATGTCTATGACTAAATAAATTTAGGTTTATCTCATTTGCATGCTATATATATATATATATGTATACAAAAATGCTTGACCAAAAATCTTAACTTTGATACAATAAAACACTAATCTATAGTAAAAAAAAATTTCAAACTAACGCGAATTGTTGTCCTACAAAATTAATTATACTGTACATATAAAACTATTACTATAACGGAAAGTGAAACTAAAAAACAAAAACCGGTACAAATATAAGTTATCTTTACCTGTGCATTGTCGACCGTCGCCAGAATATCCACTCTTACATGTACATGTGTACGTCCCTGGTCTATTAATACAGGTCGCATTCCAGTGACAGGTGTTTGTACTTGAGAGAAGACACTCGTTGTCATCTAATTTAAAATTTGAGAACAAATCGTATTTAGAACAATAACTGTTTGTGGTATTCTTATGTAACGTTTAAGAAAGAATAACTACCAAAATCCGAAAATTAAAACACATGGTTAAACATGTAGAACAAATAAGAAGATGAAAAAATGGTGATATTTTTTTGTTCAGGTTTTTTCTTCAATTGAACAAAAAAGTGAAAATCTATTACCGCAGCCATAAACCGCTCAAAATTTAATGCGTGAAATATTTCGAGTGATTTTCGTGGTCATGCACAGAAGATATTGCTTTGCTGAAGCGAACAAGAACACTATATACTTCCATTCACAAACAAAGCCTAAGATGAATTATGTTAGCCGCCGAATACCACTCGGACCTGATCCGATTTGGTCCGGAGTTGATCATCTTTATCATCACCAGTCTTCTAGTTCCATTTTTATAAAGTTGTTTTTCAAAAATTCAATTTTCTATGCGGTACACATCAGAATCACTTGGAATTACTTGGGTGCTTCTATGTGAAAATGTTGTAACTTAAACAGTACTAGTGTTTAAAAATAGTCCCAACAACAGTTGTCTAACAAACGATAGAAAACCAGCACAAGAGAAAATTCCATAGTAAACTATACATTCCAACTTCCAGGATCAAATTAACTGATCACGTGGCACCAAGATAGCGAGTGCTAAAATGAATTTGTTGTTGGTAACCTCATCCATCACAGGAAACACCGCGGCTGAGTTTGAATTGTATCAAAGGTTGGGGACGGAATGGTTTGTGAACGTATTTTGATGTGCGGAACCGATGACAAACTGGGGTCCATAATAAACCAATCAAAAGCTTACTACATGCATTTAGGATGGCATTGTATCCATCGGAAATCTACAAAGCATATGCCCAATAAAAATTGGAAGCCGTATTTTCCCCCTCCCAAAAATAGTTTTTAAATACCCCTTTCAGCCCCCCCTCCCCCCCCCCCCCCCCCCCCCCTCCAACTTCAAATTCATTCTTACGCGCCTGCTTATATATATAAAGCAAGATGTTCTATAATTACCGTCGCATTGTGTGCCATTTCCAGTATAACCAGGTTTACACGCACAAGTATAGGATCCCATCGTATTGGTGCAATTAGCAAAAGTATCATGGCAGTTATTAGTACTTGATGACTTGCACTCGTCGATATCTATCATACAATTCAATCAAAAACAATGACAATGACAAAGATACGATTCATAATACTGTTACTTAACAAAATTGCATATAAGGCCAAACAAAAATTTTTTATCCGAATATTTGTATTTATAAGAATATTTAAATCGGTGATGGCCATAATGAAAGTGGTTTACAATGTTATATACAAATCTAAAATTTAAAATTGACTAAATGTCTATGACTAAATAAATTTAGGTTTATCTCATTTGCATGCTATAGTAAATGACTATATATATATTTATAAAATAGGTTGCATCTTACGCACGCTGTGATTGGTCAATTACCGTGTTTATATCAGGCTATGTAAACACAGTTGTGATGTCACAGCACATTTTTTAGCCTTATTTCATCAAAGAAATAGAAAATGGATGCCCTGTATTTATATAACCTGATGCAAACACTCGAGTGAGTTGGGAGAATTCGAAAGTACTTATGTAAACCCTCGCCTACGGCTCGGGTTCACATAAACTTTCGAATTCTCCCAACTCACTCTCGTGTTTGCATCAGGCTATATAAACACGGGCGGCCATTTTCTATTTCTTAAATATATATATATATATATACAAAGTATAAAGTATAGTTTTACCTTAAAGTCTTCGCTACCAGAGGTTTCACCCTAAACGGGATCATCAGAGTCGCCTGATGATCCCGTTTAGGGTGAAACCTCTGGTAGCGAAGACTTTAAGGTAAAACTATACTTTATACTTTGTATTTTGCTCTATCTATATATGGTATTGAGCACTCTCTAACATTTCGTGAACCATAACTCACTTATATATATATATATATGTATACAAAAATGCTTGACCAAAAATCTTAATTTGATACAATAAAACACTAATCTATAGTAAAAAAAAATTTCTGACGCGAATTGTTGTCCTACAAAATTAATTATACTGTACATATAAAACTATTACTATAACGGAAAGTGAAACTAAAAAACAAAAACCGGTACAAATATAAGTTATCTTTACCTGTGCATTGTCGACCGAGAGCAGAAAAATGTAAAAACTTTTTCAGAAAAATCACATAAAATTACTTTAAAAGCTTAGAATCAGAGTTGTTCCCAAATGCACTAAAACCACTGGCTTAATTACAGCACAAAGTGTCAAAGTTATCTATCATCTTAGGTTGCGTCCGTTTGAGCATTTCCCGAGTAAAAATAATACCTGAAAACAAGACCTAGTGCTAAAGAGCGGTGCCCTGATTTTGGTGTAAAAAAGAACGCTTAAAAGCATTCTCGTTCCCAGAGCCCACGTCTCTGTGTCCGTGGCGCGCGGTTTCCACTGGCCTGTAGCGCTATAATGTACAGTCGCTCAGCGGCTACTCATCTGTCGTCTTCCAAACAATTAACAATTATTGGACGAGGTTGAACAAAATATCGTGATTTGTCAGTGGCGAGAAAATTACTTATTTGCCGATGCCGAAGACAGAGGTAAATAACTGAACTGCGAGACACTGACCAATCACGATATTTTGTGAAAACCCAGATCAATAATTGTTTTATTATTCAATTTGTTTTTACTTGACATTATTTACCTGTAATCATGTCCACTCAATTCTTGGCAGCTTGGCTGAACGAGCAATTTAGCAAAATATTATTTGTTGCAAAACAACATTTCCCGCTAATGCGCATGAGCAGACTGTTGTTTGTAGGCAATCTCATACCCTGGCCGCGCGTTTGCAGGCATTTATTTGCAGGTTATTATAGGTTATTCTGGTTAATCTTAAGAGCTAATAACTAAATAGTATTTTCTAAACAAGCGCTCACACACGTTATTCTGGCTATTCCTATTCCGGATTTGCCCTAATTAAGCGAACACACGCTTAATGAGAAGTTGCACAACAAGAATTATCTATAAAATTATCTGCTACAAATTTGAATGTGCATGGTTAAATTTGAAAAACTACCCGACCACTTATCGATTTTCAACTTGCACTGGTGGTCTGATTGTAATATCAAGTTGAAACATGTCACAAACCTTTTACGTAAACCAACATATGTATCTGTTAACAAACATCGCCTCCCCCGTAATATTATACTCTAAGCTCCTAAATATTTAACGCATTTTTAGCTCTCTTGCTTATAAATTTTTTAAATCAATGTTATAGTTCTGGTTTATTCTTTTTTTATTTTGTTGAAAAAAGGCACAGTATCCTGACCAAGTTTTCACTTTCTAAAAGAAGACCTTTGTTTTTGTTGATAGTATTTCTAAATGCATGGTCAACACAACTGTCTATTTTTATATAACATTTTGTAAACATCTGGCCTTTTTCATAAATAATAAATAAAATTCCTAGATTTTTAATATCGTAATGTAAATAATGACATCGTAAGTAACTAATTATAAAGTTACACCAAAGCATTTCTGTGTACAAATTTTGAATTACTAATGTGATCATCACCACAGCTATAATCGAATAAACTTTCTAAGGTAAACAAGCCAACGAATGAGATATGCCGAAGAAAACCCTGCCTGCGTTGGAAAGTGCGAACTGTCAAAAAGCAATTGGAACTATTTTAATTCAAAGTACTGATAATACAGTCGAACCTCTATTAAGCGGCCCTCTATTAAGCGGCCACCCTCTATTAAACGGCCACTTGTCAAAACCCCTAAAATATTCCCTGTAATTTACTATAGATTACCCCTCTATTAAACGGCCACCTCTATTAAGCGGCCACGGCCACCTACGAGCGGTCCCAATTGGTATTTCGTATTGTTTTTTACCTGTATTAAAACACGATCAAGTCGGTTTTCTTTGTTTTTTTTGCGGGATTTATATCCCATAAATCCCGCATTATAAATTCATAGGGTGCCTGCTACAACTATCTCGTATGGTAACGCCGGTAGCGCCCACATACGGGAAGGAGAGCAAGGGTTTGCTTTTCGCTCCACGTAGTTTACGAGAGAAGGCAAACCAATGAAAATCATCAAAATCTGTTGGTTGAGTCAGCAATTTATTACACTGAACGTTGAGCATAAAATGTGGGATTGATACTGCATCAATACGCATGCCCAATGCTGTAATGATAGATCTGGTACTAATTATTCATACTAATTATTCAAACAAGCTTGTAGAAGTCTGTGTATGTGTTCAATGAACCTTTACGTACTTATCAAGTTGTTTAATAAACTATTATTCAAACGTTGCTTTGGAGTCTTATTATTTCATAAAATCCCGTTAACATTTGACATAACAATGTCCTTCGACACTCGGTAAATGCTATATTTTAGAAAACCTTCTTCAATCGTGTTTTAAGTCGGATAAATACCTCGAACGTCGGCTTTAAGCCAGATAAATGGCTTAAAGCCTCCGTTCTCGGTATTTATCCTATACTTAAACGGCCAGCTTAATTTATCTTAGGCACAATTTTTACCGCAAGAGAACCGAAACTAAAACTTGAGCTAAATAAGAGACCATAGAACACTTAGTTGCTGTCAGTAAGTACATGTATTTCATTCAACGCATGTCACTTGAAACCTCATGCCTCAAGTTTACATGAAATCAAATTCACTTGCTTTGCGCTTTGAAACTCAGTGCACCGCAGCGACAGATGCACATTGATAACTATTTTAAGCCAACATAACTTGCTAGGCATCAGTATACATGCATCGAACGTGTGGCATTTCAGGCAGTTTGGTAGTTTTTTAAAACTGTTTTGTTAACTACTTGTTGGTTTTTTCAAAGTCTACTTGTTACTGTTATCAGTGTTTTAGAATTGAATAAAAGGGCATTTGACCACACCCAAGGCCCATTGTTGGCGTCACTCTATTTAGCGGCCACCTCTATTAAGCGGCCACAAAGCCATTCCCCGAAGGTGGCCGCTTAATAGAGGTTCGACTGTAGCTGATGGTTTTTTTTTAAATAAAGCCTACGCACTAGTTGAAGACAGCACTGAATTCCCCCCTCCCATACACATGCCCACACCGCTCCACCCCTAAGCGAGTTAAATGATAATGAGTTTGGAGTAGTGGAAAGTGGGGGTACGGGTAGAATGAGGCCAAACAACCACCCCCGACCTGCAGTAGCTACTATTCGAACAAATTAGATAATGTTTAAACAGTAAAGCTAAATTATTATATATGTTTCCTTGTTCCTATTTTGTATTTTTTCCATTAGACAAGTTTGCCACAGTTAACAAAAACAGCAGATTTTACACAGCACAGCAAAAACGTCAGCCTCCCCTGTGATTTTAACCGCAATGATAAAGAGCAAACTTTTCAAAATTTCACGGTATGCCAAAACAATTTAAAAAACGAAACAAACATTATGCCATAGTTGGAACAGCCGTTGACAGTTCCAATCAAATGCTCACTAAGAAGATAAGCATGAAATTATTTAACATTATTATATTTACCAGTGCAAGTGTTTCCAGAATAGCCAACGTTGCACTGGCAACTGAACAGTCCAACAAAGTTTTTGCATTGGGAATTTGTTGGACAGTTGTTAGCCTGCTTGCATTCGTCAATATCTAAAAGAAATTAATGCGAAATAAGCTAAATTGCAAAAACTAGTAAAAATTATTAGCGATTAAAACATTTTTCGTTTTGGTTCCCCTCTCAAAACTTTTTTTTAGCTTTATTGTTGGACTTATTCAGCCAACACACTTTTAAATTGCTGGGGATCGAGAAATAAATTGAAATGTACACATTTTTCATAATTATAAATGTAGGTATATGATACAAAAATATTGAATCCGCCATATTTAAAGTAATAATCGAAGCAAAATTGTCTCAAGTTCAAAGAACATTTTCGTTTTTGTTTCCCACTCAAAATCTCTTTATTTTTCTTTATTTTAGCATTGCGGACTATTGCTCAGTGGTCTGGCATGACTGCATGCGGTTCCACATTAACAAGACGCATTAAACAAATCCAAAATCGAGCTATGAGGATTATTTAACAAGAAGGAAGAAAAAATGCACCCAGGAAATGCGTAACAAACTGAAACTTTTATCTCTATACAGTAGGAGACGATTTTTTTTATTTATACCATTTAGGTTGTCCTCAACAACTTGTGTTTTAAATTAAAAAGTACCCTACGAAATAGGGGACGTCGAGACAAAACAATGTTGCTTCTCCCGAAAGTAAAAAGTAAAATGGGTCACACAATGTTCAAGTACGAAAGATTGGAACTCTCTGCCAATAAATATCAGAGAGATAACCTCAGTCTATAAATATTTTTAAACAGACACTTTTTAGATATCTTTTAGATTGCGATGTAAATTCCCATAATTGTAGTTTTTAGTGTAGTTTTTAGTAGTTTATCTTTATAACTTTGATATAATTTGTAAACACTGTTCGGTCCATTAATACCAGTTTTGTATAACTGAAGTGATCTAACAGTTTAAATAAAGATTATTATTATTATTGTTTTACGTGGCGACACGATTCCGTTCTTAACTTCATTGCAACCTCTCTTAAATCCGTACAACACTCTATAAACCTTTAGGCTGACCTACCTGGCTTCATCAGTCAATCTGTTATCACCGGAGATAAGTTACGCCCTGATCTTCTGATAACAATCGAAAACAAACACATCTACATACTCGAACTGACTGTTGGTTTTGAATCTAATCTTCTTACTAATGCAACCCGTAAGAGACATAAATATCTAGAACTTATTAACGAACAGCACAAAAATTATGAAAAAGTAAAATTTATAAATTTATCTATCAGTTCGCTTGGAGTTTTTAATCAGTCAGCTGTAGACTTTATTGAAATGCTGAAAGACCTGAAATTTGACGAACGATGTAGAAAGTACTATACTCAGAAAATTATGAACACTTGCATAAGGACCTCTTACTATATATTTTGTAAACGTAACAAAGAATGGGATGACCCGACTTTAATGTCATACTAATATTTTTATACCATATAGTGTTAATTCAAGTAGATATTGGTAAACTACCTGTAAAAGAGAGGTTTATCATCGTAGTATACGTAAATCATAAATAAATAAAGTTTCCATTATTATTATTATTATTATTATTATTATTATTATTATTATTATTATTATTATTATTATTAGTAGTAGTAGTAGTAGTAGTAGTAGTAGTAGTAGTAGTAGTAGTAGTAGTAGTAGTAGTAGTAGTATTATTACTATTACTATTACTATTACTATTATTATTATTATTATTATTATTATTATTATTATTATTATTATTATTATTATTATTATTATTAAAAAATAGCGAACAATGTGTATTTCCCATAATCACGTAGATATGACCACTATAGACATCAGTTTTGAGCATATGTTACGCGACATATAGAAAAAATTCTTGTTTTAAATGTTAAGTAATATAGACTTACCTTCGCACATTCCACCCGTGCCTGACCATCCTTCATTGCAGATACACAAATAACCCCCATAGAAATTCGTACATTTACCATTAAGGCATATTGTGGGATCGCCACATTCATTTAAATCTATTATAAAGATAAAAATGGAAAAAAGATATTTTCGAAATTGAAATTAATTTCAGAACCTGTTGATTTTCCACAGCAACAGAAAAACGGCATAGACCTTTTCAAAAATAACCGCCGAATTAAAATTCTTTTATGTGCATAAATCTAGCCCTTATGACCTTGTTTTACAGTAAAAATTATTTTGAATTTCCCACATGAAAACGAGTTCATAAGGACTGATAATATGTATATACAGCGGATTTAGGTTGAGTGTTTAATGACAATAATTGTCGCGTTAGTTGCAACTGATTAATTATATGACGTTTCTAGGCAAAATGTCAGACATTGCTGGGCGGGACTTATTAAATTCACGCAACGCAGATAGTTTTGGAACGTTGTAAGTCCCGCCCAGCAAAGTCTGACATTTTGCCTGGGAACAACCGCCCGTAACGCCTTAATTAACTGTTGCAACAAACGCAACAACTGTTGTCGTTAAACGGTCAACCGCTGTAAAATCCGCTGTAAAAGAATTTCAATTCGGCGGCCATTTTTGAATAAAAGCTATAATTTGTAAATTTTACAATTTTCCTCGAACCCGAACTGAAACCCTCGCGCCACAAAAGAGAACCAACGACTTTACTCATATGGTTCTGAGATGGTTGTCCATAATACCGGCGCCTGGCTGGGCTTTACTCTTCGGTGTCAGATAACAATTAGATAAAACTGCATACCATGCATGATACAAAAAAACTATGCTAACCAAATAACCTACACATGCATATTTATATCAGTAATACATAGTTTGTTGCCAGTTTATATTCATTTTGTAATGAAACTTGCAACTTTCTAACGCTCCAACAATTGGGTTACCGAAACTCAAATAACAAGCTATTGTTTTTATTATTTAAAAGTTTTTCCAATTTATAGTCATATGTATTTCTTATGCGACAGCGTTTGCATATGAAATTTATATAGCTAATAAAAGTAATAATTTATTATAAATTGCACGAATAAATGTACGTATATACATGTGCTAAATGTCCAAGCATGGTATAATGTGACAGGTGTTTGCTAAACGTTTTTCAAGCTCAATTACTCACAAAATCTTTCTGATCCCCCGACAAGGATCCAACCTGCAACCTTCTAATAATCTGAAAAAGGCACATCATCTAATGCATTTTTAATGGTTGCCTACGCACATTTACTTTACTGTGTTCTCTCATTTTTTTTTTTCTGACACCTGTTTTATGTCAACGTCAAAGTAATTAAATATTTACCTTGAAAACGTATTAGGTTTCCATTCGATACATTCGAACCAATACATTATTGTCACATAAATGTGCCCTTAGTCAATCACGTCTCGCCAATCCCACGGTGTCGATTTCAAAACTGTTAACTTTGGCTTAAATTTAGAACATGTTTTGACGGTCGGTGTACACGCTTAGGTCCTTTAGTTATAATCACTTACCAGAGCACGATTGGCCATCTCCAGTTAAGCCGTTCTTACATTGACAATTGAAAGTACCAGGTACATTCGTACAGGAAGCGTTCACATGACAAGCTTGTGGACATTCATTAATATCTAATCAATAAATAGACAAATAAATAAATAAATAAACAAGCAAACAAACAAACAAACAAACAAACAAACAAACAAACAAACAAACAAACAAACAAACAAACAAACAAACAAACAAACAAACAAACAAACAAACAAACAAACAAACAAACAAACAGACATACATATTGTAATTACTAATTCCCATAAGGGTTTTTCAAGAGTAATTTACAAATATTAAAAGTAAAAAATAAATCTATAATACATTAGCTTTCAGCTAAAAATTTATCCAATAAAAAGTGTTTTAATCTACGTTTGAAATAGTCTATATTGTTTATAGACTTTAAACTACTGTCTAGGTTGTTCCAAATCTTCGTCGCTCTGTAGTGGAATATTCTTTGACCTGTTGCAGTATGGTACCTTGGTATATCTAAATCGTTTGATACCATAATGTTTCTTCTATGAATATATATAACCGAACGTTTCCTAAAGTTAGTAGAGATAGAATATTCATGCATTTATATGACATGATAGCATCTCTAGTCGTGTTTAACTGGCAGCCATTTCAGGCTTTTTAAAGTGGGAGTAATACGATCGTATTTACGAATGTTCATAACTATTCGCGCAGTAAAATTTTGTACTAACTGTATTTTCTTAAAACAAATAATAATTTCCAGGTCCCAATCTAAGTTTCAAAATTCAGTTTTATTATAATGTAATATAAAGATAAATATTTTAATTTTTGTTTAGAATACTTTGCATACCATTACACGTAACACCATCGCCAGTAAATCCTGATTTGCATTGACAATCAAAAGTACCAGGTGTGTTGGTGCATTCAGCATGTAATTGGTGACAGGGAAAGGGTGTCGCTTTGCATTCGTTATTATCTAAAAACATATTATAATATTTATTATAAATATATTGAAAAAGCAATAATTAATGTCACAATTTGCCAAAAAAGTGGTGACATGAATGAGGATATATAGAAGTAATATTTAAAAACCGAGTCAGAGTGCTTTATCATTGTATATAAGCGAGCCGAAGGCAAGCGTCAACAGACAATGATAAAGCACGATGACGAGGTTTTTAAATAACTTCTAAATTGAATGTAATAACTTGATTACTCATGAATTTTTATATCTGATAAAGAAACCTCCTGATTTACATAAACTTTAGCTTTGATTTTCTCGGCTCAGACAACGTTATTTTTCAAACTTACTACGCCAATGAACTTACCAAATGGGTCGTTTTTTAAGCTATTTAAAACATTCGCAGTACAGTACGTGTTTTATCAGATCTAAAATATTACATATATATATATATATATAAACAATTACAACTATATAATATATATATATATATATATACATACATACATACACACACACATACATACAGATATATTCCTACATCTTTTTATATTATACCTATTCCTATATCCCTATCTCTAGACCTATTCCTTTACCTATAGATCGTTTTCATTTGACGTCACGGCAGCCATATTGGTGTACCAAAACAATGATATGGCGGCCATATTGGTGTACCATCTTTATCCCATGGGAATGTAGCTCTATTCTTATTCAAACATTTTGTATCGTTTCACCACCCCAATGGAACCACTGATCACGCAAGTGAAAACACCACACCTATACCTACAACTATTTCTATAGCTCGATGAACATAAGGGAAAGGTTTTCTTTTCCAAAAATCCAAAAAGCACAATTCACTAAACTAAATGACATGAAATCTATTTGTAATTTCAGCATCTAAATTAATATTCAAACGTACCCAAACACGTGACACCGTCGCCATCAAACCCTGTTTTACAAGCACAAGTAAAGTTGCCAAATGTATTAGTGCATACGGCATCATCATGGCAATTATGCTTTGACTCAGCACATTCGTCAACATCTGTTCAGAGGCAAAAACAAAAAATAGATTTGTCAATACTGTTATCAGTAAAAGAAATATAATTTTAAAACATTGAGAGTGGTGTACTGACAAATAAAAGACGCAAAACATTGACGTTTTCTTCATCAAAGACAGAGTAAAAAAACTGATAAGTTAAAAATTATATTTTACTTCGATGGAGAGCATCAGTATTTGACTTATCCTTTTCAGCAGTAAGACGTTTGGATATTTTTAACCCTTTTATAGTCAGTTAACCGTGACGTTTTTCAGTTATAGAATTTGTTGCTTTTTAAGCGCCGTCGTCCTCGTCGTAGCATCTTAAGGTCTCTAATAACAATAACACGACCGAAACCTAGACTCCGGGTAATTACACTTCTAGCGTTGTGCCTTGGCTTTATAAACTAGTAGAATGCAGTTTTTGGTAATTAGAAGATATTATTTTTTTCAGTAAATATTTCAATTAATGCTATGCCTAAAGTTCTCTGTCGACAATGTGTTTAACCCTTTGACTACCAGGGATTTTTTTCTGGTCTTTCCGTGAAATCTTCTGCCGTTAGCCAGAGTAAAATAATAATGACGTTATATTTGATATTTAAAGTTAGTTTAATGATTTTTAAAACGTCCCTGTACTGCTAAAATGATTGTAGTGTTAGTATCGAAGTCAATGTCAAGGAACAGTTCTCATCTTTTGGCCGTTGACGTCGTCCTGAAGACGTGAAAATGCTCTAAGTGGCGTTGTATAAAGAACGAGGACGGTTTAGGGATTACTCTTGGGATTACAAATTATTCATTCACTTTGTTTCACAACTAGAATTCTTTTATTTGGAGGACACGGTCGTTGAAGTTGCCGTCGTAGATCTTAAGGTCCCTATTATTATTTTTTGCGTCGCGATATTGATCCGACAGGCTTTGCGAACCTGAGGCATGTGACTATTTCTATGCATGTGCCTTCTTTCTTTTCGATCGAGTGGTTCGAAGTGAAGTGTTCTTGTTATAAATGATTTATATGTTTTATTGAATTTGAATACTGAAAAGTATTACTCATGTTCACAATCTGATTATTGCTGATTATTGGAAACAATCTGCGAGATGAGCGAGGCATAAAAGGTTATTTTGTACTTTTTACTGACAAACGTTTATATATGCACGCTGTTGTGCTGTTTCGTGCATAGGCTATGCCAAGCTGCATTGCTTTGAGTAGCCCGAGTGAACGCCTAAGCAGGCGTTTTGTTAAAGATGGAAACTTGTACATTTAAGAACAATTAAAATAATATTAAAATAAACAATTTCTTTTTGATAATTACTGTATTGAATGTCAAAAGATTTGATTATTACATCATTCAGTTTGCTTTAATGTTTCATGTTGAGCGCGCGGATCATCGTGTACTCCGATAATTTTTTTTTACGTTTGTGATGTTTTTCCGCGTCGGTTGTGCTATATAAACAATTTTAGGTGCAAGTCTCGATTTCTCAGAATTCAATAAGCCGTTTGTTAGTCGACAAAAAATCCATGGTTAATATTGTTATTCTTGGGTAATCGGATTTAATGTTGATTGTTTGCTACTATTAATTTTTCCATTTTTTGTTCTTAGCCAAGTATGTCAACGACTTTGAATACACCAGTTTTCTACATAGGCCACTTCACCATTAATCAACCGACATAGTTAAAAAATTAGGCTTTTAGTTGATCACCGCAAAAATACGGACGTCTTTTTCCCTCGTGTCACCGCGCTACGTTACTTTTTTCGAATTCTCAAGTCAAATTACCTAATATGGTTCTAATTATCCAAGCGCTACGATAAGTTAATTTAAGATCATGAAGATCATGAAGCATGGTTGTTAAATGCACACATCCTTTGTCGACTAACTGTAAAAATATCCTCATCTTTCGTTAAATAAACATTTGAAGCCTTTTATTTCATGCAGGTATTATTAAACAATAAATTCCACTTGATGAGTAAAATCGTCTGGGATTAGCCAGAGTAAAAGTAATAAGTTGCCAAATGGCAACCATGCCCGGTATAAAGGGCTAAAAAGTTTAAATCGATTCAAGAGCAAATGGCCAAGCTTAAAATGTCATAGCACTTTGATCATTTAACAACTAAGCAAATAAGGAATAAAAAATAACAAACAAACAAACAAACAAACAAACAAACAAACAAACAAACAAACAAACAAACAAACAAACAAACAAACAAACAAACAAACATGACAAATAAAACAAACAAACAAACATAACAAATGACAATAACAACGGTTCAATTGCCATATAAACATCCGAAATTCTAAATAAAATTAAACTTCTAATCCTATAGCCTTACAACCCTAACTCATACCATGCATAATGCTTTATTTAAGAAAAAAAGTTGATTTTAATTGACCTTACTCCAAAATGTCGGTTTACACACAAAACTATTTTATGTGAATATAAGTCAGCCTAGCTTAATTATGACCTCGCTTTAAAGTAAAAATGATTTTGCTTTATTTTCCACATGAAAACGAGTTCATTAAATTTGTATGTATATAAAAGAATCTTAATTTGGCGGTCATTTCAGGAGTTTATATAAAAGTCATAACAACAAGAAAAAGCGCAGACAGAAACTTACCCACGCAGATTCGACCTTGTGATTTAAAGCCAGATTTGCAAATACATTTGAAATCCCCGTGAAGATTTTGACAGACAGAAGTTGACACGTTGCAACGGTTTGTTGTGTTACACTCATTATGATCTAAAAAAATAAAAGAAGTTGCAAAAATTTGACAAAGGCATGTAAAGGTACACTGCTGAATGAGAAAAAAACACGAAATTTTAAAGTGGGTCTGCTCTGAAATTTGTCAACAAAATTTGTCGCCTTGGAATAATAAATAATAATGTGTTCATATAAAAAATATATATTTAATTTATATAAGATAAAATTCGTACATGTATACAAGCGGTTATGTCATATTCTGTTTATTTCATAAATATAACGATTTTAAATAATGGTTAATTTTTACTGCACTCAAATAAGCTGATGTTGTTGAATCGATATCTTTACCTGTTTCAGTGCTCGAAACTCTGTATCACACTAAAGTTTATGAAATAAAGCTATATGTAATACATCATACACGAGAAGCCGTTTATTATCTGATTTCAAAACACCGAGAAGTGTGTTGAAGAACGAGGCGATACTCAAGTTTTTTAACACACTTTGAGTTGTTTTTAAATCAGATAATAAACGGCTTTCGAGTGTATGGTATAAGCTTCTCAAACAAATCAGCATTTAAAGAGAAATTTGAGGTAAAACTTGTCTTAATTTATGGGCGTTTATTACCACATTTCACAACAACGTCTCGGTAACTGATTTCCATTCTGTAGTTTCGTCATGAACTATTAATGAGTTTGAGAAATATATATATATATATATATAGCACACTACCTTGACAGTCATTACCAATGCGGATAAAACCAGATTTACAAGGACAACTAAACGTGCCGGGATCGTTCTGGCAAGTGGCATTTTCGGGACAATCATGAGTTCCTAAAGTACACTCATTGATGTCTAAAACGAAACAGCATAAATGTAAGATATAAAAAAAAACCAAAAAAAAACACAAAAAGAAAAAATCAAAAAAAAACAAAAAAACAAAACGAAACAAAACCAAATCATACAAACTCTGAAACGACTTTTATATTTTTAACGTTTGTCGTCAAGTCATATTTAGGAATGCTGGCCTTCGTAGCCGCAACAACCAAGTTGTGGAACTCACTTCCATCTCAACTCAGGGACATCAACTCAATCGCAACATTTAAGAAAGAACTTAAGACATATTTGTTTAATATAGCATTTAATTAGATTGCATAATCTGGATGAGAATATCTACTTCTTTTAATATATATTAGTATAAATACACCGGTGATTATAGAAAATCACGCGCGCTGCTTGGTCGAGCTACTTCGGATTAATTCTCGATAATCACCTACAGCGTTTATTCAAAATGGCCGCCAGTCAAGTTGTCAATGCAACAGACGAGGAAATTAACAATTTTAAAGAAAACGTTGTTCCTAAAAGTACGAAAATGTGTATTTATACTAAAACAATTATTCGCCTCAGGCTCAGTGAATATCGGTGAATAATAACCTCGACTTCGTCTCGGTTATTATACACCGATATTCACCTCGCCTTCGGCGAATAATTGTTAATTATTAGGACTATTGCATAGTATCTTACACGACGTATGTAAAAACATAACATATTACCAAACTGATAAGTTAAATAGGGCTCTTATAATAAGTATCTTCTTAATTTTAGGTTTAGAATTGTATTCTCATTATTGATATGTATTGTAAGGCGCATTTGAGAACATTAAGTTGAATTTGCTATGTATAAATAAATGTTATCATTATTACTATTATCAATACAAAGCACACTCTGCATGATTAAAAACTGTAACGTAATGTCACACAAGTTTATTCCAGCCAAATAAAAGAGCACATCCTGTGCCAGGAAAGAACACTGAACTCACCGGTACACTGAAATCCATCTCCAGTATAACCAATTCGGCATGAGCACACGAATGATCCTGGGATATCCTGACATGTTGCTTTTTGATGACAAGGCCAGTCAAAACTGGTTGGAATGCAGTCAAACTTGTCTACAATTTAATTATTTCGCATTGTTAATGCAATCTTAAACACACTAATATAATAACCATTAACAATTAGACAACTCGCCCTATAGCTGTCTATGAGCAGATAGGCAACAAGGCGCAACTATAGTTACACAAAGTATTATTTAAAAAGAACAAGCTGAAACGTCGGCAAAACGCGTGTTTTCTGCCAGTATTAGTGGTCTATACAGTGACCAGTTCTTTTTGCCCGTTTATATAAAAAATATGTCAAATTTTGCCTTAACAAGTCTACTTGAATCTACATGAGAATTTGACAATACCACTTTTTATGTTACCTTTGCAATAGGTACCATTGCCCGTGTATCCAGTTTTGCACTCACATACATAAGAACCTACAGTGTCTCTGCAAAATGCATTCTGATGACAGACATTCGTCAAACATTCATTTATATCTAAAAATTAAAAAAAATATTTAGTAATTAAGAAATCACCAATCTATCTATATGTATATATTATTCAAGTAAAAGGGAACAATGCATAAATATTTTTTCTAAATACAATTTTATACATACTCGAACATGTGACGCCATTTCCTGAAAATCCGTTATAACAGGTGCAGTCAAACGATCCGGGTTTGTTCGAGCACGATGCGTTTATGTGGCAGTTATGTGTTTTAAGAATACACTCGTCAAAGTCTAAAAAACAAACCATGTAAGAAAAGTTAAAGAAAGATAAAATTAAATGCTATAAAAACACCCAAAAATGATAAATATTGTTTATTATATAGAGAATAATACATGGATGCGCGGAAACATGACATTTATTTTGAATGTTGACTTGGTCAACACGAGAAATAAATTTCATATTTCCAAGTATTCATGTATTGTTCTGTTTATTATATAAAAAATAGTCCTATTTCCCCACAATTAATAGAGCAGTGAACTCTAATGCGTTTCACGATAGTCGACACATGTGAGATTATCATAAATACAATCACACATGTGAGATTATCATTTTTATTAGTGGTGGAAACATCAATAAAACATTCTATTTCATATAATAAACGTACAGTACCTAATTTTATAAACTGAGTTCAAAGTGGATACGGTAAAGTAATTGCCTAGGGTTAAGATTTTCGACTGATGGACGAAAAAGCAAAGTCCGTGTGAAAAAAAACTGAAGACAAATACTTTGCTGAACACTTTTAGCAAATGACGTTTCATATATAGTTCATCTCTTTAGTTTAAAGTACATGCATGAAAATACATTCCATATGAAGCAACGGAACATTTACTGTAGAAGAATTATTGTTACTTGTTACAGACTTACATATTCTTTGGGAAAAAATCCGCGAGACAAAAAAAGAAAGTTATCATTCTTAACATCCATACCGTTTTTGTAAGGATAGGTCAAATACTAGCTACCTGTTTTGATTTTAGTTCTCGAAATTTTCTTACGACGCATATAAGGATAAAGGATAAAGGACTGGGGGCTAATCATCCTTACATACAGCCAGTGGCTGAATTGCGAAGGACGCAGATCAACGTGGCCGTGTCGAGGCATATCAAAGGCGCTCCAGGCAGCCACCAACGACACAGTTCAGACCACGGATCACAGCTAAGATGTTAGGTGTTGATTTTATGGAGGGAGGAAAACCGGAGAAACCGCAGGAAAAGCACAGGAGAGATCAACTACAACTCTACTCACATGAGTCCAAGCCAGACAACGGGGTCATTCCCAAGCGGTCACCCATCCAATTACTAACCCTGTCTAACCGGGCTTAACTTTTTGGTGAGAGGCAGCGCGCTAACAGCACACGCCACCCGTGCTTCCCTCGACTCCCTCGCAACATGCGTTGTGAGTTTCAAGATTATAACGATGATCTTAAAAAAATGATATCTCGAAAGAATTAGGCAGAAGAGCGACGTTTCAATCAATTAAGAGCGGCAGATTGTATATTTGGAGTTTGCGCCGGCGATGTTTCATTCAAATTGGGCAAGGGGCGGCAAGGGGCGTTTGAATCGACGCCGCTCCAGAGCCGCTCCAACGTCGAATCTATTTGTATTAGGTTCGGCACATGAGAAGAGCGACGTTTGAAACGGGCCTTATAGAACAACAATAACTTGTTAGTATTCTCTAATTGTTCTTTAGCATATACCTTACAAGTAAATAGTGCTTTTTACGCAATTTGATTGGTTCTCAAAACTCAAGATATGCTGCACTACAGGTATTCGTATCCGGACCAAAAAAAGGCGGTTATAGTTTTGCCTTTCGCAATGGAGAAAGACATTTTGTGAGATAAGGTATCTATATTTCATTAGACTATTCGAACAACTCGTAGAAAGCTATGTTTTATCGACAAATATTGACTGATCTTAGTACGCCAAAGCCCCAATTGGCCATGTCTTGCATGAAAATACCAAGAGCGCAAAGCTGCTTACAGTATTTAATTTATGTGGTATATGCTAATTTAGCATACATGTATTTCGTGGCTCAGCAAACAATAAAATTAAGCATTAGTTGATTCATGTGTTGATTCTCTTAGATGTGCCGCATTTATTATTATATAGGTTATAGTTACCTTGCATATTAAAATGACTATATTATATTGCTCTAAGTCTGCGCTAAAACTACGTGTAGAATACTATTTTTTGGTTAAATAACGACAGATATCATCTAAATCGTTTCTCCGTTTCGGTAACTAACCTACACCTATTCACCTCCACTTCGGTGAATAAGTAATAAACATTGTACATTATTCTAAATCCATTAGACCTGAATCAGAAGTGAGAGTATACCAACACCTAACAAGTAACAACATACCAGTACAGTCCACTCGTCCATCGCCAGTAAATCCTGAATTGCAAGTACATTTGAAAGAACCGCCCGTGTTTTGACACGAAGCATCCACATGGCAAGGTGATGACTTGCACTCATCGTTGTCTACAAATATCAAGAAAAACATAAAAAGTTGGAGGGCACTCAGAGACTGTATATACCTCCGCAAGCGGGACTGAGATGTCAACTGGGGTTCGGTCACCAAATCTATACACATGAATAAATACAATGCTTGATTGCACTACTGCCATTAAAAAAACGGAAGAAAATCCAACTTTGCATGTAGAATAGAATAAAATAGAATAGAATAATTTATTTAACCACGTTTCGCCTATGAGCTATTAAAGCTCGTTCAAAATACGATCGTGAGAATTACACTACATTACATTACATTACATTAATATTAATGTTACATGTCCCTTAGTACATGCACGATCACTATATTTTATTTGTTCATTCAGCTAAAGATTCAGTTAAACGTCTGCATAATATAAGGGTAAAGAGTGCAATCAAGCACTTTCTTTCATTTATTCCTTCTACACAGATAATTTTGTGGGTAGATTTTTATGAAATTCTCCTCCAATTCAACCTAAGATTTAATGGATTGGTCTTTGGTCTGTGGCCAACCTCCACAAAGTTACATCAAAATCGGTTCAATAATTTTTGAGATAACTTAGTTGCAGACAACCAGACAGACAGATAGATATACAGACAGACAGACAGACAAACAAACAAACAAACAAACAAACAAACAAACAAACAAACAAACAAACAAACAAACAAACAAACAAACAAACAAACAAACAAACAAACAAACAAACAGAAATAAAAGTTACAACAGTTGTTTAATATACAGTATGTACACTTGATCTATATAACTAATGTATAATAATTTGTATCTAATAGTCTTTAAAATTCTTGTAATTATATAGTAATTACTAATTAATGATATTATGCTAAAACACCATTGTTTCTTCAGAATCTATTGAGCTCTTGCACGTAATCCCAAGCTGAGTGACAAAGCCATATAAACAAAAGGATTACCATTCATTCTTTAGTCCACAGTACTAAACGTCGGCACTTTGAAGTTACCACCCAACATGGTGACTTTGACGTCACCTGCAAGAGCCCAATAGTGACAATAGTGCTGCAGAAATACTCCCCAGTATCGTTAATAAAGATTCTGGCACCACTACTACAAGTACAAGTAGGGAAAAAACATACCAACACATGTTTTGCCATCTCCAGAGTAACCAGTTTTACAAGTACAATTGTAAGAACCTGGTGTGTTTTGGCAATCAGCATTCACGTCACAAGGAGTAGTTAAGCACTCGTTATCGTCTACAATAAAACGTTAAAATTATTAATTGAATTTAATTAAATTTAAAATTGCAAAAATTGCAAATTCTTACCAGCACAAGTTCTGCCATCTCCTGTGAAACCACTCTTGCAAGAACATTCAAACGATCCAGGTATGTTAGTACAAACTGCATCTACGTGACAGTTATGACCTCCATTAGAACATTCATCATCCTCTGTAAGATAATAAAGAAAATCTTTGTTAATTATTGAAACAATACAAAATAAATTTTAAAAAAAAAGAAACCTATTCTTAGCGTGTGAATAGATGTTGACGTTATTATACAATTTAATTATTTACCATTCTTGAATGGACACATATAGGTTGGTGGTATAAATTTTTGAGCATCTAGTCTTGTTTAACAAATAAATTCCCAATGCAGATGGGTGAATTAGACATAGTCTAACGCTATTCTGGCTTAAAACGTTTTTACGCAAAGTTTCAAAAGTAACTTTCTAAGTAACTTTTTAAGCTACGTTCAAAAAATATAAGCCAGAATAACGTTAAACTATGTCAAATATCTAGGTTAAATTTCTGTTTTATGAGTATGTTACTAGTAATATACTTGCATATATTGTTATATGGGTATATGAGTATAATACGTTCTAACCTCAGAAATCTGATTTGAAAACACCTAAACACACATCCCAGTGTTTTCTTATAAGATAAGAAACGGCTTCCAGTGAATGCAATATTACATCATACCTAAACATGTTTTTCCATCACCGCTGGCGCTAAAGCCACTTCGACATTGGCATGAGAACGATCCACGGTTATTAAGACAAGTTGCATTAACGTGACAATTATGTGTGCCCAACAGACATTCGTTTGTATCTATAAAACATAAACAATAAATAATAAATATTTAAAGTCAAGAGTAAACTTTTTTAATTAAAAATAATGACGAAAATGTTTCATAATTTATATTGTTTCAGATATCTGTGAATAAAAAGCAAGATGAAACTAAATGCTTCACTTTAAGAACTAGCATAGCTAGTAATAACCTAATTGGTATTTCTTTAACTTGTCTTTTTAAAACAATAATTAACTTAATGCATTACACGAGTAAAATAACAAAAGTCGACTTCGGCGGTGAAAGGGTTAATTGAGATATAATTCGCGCATGCTCAATGAATTCCAAACTCAATCTTCCGATTGTAAGAAAAATAAAAAGTTGCTTAATTACCATTGCAAAAGTTGTAGCCATCGCCCACGTATCCAGCAGGACAGGAGCATATGTAAGAGCCTGCTACATCCAAACAATTAGAGAATCTGTGACAAGGATATGAATTTGGATTGGGGTTGCATTCTATAAGATCTAAAACAAAAATAATGGTTTTATTAAATACTGTATTGAAACTGAGAATCAAAATCAACCCGCCTTCGACTGAGTTTGTATATCAGATTAAGATCGGCTGCTCATCTTTTACATCTTTTATATATCACATGGTATAGAAAAAATTACATATCTGTCCAACAAACATCAACTTTCAAATAAAGCGGGCCAATACCTAACTTTATTTAACATTTAAATGAAATAATATATATAAAGAAAAAATTTAATATTTCAATGCAAACTTTGTTCATCATCATCGAATAGGCTCGCTGTGTTCGACGGTACACGTCACATCTGTCTATCTTGAGCCGTTCTCTTGCATCCTGGATAGCTCATCCCCATCCAATTCTTGATGTTAATACCCCAATTAATTCCCAGGGTCTTCCGCTGCCGCTTTTTCCAACCTTTGTTAGTCTTTTAATATTCGTAATTTCTTTGCTAAAAAATTACAAGTGCCTTCGTACTTCCAAACCGACCAGAAACACGGCAGGTAATCAAACCTAACAACTCAGTCGTTTAATCTAAAATTTACAGTAAAGCCAATTTATATGTGCTAATATATAAATGAAAGTTAATGAGACAACGTTCACTACAAGCTGTGCCAAAACCTTGAACAGGAAGGTTGGCCAAGGTGTTACTCCCACCTATCAACAACCGATATATATGCCAGATAGTTCTAACGGTCGTTTTCTTCCAGTTCGCCAGTGCACGTGAAAAACATGATACGGCACTTGCTAACCAATTAGAACGTTATTTTCTCTCTTCGGCGGGAAAAGTAACCAATTACAATGCGCGCAAGTCACATACAAGCTCAAAACGCGCCAAAACGCGCCAAAACGAATCACTTTTTCCAAGAGCTCTACATCGAAAGCTACTTGTAAGCTCCACACAGGAATTTTTCCCATCCACCCACCGCTTCAAAGTTGCACTTATACAAACTCCATGCACGGGTTGCGACGCACATATTTTCGAAACGAAAAATATTGGTATATACGTGGAAAGAAATCTGCCAATATCATTTGATAGCAGATATTTAGCTTAGTTTCCTTTATGCTGTGTAAAACAATGGACACCGGGAAACACGTGGTAATGTTTCTCCACGAACGAACAGAGAGTTTGAAGAACTTGAAACTATTTTTGTAAATAATTCATTGGTGTCATTCTTGATGGTTTTATGTTCCTGTGGGGATGAAGTGCTCCCAATGGTCACCTTCAAGCCCATAGACTCAGGTTATTTAATGTAAATATAATGATCAGTCGAATCGTAAGAATTGTCCAAGGGGATTATGACCCCTTGGTTCAGGTTGATGTCTTAGGGGATCGCTACCCCTTTGGCAGGATACGTCCTACTTGGGGATTATTACCCCTAGGGCATTAGCAAAGTCCTAATGGGGATTATATACCCCAGGACAACAATCTAAGGCCATGTAACAATGAGTCGTTGGATGATGTTTGACCACAATTTTAGACAATCGGAGTACTTCACCCCAAACCCCTTCTCCCACAAAACTTTGTGTGTGTGCCATTAGTATTCATTCGCTTGGTTGTTCGGCCTTTCCTTTTAAAGAACGGCTTGAATCATTAAGTGCAGTTTATAAAGTAGTACATGTACAGACACGTTATAAAACCATACCATCGCACGAGTTTACACCATCACCGGTATAGCCACGCTTGCAATCACAATGAAAACCGGGCTCGTCATTGACACAAGTAGCATTCTCGTGACAATTATGTCGATTTAAGATGCATTCATTTTCATCTATATAAAAAAAATAATTAAAACATTATATCAACATCAGTTCAAGGACTAGTTACATTAAAAATATCTTCTTTGTACACAGCACACCAAAAGCTTTCTTAAAAATATCAGCGCATATACGGTCTAGAGTACAGTATTCCACAATTTAGGGTCCACGGGAGTTGGGCGCCTCTCTGAGATTTAACGGCCTCCCATCCTAAAATGTTTACTCTATTTGCTTAATATTTTCGATCATTTTCGCGCAGTTGTTGAGACAATTAATAAAGTGACTTCTCCTGTGCTTTTTCATTGTTTGTTGACTGTGATCTATTAAAGGACACACACATATATGGTGTCAAGTTCACTTCAGATCACGTCAGCGACTTGTTTTTCTTTTTTCATTCCCAAAAGTTCTTCGATAAACCACTTGAATTTTTATTGTATTATAGATTACACTTTCCCGGGCACGTGTACTGTAATAAATCACATATGACGTCAGAGCGTGTAAAGAGCGAAAAAGTACGACACGAGACAAGACTGCATGCTGTCGCAGGAAATTGATTCCGAAGAATCTTAAGCAGCAGCGGAACAAAGGCCATATAATTTCAAAACCGGCTCACGTAAACAAAAATTCAGGCCGGTCCGAGTTAGGCCGGCCTCATGTAAACACTTCCTAATTTATTGCGAGATATGTGGTGGTCATTTTGAAAATTTAAGACGAACAAGGCATTTTCCCCAGGAAATTACGAATTTCAATTTAAATGCAAGCAACATGCAGTTAATTTTTACACTCACCTACGCACGTTCTTCCATCACCTATAAATCCAGGATTGCATGTACAAGTGAAAGAGTCTTCAGTATCAGTACAGAAAGCGTTTGCACCACAGTCATGGGTTCTGTCTGTACATTCGTTTACATCTTAACAATAAAAATATGGGAAAATGTGAGACAGCTACATTGACTTAACCACGTTTTCACAATTTTTCTTCATTGAAAATAATATTACAAGATAACGCCATTGATTAGTAGTAAATGCCAAATATTCTTAGTATACATATAGTTAAGAAATATTATGATTTTCCGTGTTTATATATATATATATATATTTTATAAACCTCGGGCGCGGCTAATAAATGCTCATATTAACGTTTGTTCAGTAAAACGTGTTAAAAACGCAAAAATTTACCGTCGTCAATTATGCGGACCAACGCAATTCTGTCTGGAATTTTCACTCGGGAATTCGTTGAAGCCAAGGAAACCGAGAATGTTTCATTGCCTTCGATGTTACTGTCGTCCTTCAAAGTAATATTCAAGCATTTTGGCAATGTAGAATTCAGTGTAATGTCGGTTACAATGGCGTCGAAATCCAGAGTTGCCTGTGCTGTTCCTGAAATAGTACTTACTCTATATAAAATTACAGAAAAAAATGTTTCACGTAATTTCTCCATTTCTTGCAAAGGAACTATATTAAAATTCGTATATAATGTAATTCAGTCCTCATAAATGTAAAAAAGGTTGTTTTATATAACAGGATGCGGTTTGGCGTTTACGCGGGTTACTATAAAAATAGACTTTGGCCGTTCCATCATATATGCAAGGGATACCGCATACCGTAGACCAAGCGCGTATCGTGGGACAACTTATATAACAGAGACAACGAGGAAAAGAAGAAGAGCAAGTCTACTTTAAAATGCCTATGAAATGAAAAATTCACTTATAAACTCTCTTATTTAAAAGTAATCTTGCGATTATAAAGAAGATTGGCGTTTAGAATTCTTCCATATCTTAGTTCGCTCTTGAGATATTAAGATTTGTTCTATGTGGAAATTTAACCTCTTGAAGTCACACGCACATAATGACCTATTACAAAAAATGATATATATTTGCAACTTTCGAACGAAATCACTTGAAACAGTGTATGATTAGTGTTGTGGGAGACACAGGATTAGTTATACAAGATTAGTTTCAAGTGATTTCATTTGATAATTGCAAAGATGTATAACATTTTTCAATAAGTCATGCACGTGTGACGTCACGAGGTGAAATTTGCATATTACACAATTTGAAATCTCAATATCTCAAGAACGAAGCAAGGAAAAGATGTTACTTTGTTATTTTAAGTGCTCTTTCAAATAAGCCAAACTTACTTTTCGTTTTAGAGGCACTTTAAAGGAGTACACAAAGTCCATTTGAGCTAAGCGGCAAAGCGTTGGGGCAACAAAGTCTTCTCGAACGCTACAATGTTTGGTTGCAAATCCATTTTGAATCTACGTAATTTGTAAATATAACTATACGAAATTCTTTTGTTGGAGCACAAGTTAAGCATCAAGATAAGTTAAGTTAAAAATTTTGACTTCGTAATTTTAAAAAAAAATGTGCACTGATCTAGCGTTTAAATAAGTTGTAAGATCTTACAAACGAACGTCTTTTCACGTATAAATATTGATTACGTAGATACTATACCAAACATTCAAGCATTCTACTACTAGTGGGCGCACTAGGAAACTTTAAACATTCAAACACAGTCCTTAAATATGATCGCTCGGTAACAGTATACTGCCGAGATGTTTAGTAACAGAATACTGAGTGACATTTTGAGGGAAGCCTTTCATCAGAGTGAAATGTGTTGAAAGAAAATTATAATAAGGCCAAAGAATGTTATTTACCTCACGACAATGTCGTCTTTAAGAACAGTTGAGGTCAACACACAAATTTGTACAGCTTTATCGTCTTCACGGCCATAGTAGACACTTTGTTGAAATCTGACAACAGCGTCTAAAAGTAATAAAGATGTAAATTAGAGATATGTTATCTAAACGATACTCAGCACATATAACCATATAGAAATAAACCATGCTAGCGCTGTGTACATATATGCTTCGTGGCTTGCAATATAGAGTCCATGACACACTGACCACACATGTATGTACACTATCATAATTCCAAGTACAAAATAATTGTAGAAAAGCAAGAACAAAAATTGCACTTAAAAAGGTAAACAGGATTCCTTTGTTCATTTGGGTTTATAGTGTGTTTTCGTTTATTTAACAAATATGTATTTATCAAATATGTTTGTTTTGTTTTTTAAATTTTGCATGGTGGTTATAATATATTAAAATTGTTTTCGTAATTTTAATCTATTTTTATTTTTCTCAATCATTACAAATCATGCGTGGGGGCAGAACGACCACATCCAATGCGAATCAATGCTTCTTGCCAGTTACTCTTTCTGTAGGTTCCGAAGAATCCAAAAATCGATAGAAATTTGTAAACGTATGACAATACCTCACGAAAACAAATCGTTAACTCACACATATCCAATTATTTTTCTGATTACGTTTTGTTTTGTTTTGTTTTGTTTCTGTCGATTAGGACTTTTAAAATTGTTGTATCAGAACTACAGAATAGTAATGTACCTACTACCTACACAAAAAGTCTGTCGGTACCTTTAAATTATATATCCTCGCGTGTGTTGCCTCACGCATGTCAATCGTCGTGACCGAGTTATGACCGTCAAAGGGGCCGGTAGAAATTAGTAGGATGGCGTAATGCTCTTTAAAGGGGACAAGTTTTGACAAGAGTCGAAATTCTGATGTGTCTGCTATTCTGTGTTGTGTTAGAACCATCGAAATGCGTGAAATTTTGCAAGTTGTTGCTTGTATTGTTGGCGTGAACAAACTTTAATTTGCTGTGTAATAATTATATCTGTAACGACAACCCGGGTTCACAGGCAGCGGAATGCTCACATAATTACAAAAATCGTTCACTACAACGTGATTATTATTTTAAAAATCAAAAAGGTTTGTTAAAATGTGACAATGAACATAAAGCTTACCATCATTGTCTATTATAAACACATTTGCAGCACTTGGCGAAGCGACTTTTACAACTGGGTCACTACTGGACAGAAGCACCCGGAAGCTTTCTTCGTCTTCAAATACTATATCATCTTTGAGCTGGATTGAAAAAATTTTGTCCCTTCCATCAGACTCCGAGATAACAAGATTCGAAGACAACGCCACGTAATCCTCTCCTGCTTTTGCCGAATTATCTGACGTTATTAGACTGAAAAAAAAGGAGATTATTTTAACACACGTTTTGGTGCTTATTTTCTGCAACACAATGGTATGTTGATTTACAAACCATATATACTGTGTTGATTTACACACCATGGAGTGTTGATTTACATACCATGGTGTGTTGATTTACACACCATGAAATGATGATTTAGATACCATGGTGTGTTAATTTACACACCATGGGGTGTTGATTTAAACACCATGGGGTGTTGATTTACATGCACCATGCATGGGGTGTTGATTCAAACACTATGGTGTATTGGTTTACATGCATCATGGTATGTTGATTTACAAATCATACTGCGTTGATTTACATACCATATGGGTGTTAATTTACACACCATGGTGTGTTGATTTAAACACTGGATTAATTTACACACCATGGTGTGTTGATTTACGCACTATGGTGTGCTGATTTACATACCACGGTGTGTTTTGGTTTACATACCATGGTGTATTGATTTACACATCATAGTGTTCTGATTTACATACCATGCATGGTGTGTTGATTTACACACCATGATGTATTCATTTACATATGGTGTGCTGATTTACAAACCATGGTGTGTGATTTACATACCAAAGTGTGCTGATTTACACGCCATGGTGTATTGATTTACACACCTGAGTGTGTGTTTTTACACACCTTCTAATAATACGTTTGACTAACACACCTTTTCAAAAGTATAATATGTTATTTTTTGTGAGTTGCTGACCTGACAGTGATTGGTTTCTGCAAAGGTTTGGTATATTCTACAGTCACGGCAACCTCGGCACTTGGAAGATTTTCAAGGAAATAATAATTATCGGTACTAAAGTGGACGGAAACATCTAGAGAATTTAATAAAAAAGAAAAGAGATCAAATTAAACCAATTTACGTTTTTAATCAGTTTTTTCTCACCACCCCGATGGGACTCATTAATCACGTCAGTGAAAACCATCCATATACGAAGACCATTCAACTATTTTATCATAACTTACCATCATTATCAATAATATTGACAGTGACTATTCCGGGATTAATAATGTTTTCCACAGTAACAAGTTGCACTTGAAACGTTTGCAATGGTTCCACAATGTCATCATCTTCAACATGAATTACAACCTGTCTTGTGTCGCCATTATTAGCTCCAATACCAAAAGTCACAGTAGCTGCAGTGGTGGAAGGAAAATCTTCAGGTGACACAGCCGTTCCATTCCTCAGAGAAAAACTAAACAAAATATACACAATTGTAAACGTTTGTACTGTAGGTATCTCCCTCTTTTTGTACTATAAAATCCTTGTTACGGTAAATTTTTATGCAACTTATATCACAATGGTGACTCATGCAAAATTTGTTTACATGATAGTTTCAGAAGCAGTTCAATTACTTTTGAATGTTTGATAGCACGTTTATGAATGCTAGGTGTTCAATTTGCACCCAATCGTACTTCGACATGACCAAATGAGAAAAGTAGTTGCCAAAGTGCGCTTTTGAGTATCAATCACTTGTCAAGATGTTTCCACATTGATTGGTGGCAAGATTATCCATTCAAGTGTGAAGATTTTCTGTTGCAAATACATTTATTTTCTTGAACCCCAACACTAGACCGTAGAGAATACTCTACCCACTATAAAAAAATATAGTGCTTACTGTATATGTAACAAAAAATAGACAAATGTACTCTAACGACAACGACTGCACATATTACTATTACCATCACTATCACCATACCAGGTTGGACTGCATGGCCATTGTGCTATATTGCCATAGAACAATAGCTAAGTTGTAGAACAATGGACGCCCATCGTTCCAAGGCAAAATAGCACAATGACTAGTTCAGATCTGTCACTATCACCATCGCATTCTCGTAATGTTTCTTTGTTTTAAACAAGCAGTTCCTTAGTAGATTGTGAAGACATTGTCGGCGGCAGTACATTTGCTTTATTATTTGCATCGCAATGACAAGTGATTGAGACAACGTGCACACCAATCCGTTTTCAAACACAAACATTTTGATACAGTTAGGACTTCCGGAAAACTAGCTATTCGAAAACGCTTTGCAATGCAGAGTGGGGACATTTGAAGACGATTAGGTTACCTTGATGCCATGCAAGAGCCTACGCCACGGACATTTATTCATACGTTTGCGTTTTATTGGACGGCAAAAACTACTCAAAACAATAGAGTTAATAGGAAACCAGGTCCCCGTTTTCAAACAAAAAAACGGATTAGTGTGAACATGGCTAAACACTGCGTATATACGCCTTGACGACAATAACTAGTTGCAAAATTAAAACAAAGAAGCTTCATGAAATATAATTATAATAGATTAAAACCCAACTAAAATGTAAAGCACAGTAATTCTAACACCGCTTACTTACCTGGCAGTAATGGCCCTCTCGAGTGATACATTAGTTGCCAAAACAACTGTCAACGTGACATTCCTCAGACTTTCAAAGGCAGTGTATGCCGGTGATTGGAAGTACAGAGAAGCGCCTGAAATAAGTTAAAGAATGTAACAATAAAACAAAGTTTCTATTAAAGATTATATACCCTGGGAGACTTCTAGAAGTATTGTAGATTCAAGTATTTTAACACGGCATAACTAAATTAAAATTAGGCTGATATTAACCTTAATGATTTGTTTTCAATAAGAAAATATACAGATATTCAAGTTTTGTTAGTTCTTGCTGTTCAAGCCGTTAGATGTTAAAGCAAAATCTGAGCGCTTCACGGTCACGGGACTGTAACCCGCAACCTTCCAATGCTCGCCAGACGTTCTAACCGTTGAGCCGCTAGAATAGATGGCAGAGCTAAAAGACGCTTTGTATCAAGTAATTTTTACTTATAAATGTTTTTGTACATTAGTATATATACTACTTTTAGCTTAGAGTTTGTAATGCCTTGTTAGTTCTTATTAAAATAATTAATAATTCATAAGGAATATTAAAAAGAAATTAATGTTTAATAAATATTTATAAATACTGTTAGAACATTGATTATTGAAACATGAATGTTTTATCAAACACATATTCATATCATATTCAGCTTTTTCTTACTTAAAATGATCTTATCTAACCTTTCCTACGACTCTTAAACAAAGTATTCATCATGTATACACTTAGAATTTGACAAGTATAAACTCCAATAAAGATCGCTCGCTCATCTACAATGCGATCTGCGCAGCTGCAGAAAGTGGGCTATATGTTTGTCGATGTTTCTCAAAGTTAGCGGAAAGAATTGGTTGCCTGAGTGTTCGTAAAGAAACGAGAACAAAGAAGTAAGACACGGTACTTCGTATTAGCCTTTGTGAAAACATAATTAAATCATGTTATGTAAACAAACTCGCGACCATGCGGTTCGCACTGCACATCACCTTTAACTATACTAAAACACCCAATTTAAATGCCTCTCTTGCATACACGCATATATCCACGGAATCTTAAAAATTCTCAGCAATAAACAATGTCCCGACTCAATAATGCTACTATATACATTGTTTTCACTTGATCTTAGACACGTGATGACAAAGAACATGGCGGCCATTTTTGTATACCTAACGAATATATATATATACCGTAGTCATAAAGATGGCCGTCAATTTATAATCTTTTATATGAATTTAAATTAGCCTTCCCGGCGTCGTTCCTGCGTAAAACTTCTTTTCAATTATATAAACATGCACAAGAACGAAGTTTGATGAGGCTAATTTAAATATACATAAAAGAATATAAATTGGAGTCAATTTATGAATACGGTGTATGGCCGATGTGCTATATATTATAACTATTTATAGTGGAATGTGTTGTATCACTAATTCACAATTACAAATAACTTAATACTCTACCGTCATCATCGAGTATAGTGACACTGGCCACGTTTGGAGATCCTACAAAAACGTTGTTATCATTTGAGGACAGTGTAGCAGTAAATATCTCAGTTTCCTTCAACCGAGTTATCATCATTAATAGAAATAACAACTGTCAGTTTTGAAGTCCCAGGTGTAAAGATTCTCTGTGTGTTCACTGCGCCATAGTCTCCTGTCTCAGCAGTTACGCTTGTGGTTTTCAAACTTTATAAATGTAAAAGAAAAATTGAAACGTAAAAGACGAATAGAAAATAGTAATTGTTACTTATTAAAAAGGAAAAAACCCCGCAAGTAACTAGTATTAAGGTTGTTTGAACATACCGTATTTCCTCTATTAACCCCTCCTCAATTAACGCCCCCCCCCCCCCCTCTATGTAAAGTTCCCTTCTTGATCGCCTAAAATTAGTTAGCCCCCTGGGAAATTAATAAAAGAAATAAGGCAGCTTAAGGCGGTATTTCATCACATACGCGCACGTTTCTAATTATAGAGAAAAATAAGAATGAACCTGTTAATTCTACTATATGTTTTACATTTAACCTACATACCTTACTGTAACTGGAATATCCAAGTTTGCCGCATTAAGCAATTCTATTTCGACAATGATAAAATCGTCTTCTCCCTCTTTTACTTGGAAATTTGTCTTTGCAAGATTTACTATCCCAACTGTAGAGGGAAATCAGAAAATCGCTTAAAACCCTTAAAAAATGTTTATGTTAAAACATTGTCCCTAGAATTATATTAGTGTCTGGAGACGCAGCGGACATCACAGTGGTTAACAATGAACTACAATTTATGACGAGGGTGGCGAATTCTTTTGTTTTATACGTAACTTAATCTCGCAACACTTTTTGATAGAAGAGAGAACATCTGCAAGTCTTTTTATAAACGTAATCTTGATTTTTCTAGTAAACTACACGATCTCTTTCCTGTAACTCTGCACGTTACCGTTACAACCTTAGACATTCTCGAAAACTTCCTCTTTTTATTAAATGTAAAACAAAACGTTTTCAAGACAGTTTTCTTCCGTTTTGTATTCGTTGGTGAATACCAAAAGGCAATTGACTGTCATAAGTGAGACACATTTTTGTATAGGCTTTGCATGGTCGTAAATCGAGAAATTGAATTTTCTTAAACTAGTCGGTGAAGGAATTCAATTAATAGAAGTAAAAAATTACAGTAGTCAAGTTTTATAGGTGAGATTGAGAAATTCAAAAGGTTTGAATTCTCAATCTTGCATAAAAAATTTTGCACTGGAATTTCTTACTGTCATTTGAAGTTCATCACAGACAAGTTCAAAAGACCCTATTTCTCCCGGTTCCAAATATGAGAAATGATTTCGTTAAGATCGACCAAAATGAATAATACCGCTGATATCGAAATTACTCCCCACCGTCTCGTTATTTCTACTGACAATAAACATACACCCAATATACGCCAAAATATCTAAGATAAATAAAAAAAGAAAATAATTCAACGAGAAGCTTACCGTCGTTGTCCTTAATGGTGATTTGCATTTCCCTGGTTATTATAACGGCAGAAGTATCAGTTGTTGATAATGTCGCAATTACGGTTTCATCAGCCTCAACACGAGAATCATCAACGGGTGTTATATTAAAGAACTGACGAGAAGCACCATTTGGAACAAACGTCATTGTAATGTCAGTTGGAGATACATTGTAATCAGCAGACGTGGCTGTTTTACCAGTCACTGTAACCCTGTTGATTGAACAAAATATATATCCTTACTTTGCCGTCTCTAGTTTCCATGCTATTTTGACAAGGAATTTCTTCAAGAAACCTTCCTTCTCCGAAGTTTAAAACATTACTTAGATATAGAATTCTGAACGTAAACTTGGTTGTTCTACCATATGAGCAATTACTCAAATTGTAGAATACTGAATCTTATTTTTACTTAAAAGTCAACTGCATGACAACACATTTTCAATATATTTTTGTTAACATCTACATCACAATCGCATTTTACAGTTGACTGTCACAGAAATATAAGCGTATACTACTATAATACGATTTGCTACTATAATACGATTTGCTACTCTACTCGATATTCATTCGTCGACAGATAGCGATTAGCAATTCTTAGGTTTCAATCACGTGACATTTTGCTTGAGATTTCATTTCCGATTTCCAGATAGTGGTCAAACAAAATAAAATTAGATCGATTTGTACGACCTAGCACAACGCAAAGCGTTCGACATTTTCAAAAACGAACGTAAACAACTCTGGAATATCATTATCATGTTAAATAATTAACCTGCTCATTTGTTTTTGACCACCATCTGGATAGCTAAAACGGAAGTGACCTCACGTGAAAGTAAATAATTCAATATCAGTCTTCGTGCGGTCTTCAGGCGTAACATATAAGCACGATGAAGATAGCGTTTCTTTTTTCAGCTAAAAACAATGGTTATCCTTTATTTTTGAAGATTAATTTTCTTAAGAGAAGAATGAAGGCACACACAAGATATTTCTGCTAAAACAATTATTCGTTTATTAGTTTTAAATTCTATACGAGATAATAGTTGTCTCGAGCCCAAAATCCAATTGTTATTTCGATTCATCACAAAACATTTTGGCCGAGAAACCGATGGTTGAGTCAAATATGGAAATTATGCTGTTCCAAAAAATATTGGACTGCATATGGCGCTAAGGTTGGCGTTTGATTAAGCAAAAGATATAATGTGTGCATTACGATACTGCTTAGTATTCGAACGTACGATAATATACCCAATTTGAATTTCATTACAGGTTTACGTTCTATATATAGTTGCCTCCACACTGGTGTCCAGCCGATGTAAATAGCACTCGTACCAAAATAATGTTAATACTGGATTATAAATATAAAATCTTACTCACTTGACCGTTATTGGAGTTTTAAGACCACCAATTGCGTCAACTGCGACTAAGGTCACTCCATCCTGTTCATTTATTACCAAACTCGTTAAAGCAAATCGTATTCCAGCAACTGCAAATTAGGAAAATGTTACATAATCAATACATCACAGTAAAATATAATATAACACAACATAACATACACATGCAATACACTGCAACAAAGTACAGTACAGTACAGTACAGTACAGTACAGTACAACACAGTGCAGTGTAGTGCAGTGCAGTCCAGTGCAGTACAGTACTACAGTAAAATACGGTTGGGTACAATGTAAGGCAAAGCAAAGCAAATCAAATTCGTACAGTACTACAGTAAAATACGGTTGGGTACAATGTAAGGCAAAGCAAAGCAAATCAAATTCAACACTCCATTAAACCAAACCACTCAAATGTCGTGAGTCCAGACGAAAAAATCCAACACAATATGGTTATTAGACACCGAAATCCGCGCACTTTAAGTCACTATGCAGAACCATGATCAAGGTATTTAAATCCCCTATGCGGTCTTGCCTAACTAAAACAGATACAAGACCGCGTAAGAGGCTTACGTGCTTTAGCGCCAAAATGCGTCACACCCCAGTTGATGACACAAAGATATCTCTTCAATTAAATTAACAGGAAATGTTTTAGAAAGAAAGTCTCCAAACCAAGAAAGCAAAGTAAACTATTGAGATTTTAGATAGCGAAACACACAAAAAAAAATAAAATTCAAAAACGTTGCAATGTCAGGCTTTACAGCATCAATGTTTTTTTGCTTTGTATTTTTTAATAAACAATTGAACAAATGAAAGTACACGAACACATACCATCATCATCGATAATGCTTATTCTCGTTGTGCCAGGACTTCCAACTTGTACTAACGCAGTTCCTGAACTTAAAACGGCTGTAAATTCTTCGGTTCCTTCAACTAATGCATCGTCTGTGATGTTAATTGGAACATTTAGTACGTTGGTGCCAAGAGGAAATATAACTGGATAATTGACAAGCGCATTGTAATCCAGGCCAGCAGTTGCTGTATCATCTTGGGTCGTAATGCTTTGCAAATTTAAGAAAACAGTACTTAAAGTTAGAAATAAAAAATACAAGAGAATTAAAAATGCAAAATAAAGAGTGTGCTGCGTAGGCACGAGATTGTTTTGTTTTTGTTTTAATCACTTCATTACCAAATACATGTAATAGCAATAGGTGACTAAACAGAGCATATCAGCTACCAAAACACTTACTATATACATAGTAATATATTTACATTGTCTAGTATTAAAATTTTAAAAAATGTCGAAGATATACTATTTTATTTTATTTTATTTAGATTATACTTTTAAGTAATAGATAAAGCATGAGCAGCGATCTGTATTTGATTTACAAGGCGAGCTGCAAGCGAGCCGTAGAAAATCAGATAAGTACGATAAAGCATTCGCAGCCGATCTGTATCAAATGAACGCAACTAAATAGCCATGTTTTCACACTATTTTTCAAGTTGGAGTGATTTTAGCTAAGTAATTAAATTGAGGAAAAGGTTTATGTAAATCAGGACGAATCTGTATGCGATTTACAGATATTGATTAAATATTCATTTCTTTTGAATTTTTTTCATGAATTTTTAATGAATTTGATAATATTAACTAAATACTGATGTTTCGAGCAAAGACCTGCATAACCCTTTACTCTGACGAAGAGCTCCGTTCGAAACGTCAGTATTTCATTATCAAAACTAATCTTGGCAGTTTATCACCAAGTCACTTTGATCTGGAAGAAGTCAAGGATGTATGTCGTGATAGCTAACAGTAATTGTATTACGTCATAGGCTAGTAGGCTAGTAGACATACGATGTCACGTCTGATAGCAATAATAAAACAACAGTGTACTAAAGTATATATGCAGCTGGTAGCTGTATCAAGTCGTGTACCTTTCGGCAGCCTATAAGTATGTGATCCAATCTTCAGAAGTGAAGATGGTAGTCGCACAGGATCCGGCAAAAGGTCAAAATTAAAAGTATTAAGTCATCCCTTACAAAAAAATAGGTACGCAATACGTACATGCGGATACTGGTATTTATTTGGCTTGAAAGCTTAACCAATTTATGCTTCCAGCGACATGGGCCGTGCCAAGTGTCGCTCAAGAAAATGACCTAAATGCGGTGAAAACGGAAGCGTCCGTTGTGCCTAATTGACATCGCTGTCGGGTACGTTTTGTCAGGATAACCTTTCGTACGATTAGACACAACGCGTTTTCACAGCGTTTAAGCGACTCTGCGGGACGGGTGTCTCTGGATGCCGGTGCCCGGGTAATTGCTAGGCAACGTGTTTTCTATATTGGAGTGGTGACAATTGTGCAGAAGTTCAAGTTCCATTCATTTATTATAGATATGACGATGTTATTTTTCTATTGGTTAATGAACGTGGACAACGTTAGTACATACATGGTATTTTGCTAAGCGACCAATAGGAATACAACCATATAAACAATTCAGCCATAGATCTCTATAGGCATCGGGGGTTTCTATAGGCAATTGGAAATTTTCTATAGGTTAACAAAGATTACTTACCCGAATTGTACAGCTTGGTCCAATGTACCAGTCAAGAAAACACGAACATTTACAATTGCTACGCTCTCGTTAACAGAATATTGACCACTTAAAAATTGAACCGTAGAAACTGCAAATTAATGATAAAAAGTAGTGAATATTTTAAGTATAAATAGAGCTTCTAATGTTACAAACTTCCGTTTATGATTTTTGCGTTAATAAATTAATGCTGCAACAATATACCAACATTATATCGCAACAAAAACGTCAAATACATTGTATCATATATGCATAATAAAGCGTTTTTATTTGATATCATCAAAATTCTAAAATCTAAATTACCAATCTTATAATGCTGGTCGTTTTACATGTTTTAAAAATCATTATTATATAAAATAGAGTGTTTTATTGATGTTTCCGCCACTAATAAAAACGATATTCTCACATGTGTGATTACTTATGATAATCTCACATGTGTCGATTATCGTGAAACGTATTAGAGTTTACTGCTCTATTCTTGTGGGGAAATACGACTATTTTTTATATAATAATCAGAACAATACATGAATGCTTTTCTCACTCGTGAGATATCCTAGTCAACACCCGAAATAAATTCCATATTTCCGCGCATCCATGTATTATTCTCTATTTATTCTAAGTTTAGTCGAAAATTTAGGTTAATATAGATATAATATTCCCTCAAGAGTTACCGAAGCTATTCAAAATTTTTATAATACTGACATTAGCATAGCTTTTAAAGACCGTGAAAAGCTATTTATCTGATGTATTTTGTTAGACCAGCAACGAAACAACACAATTATAACACCAGAAATGCTGCAAATTTAAACTTTGTCAGGCCAAAGAACCAATTATGGACTGCATACGTTTAATTAAATCAATTTCATCGAAGTTTGGGAATCAGTTGATATTGATATTAACTAATTAGCATTCATGCTCTCTCAAAATATTCAAAAAACGAAAGAAAAATGGTCTTTTATGTAATCTAACTTACGTACAATGTAGGATAATAATAAAACTTCTTTAGCTCAGTTAACTTCATTTATTCAGAATTTCATTCCTTCTTTTGATAAAAAATAACAAATGTATGTTAAATATTATTTTTGTATATAGTGCAGTTCAATAAAATATCTAGAAATCTAGACATTATTAATTGCATATCGTTAGCATATATAGACAGCGTGGACAAGTGAGAGTATTTTTCCAACCCAATAAGTTTTAGTTAACCGCTTACCGTCATCATCTTGAATTATTACGACGGCAGTAGACTGTGATCCAAGTGTAATTTGATTCGGGTTAGTTGATGTTAAACGCAGCAAAAAGTTCTCAAGTCCTTCAGTTAGTCCGTCATTATTAATTGTTAACACGACATTTTTAGAAACATCCCCAGGAAGGAAAAACAGGTTTTCTACTCGAGATGTGTAGTCCGCAGGAGCTTTTGCAGTGCCATTATCTGTACTAAGCACACTGTAGAAAAAAATTAAAATTATATTTGAGCATATTCATTCGTCAGCGTATTCCTTACCTAAGGTAATTTAAAAATCAACTAAACCTATTGAAGTTATATTTTCTTCTAAAAGGGTTATAACATAACTTTGCAAAAGTAAAGAACAATATGAATTTCGAGGTGAAGCAAAGATTTCGTATGCCCTCTTGAAGCATGACCGCGTTTCTATAGGAGAATGGGTACTCCATTGTCTTTGACGTCATACCGGTAAAACCCACCAATCACCTTGTTGTTTGTTACCAGTACGACATCACAACGTCCTAGTACCAGTGTTTATTTCGGAGCAAAAACTCAAACTTAGCTAGTTCATAAAAGTGGAACCGAGTCACTGGTTTCAATTATTTCTTCGGTTTTAGATTGAACTTTTCCGACTTTAACGGAAAATAGAATAACCTGAATCGTTATAGTTGCCCTTTAAGATTTACCTACAGCAAATATAATTCTCCATTATCGACAATCAATTAACTGACAATATATACAGAGTGAGTGACAAAAAGAAAGTTTAATTCCCTAGACTTTTCCGGATTATTCCCGAAATCTAAAAGCAAAGCAGTAGTTAGTTACGTGGCTCTGTCCAAAAAATACTTCAATGGCACTAAAACGAAAAAATAGGCACGCTTGGGCGTACATGTATCTACTGCGTCAGACTGCTCAGACTGGGATGTGACTGGAAAAACCTTCTGAAATTTGATTGGTCCCGAAGAATATTCTATTGTTACTTAACTAACATCGGAAAACCTTGCATGCCGACGTAGTATCTACTCGCATGCGCAGTAGATACAGAAACAAATTGAAGGTAATCTAGGCAATAGCAAGCTAATATGGAAAACAATCAACAATGTCATGACAAGACAAAAATTATTCTATCCAAATTAAGTATTAGACCAACATCTGACAATACAGTGTTGTCTAAACCCGATTAAATTCCGGAGTTCTTAAATAAACATACTACCGGCGTTAGGCCTAACTTAGCAAGTCAACTGATTCCGTCGGATGAAGACTTGCCCTCATTTGAAGACTATATTCCTCCAGCCGGCTCTACCTTTTCTATTGAGAAAGCTACTGTAGAGGAAATTTTCAATTTATTAAATTCTTTGAAACTAGACAAAGCTACAGGATTAAACAACATTCCGGCCAAGTTACTTAAAATAGGCGCAGCTATACGCTATCTAGCTAGCTCTTTATGTAACATTTGTAACTAGAGGGCAGTCAGAGACTGCATATACCTCCACCATGCAGCGGGTTATCAGAGAGGTTTAAAAAGAAAACGAGCCATCCCGCTAACCAGGCTAGCTCACAAGACCAACACATGCATGAATGAATAAAATGCTTGATTGCACTCGTACCAAAATGATGCAAAAATATTTGCATAAAATAAGGATAATAAGCGCAATCAAGCATTTCTTCTGCACGGAGAATCTTGCAGTCAAACTTTTATATATTTCTCATCCAAATTTTGACTAAATTCAACCACAATTTAATGGATTGGTCGTTGGTCTATGGCCAACCCTTCTGCATGCAAACTTTCATGAAAATCGGTGCAATACTTTTTGAGATATCCTGGCGACAGACAGACAAACAAACCAACAGACAAACAAACAAACAAACAAACAAACAAACAAACAAACAAACAAACAAACAAACAAACAAACAAACATAAGGCTTACGAAGAGGCTTATAACAAGGCTTACAAATTGTTTTCCTCCGAAGAGGCTCTATATCTATAGTGTTCGCCTCCGAAGAGGCTTACAGCGAGGCTTAATACAATTTGTTCTCCTCCAAGGAGACTCAATTTTCCCCGAAGAGGCTTACTATTTAATACCATTAGCTTTTGAAAACTGTGGTAAATCATACTTACGACAAATTTGTGGTAATTAATCATCAAAGTACTTACCAATTAATAAACTGAAGTAAGCACCAACAAGCTAGAGCACAACTGAACAAAGTCAAAATACACAGTTTTGTCGCAAAACCATAAGTCATAACGTGATGTTGAGATCGGAAAACCTCGGTCCGCCTATATCTTCGTATTCGCTATTTGATTGGTTACGAACTATACTGCCTCTTCGTACTCGCTGTTTGATTGGCTCCGATTCTTCTATTGTTACTTACACTTTGATTGTTACTTACACTTTTGACCCTACATGACAGCATAGTATCTACTCGCGCAAGCGCAGTAGATACTTAAACTATAGGGCACTCAAAGAAAGCATATCTCTACCAATGCAGCGAGTAATTAGGGGGGTGGGGTGGTGTTTATAGAAACGCGAGCTACCGCGCTCACCAGGCTAGCTCACCAGACTTACGCATGCAGTTATATGAATAAAATATTTGATTGCGCTTGTCCTTATGCAAATAATAATAATACAAAAAATATAGTTTCATGTCCCTTTGTTCACGACCGCCTTAATCTACAAACAATGGAACTGCATTTCAAGTCCCTTTTCAAGTTCGTGAATATTAAAGTTTCCGTAATATAAGGGATAATGAGTGTAATGAGTGCAATTTTTTCATTTTTCTCAGACTATGGCCAACCATTCCATTCCACTTACATAAAACTCGATCTAATACTGTTTGGTATATCTCGCTCAGACAAGCAAGCAAACAAACAAAACTGAAAAAAGAACAAACTAACCTCAGGGTTTTAACGAGTAATCATGCATTAGAAAAACCCCAAGAAATTCTACAATCAAACAACAGATAAACAGTGGACCTTATTCCTTCCAAAGGTAAGTCATCAAAGAACCTTACCTTCCAGATACAACCACTGCTGTACTTCCAGTAGCAGTGACAGAGACTGTAACTGTTCCAGCATTCTCCAAAACATTGTAGGGTGACTGCGCAATTTGCAATATCAATTCTAAAAAAAAATTGTAAGAAAAAACTCTCATAAATCCTACTTTCACTTATATTGTGCAAATTATTCGTGCAAAGAAGAGAGGGAGAAAAGAAGAGAGATCCAAGATAGCAGTTTATTGGTCCTTTCTCCCATAGTAGTAACTGCTAATATTTCTTGAATTGATTTATAATACTATAGGTTAACCGGACTTAGGCTACGTCCACACGTATACGTTTTCGTAGCGTTTTCATATTGTTCTCCGTCTTCAAGGGAATAGAAAACAATGGTCTACTTACCTGAAACAATATGAAAACGCTACGAAAACGTATACGTGTGGACGTAGCCTAAGGCAGCAACTGAACCCATAGTCATATAGAGGGATAAGGCATAATTAATAATTATTCATCGACACTGGAGTATGTAATTGTTTTTTTAGCATATGAAATAACTAGTTTTGCATTCATATTTTTTTCTTTTCATTCATTTTCATTTTCATACAACACAAAAACGTTTGGAGATAATGACGGCTAGAAACAAATAAAAGTACTTATGGACTCTTTAAATTTCCTCGTTATTCCACTACTTTAACCTTGTTTATTGACAAAATATCCAACTCAGTAGATAAAGCAAAAACTGCATGGCCACCATTTTGTTTTTTCACTCGGAGGTGAATAATGCAGGATATCCAAAGATTGGAAAGCCAACCAGATTGCGTTAAAAGTACAATTCAACTCCGAGGTATGCGCTTTATTTAACAATTGTATTTCTAGAGCCTTACTATCATTATCTTTGATGGTTACATCTAACGTTCTATCAGGAATCTCCACTCGTGTATCTGTTGTCGTAATGTTTACATTCACCGCAAACGTTTCGCTATTTTCAACAACGTTGTCGTCTTTTATAGTAACGACGAATAAACGCTGAGTATTGATACTGTCCAATGTGATCAACTCTGTTTTTTGAACATAGTCGTCCGAAGATGCCGTGATGTCCGACGTATACACTCTAAAAGAAAAAGTATAAGATATGCTTGTTGAGTAACTACATTTGCATCGACATATATCTATATATATTGCAGTACTATATATCTAAATACGTAAACCTATATTTGAATTATCTGAAAGTTCCTTTTGTGTTTATACATCAGGTGTGTTTTCACAAAAAGCGTTTGAGTTTGTCATCCCATGTCATAAAATTCGGTGACATTTGATTGTTTTGACAAAAATATTGTTCACAATAAGAAATATTCGATACTCAGTAGTAAACAATGCGTAAAAATCTCTCGCTTAATTCATATACAAAATATTTATATATTTTATTTATTAAGCTTTACAAGTACGGTGGCAGGGCAACCGCAACAGCTTTTAAAAGCCAATTACTGCGGTCCGGGAATATATAGAGACACTGGTTTAAACAAATACGGACTAAAAACAACAACGAATAGGTTCAATCAGACAACGAACAGTGTTACAGTTAGAACAGACAGTTTTCCAAGTACGAGGATTTTCAGCGTCGTAGGTCAATTTTACAGCAGTAACATAGAATAAATACAATTTCAGTTGAAATTCTTTATATGTTATTGTGCGCTGTTTTAGTTCGTTTATTTTGCATCAACCTGTTAGCAAGTTGTCGAGTGAAGAGCGGTAACAAATTACTGGAACAACTTGTACCAACCTTGTTGACAACAATCTGCTACAGACATGATACAACAGTATGCGCATGCATGAGACAGCCAACGCAAACACATGACAGAGCTTGCTGTAACAGCGCTGTAACAACCTGCTTGAAGGTATGGTACAGCTTGCGCGTTTTTACGTGTGTAAAGAATATCTGGCGGATCAATATAATAATCATCATTGCCCAAGAGACAAGAATTACCGTTAACGTTTAACTAATAGTTTTGCGCGAGAAAAAAAAAGTATTAGTATACAAAGGAAAGGATAATATTCATAAAGCGTTAAAATAGTAAGTCATTAGTGCATTTTCTTACGGACTATTTAGTCCAAGCTTTGACGTGTTTGATATTCACCTTAATTTTAATCATGTGAACTTGAATTTGTCCACGATGTTTTTCAAGTTTGCGTCATGGTGACACTGTGCCTTTAAGTTAATATGTGTAACCTGATCTCTTTAGAAATAAAGTTTATTTGATAACAATGCTGTGATAAAATAGTACTACAAACTACAGACACCGAAAAAATCTCGCGTTCGATAAATACTAAACTTTAAATTTAAAAAAAGTGTTATAAATTTAGTGCAAAAATTAACTTACTTTAAATTTATCGATTTTTGAAGTAAACCAGTAGCTTTAACAGTAACGACAGCAATATTTGCATTTTCCAATACCGTGGATGGATCCATTTCCAATGTTACAGTTACAACTATAATAAAAAATAATGCATGTTTACTGATCAGCTAATTGATATCGACTCAATATTAATAAGAAGTATATTTGAGACGATTTCTTTAAACGATAAGGTAAATAACAATTATCATGATATAAGTATTGAGATTTCCATGCGATTAAGCAGAAAAATAAACCTTCGTATACTTCAAATTTCCACTGCTCTCATTGGCCGTACGGAATTTCTTCACTAGTCGGAAACTACTTCGCTTCATCGTTTTAAAATATCGACAACTCGTAAATAAAATACGTAGCATTTACCATTAAGTAATCTAGATTTATATTTTGGTTTGAAGAATAAGTAGTAGCATAAAAACAAAAAAAAATACAATCAGTGCATCAAATGGCTATTCTGTGTGTAATAAGAGAACAAACAGATTTTTTCATAGAAAAAATAGTCTATCAAAAGATAAAAATTTACAATTAGGTAATCTACAAATTATAGCACAACTGTATCTTCATGTAACATTTCACACATGCAGTTACACATGTATGTGTGACATGTTTCAAATATAATTTCTCATTTAATACGTATACATTTAATTAAACCAAAAAAATAACACAATGATAATAAAACTAATTGTCTCCCTTGGTCTGTCTGTCTGTCTGTCTGTCTGTCTGTCTGTCTGTCTGTCTGTCTGTCTGCCTGCCTGTACGTAACGCTTAACTTTACCATAGTCTGTATGCATGTCTGTCTGTCTGTCTGTCTGTCTGTTTGTTTGTTTGTTTGTTTGTTTGTTTGTTTGTTTGTTTGTTTGTCTGTATGTTTCTTTGTCTCTCTGTATGTATGTAACGTAACGCTGAGCTTTACCATATTAAAGTTTCTTTCAAAAGAAAGTACACGAACACATACCATCATCATCGATGATCCTTATTCTCGTTGTGCCGGGACTTCCAACTTGTACTAACGCACTTCCTGAACTTAAAACGGCTGTAAATTCTTCAGTTCCTTCAACTAATGCATCGTCTGTGATGTTAATTGAAATAGTTTGTGTACTGCTGCCAGCAGCAAGTGTAACTGTGTAATTGACAAGCGCCCCGTAGTCGACGCCAGCAGTCGCTGTATCATCTTGGGTCGAAATACTTTAGAAATGAAAAAGAAAGTTATTAATACAAAAAGGTGCAAGGGAATAATATGAAAGTATATGTGTGTTAGTATAATTGAGCGTTATATTATGCCATAGGCTACTAGACGCGGGATATCACGTTTGATAGCCCGCAATGTAACAGCAGTGTTGTACTAAAATATAAATGCATCATTTAGTATTTACTGTATCCAATCATGTACTTTATAATTACTAGTCGAAAAATTACGAATAAACAAAATAAATTAAAGTTTGAAACGTTCTCTGGTCAAAGATATTTATTTCTAACAAGCTTTCGGCTGCCAGTCTGCAGCCTTCGACGGGTTAACACTGATGAGATAAAAAATTACTCTTACGGTTGATGATTACACACTACGCCTACAGCTACGGTTTACAATTACATTACAGTGACAACACAGAGATAATTAGTTCCGCCTACATATAACACTATACTCTACTTTTTAAAAACAGCAAAGTTATTGACAGGGCAAACTATCGCCACAGAGGAACATTAGAATCGTGGCATACTGCAACCACCACCAATGCAGATAATAATGCAAAACATTTGCCAGAACAATACCGGTTTTTACTTAAAAAGTAGAGTATAGTATTATATGTAGGCGGAACTAATTATTTCTGTGTTGTAAACCGTAGCTGTAGTGTGTAATCATCAACCGTAAGAGTAATTTTTTATCTCATCAGTGTTAACCCGTCGAAGGCTGCAGACTGGCAGCTGAAAGCTTGTTAGAAATAAATATCTTTGACCAGAGAACGTTTCAAACTTTAATATGTTTAATCCTGGTCGCGCTTCTAGCATTTTTAAAAAATAAAATAAAGTCTATAAGATCTCTTTAGCTGAGAATTTCTTCTTTCTCGTGTACAGATATTGGTGATAATTTGGTGGTAACACCAAAAGGTGCAACCTCGTAACCAGACTCTTTACTCGGCGCTCGTTGTAGTTGTATTTTTCGCAACTGATCTCGATCGGGTCTTATTTTCCTATTTAAGGACGTTTGGGCACCTGTGTGACCGGCATCTTTCGAGTAAAGATAGCAGCTAGCAGCACGGGCTGCCAGCAAAACAATAGTATTAATTAAAACTAAGTCATCCGCAACAATATTATCCAACAAATGATACACATCCTGGTTACAAACCTTGTACCATACTTACCTAATTGGTATATCTTGACCAAGTGTACCGCTCAACAAAATACCAACATTTACAATTCCTAAGTTCTCGTCAACAGAATACTGGGCATTTATGAATCGAACCGTGGTGACTGTAAATTAATGATAAAAAATAAGTAAATATTTTAATAAAGTAAATGGTTTGAACCTACAGAAGATTCAGGTTCTACAGGTGCTAAACAAAAACTTCCCCTCTCGATCTTTTTGGTCGACAATAATTTAAATTAAATGGCGCGCAACTGCCTTGTGTTGCAAAAAGAAACGTAAAATATTTAGAGCTTATTAACCAAGAACGAGGACTTTATATTATTAGACCAAGGTCTTGACAGTATACGGACCGAGCCGCAAGTGATGTTCGTACAAAAAAGAGGTTTAATATTTTCCCGTATACAGACTGAGTAAACAGGTTAATAAATCGTTTATTATCCTTAGACATTCACGCCAGCAAAATTAATATGCAGGACAGTGGTCAGAGTACGGAAAAAACGAGCCGTACATGGTCCGGATACGCACCACTATAGAACTCAGGATATTACAAACCCATATAATAAAATGTATCATACATATCACTGGTTGTTTTCAGAAATGTTATCAAAATTCTAAATTTAAATTAAGCGTTTTACAAATTAAGTCGTTTTACAAAAGTTTTCGAGAAAAGTTTTGACATAAATAACCATCTATGAAGTCCCTCTAGAGTTACATGCAGTTACATTAAATTTTATTAATGCTGATCTTAACATAGCTTTTATAATACACATGCATTTCAAATTTATAAGTATCCCGAAATTTTAAGATAAGCGCTAATCCTAACCTCAACCTCGACCTCAACCTGAATCCTAACCCATATCTTTTCAATAAATATTAATGCGAACATTTTTCATGATTTCTTACACTTCTAAAGTCAACCGAAAAATTTCGACTGACTCGAGCGGGATTTGAACTCGCACCGAAACACTGCACTTCCTCACGGATTAGCGTTTAAGTTGTCGCGAGAATATCTCGTGCACTTAAGTTGGATAAAACTCGCCTCCAATCCCTGTGCGGCTCGATAACTCAACAGGTAGAGCGGAGGACCGGTATCCCGAAGGTGCGAGTTCATATCCCGCTCGAGTCAGTCGAAATTTTTCGGTTGACTTTAGCAGTGTAAGAAATCATGAAAAATTTTCTCACGTTTCTCTGAGGATGGTTCTGTAATAACTACTTAATAACCGAGAGTGAGGTCTTTACGGTAAAATTATTAAACCGAGGTCTTGCTGTATTGACCGAGCGATAGCGAGGTTAATACGCTCAAGACCGAGGTTTAGTATTTTACCGTAAAGACCGAACGGTTGAGGTTATTAAGTAGTTTATTATATGGCACTTTTTATTTCAAAATCAATCTTGTATTTCTTGGTCTTCGCTTCCTTTAACTTCGCCAAAACACCGAACTAGCGTTATTTTCTTCTGTTCCTTTCTCGTCTGGATACTAGAATTTACTTTTATAATGTTCATCGTCATCTATTTAATCTATTTTCGCCGTTTTTCGGCAATAAAAGTTTCTTATTAGGATTTTTTATTTGTTTCCAATCGTAGGGCATTAACAATTTTCATAATGCCCGTGGGCATTACGGAGAAATCTCGCCCCGTCAACAACCAATCACAGCGCGTGATTTTACCGGAAGTAATCCGTGCCATATAATAATAAATATTAATGCTTTCTGTTAAAAATAAACTTTATTTTAAATTCATGTTTTAGTATTAACACTCTGTATGACGTCATTTTGGAACCTTATATATAAAACTTCACCCGACACGAGACGTTAGTTCCTTACCGTCATCATCTTGAATTATTACGATGGCAGTAGACTGTGATCCAAGGGTAATTTGACTGGGGTTAGTTGATGTTAAACGCAACAAAAAGTTCTCAGGAACTTCAGTTATCCCATTATTGGTAATTGTTAATACGACATTTTTAGAAACATCCCCAGGAAGGAAAAACAGGCTTTCTACTCGGGATCCGTAGTCCCCAGGAGCTTTTGCAGTGCCATCGGCTGTACTAAGTACACTGTAGAGAAAATTAAAATCATATTTGAGCATATTCATTTGTCCTACAGTATTTACCTACAATTACTTATACTTTAAAAAGAAAAGTTTCACAACGTTTCGATGTCAGTTCTAACATCATTATTAAGTAAAATAATTAAAATAACTTAGGTACGTTTATATACAAATGTGAGAAGAAAACTGTCAGACTTAAGCAATAAGTTAGAGTGTACAATTCGTCCGATTTTTAAGAGCAACAAGTTAGAAGAGAAAGTGAAAACCAAGTTATCAGTGCGAAGCTGATTATGTTGCAGGTATACAAATGGGCATTAGTATATCAACGCTATGTGGAGCACAAGAAGTCGTCACTCGGCAAAAACGTGAAAGATGACCATAAGAAGAATGTAGAAGATTTAGAAGCAATGTTCACGATTCTTCGGAAGTGTAAATGGAAATTTGACTGCCTAGTACATGAAATGCTTTTCATTAGAGACTTAAAACCGTCCTTGAACTCTCGGTCGGACTCAATTAAGCCAATGTTTTTATGTAAATATATTGTTAATTTTTTATTCTACATTGCATGTTCTCCTTTGTTTTATTCATAAGTTATTTGCATTAACATTTGTATAAACACTAAGTTATTTTAGTTATTTTACTTATAATGATGTTAGAACTGACATCGAAACGTCGTGAATTGTTTTTATCGCTAACTTTTCTTTTTTTAAACAAAAAGTTTTAAAACAAAAATTGCTTATAAAATATAACATTATTACCGATATTACGACAATCAATGAACTGATAATATACAAAGTATATTATATAATATAATAATATACAAAGTGAGTGAAATTAAAAGTGCTTAAATTTCCTTAGACGTTTTCTAAATTTTGCCAAAAGTCTAAAAGCAAAGCAATAGTGTCACTGTCCAAGAAATATTTCAATAGCATGAAAATGAAGAACTATATATCAGCACTCAGTCTGAGAGACTGCATACTTCTATCAGCGGGTTATAACGAGATGTTTTTATAGGAAAACGAGCCATCCTGCATGCTAACTCAACCAGACCAATAGCTCATCAGAAAATGCCACTTGGTTGCATCATCGATTCATCGCTCTATTCTATAAACAATAAAACTGCCACGTCCATTGTTTCCTTTTTAATCACCTTGTTTGTGAATATTAAAAATTTGCATAATATAAAATTTAATAAGCGTAATCAAGCACTTTTTTATTGATTTCTTCTACATGGAGAAACTTACACACATACATTGCATTGCAATACAACAACACCAAAAACTGGAAGAAATCCAACAACAGCAAGTGGTCGATTATATAAGGGCAAACAATCCGACAACAATTTGAAGAGTGGTTATTGAGAAAAACAAAAAAATCCTAGAATCAAACAAACTGTTACTTCCATAGCTAAGTCAACAAAAAACCTTACCTTCCAGATATAACCACTGCTGTACTTCCAGTAACGGTGACAGAGACTGTAACTGTTCCAGCATTCTCCAAAACGTTGTAGGCTGATTGTGCAATTTGCAATATCAATTCTAAAAAAAAACAACTTGTAAGAAAAATCTAACAAAAATTCTACGTACCATTTACACAGCAGGTACAACGTCGAACTAGTAAACTGCAGATCACGGTATCGAATCCCAGTCGCAGTTGAGTAGAGATCTTCTCCACTTGCCAGATATGGTTCGTTCAATCTACCGTACCTATAAATTATTCAATTGGAAAGCTGGACTTGCATCAGGTGACCAATCAATTTATCATAGAATTACCCGCCACAGCGCGGTATTCAAGTACCAAGATGCGCAAAAACAAAAACTGTAAACAAGATAGTCAACAATGGAGGAACAAAAAGACGTTTCGTCTGAACATTTAGATGTTGACAATATAATGGTTTGGTTACAAAAAAAAAATAACTTGAAAAGTACGTACAAAGAAAGCAACGAAAAACGCATTTAGAACTCTTGAGGCTGCAGTTAACATTCACAGGGTGAAAATAAACGATAAAATGCTGGACAAACTAAGATACGTTTTCTAAAATGTATATGTTTTTCTGTATGTTTTAAATGTTTAAGTTTTTTAGGTATAATATATCATTTATAGCCTCTCTGCTCAGGAAATTAACGAAACATTACCCCTCGGCGTAATATTTCGTCGAATTCCCCCGCTCTGGGTCTATAAGAATAATTATATGCAAACTATTATGTAGATCTATCATCAAGTACCTACTATAGTTAGTGCGTGGGTCGCGACCACTGACCTATATATAAATAGACTGCGGGTTCCATATTTTAATGGTCAGGGCTCTTCAGTATACTCAAAAGGACAAAATCCAGAAACCTAGCTTCGAGTTCTCTCATAAAGACAAAATATATTCATGTCAATAGTACTTATCCAACCGCAAACCATAACTTATAAAAATATCCGTTGCGGTTAAGTTTACGGCCTGGTTTGAAATTGGATTTAGGGTTTAGGTTGGGGTTAGGGTTTCAATCAATGTTAATTTGGTTAACCGCTGACAAAATTGCGGGACTGACAAAAAAACGCCCAGAACTTAAGTTCAGGACTCGCAATAAGTTACATATGGATCAGTATAATCGCGATCCACCAGTTAAAAACCAATAGTTTTGTGACAAAAGAGTAAACAGCGGAGGGACATCTGTATGTTTATATTCAAATCTGAGAATATCTTGTCATAATGCGCTTTATCTAATAATTGTATCACTAGAATCTTACTGTCATTATCCTTGATGGTTACATATAACGTTTTATCAGGAATGTTCACTTGTGAATCTGTTGTCGTGACGTTCACCCCAAACACTTCATTATTTTCAACAACGTTGTCGTCTTTTATAGTAACGATGAATGGACGCTGAACATTGTTACTGTCCAATGTAATCACTTCTGCCTTTTGAACATAATCGCCGGAAGATGCACTGACATCAAACGTAATTAAACTAAACGAAAAAGTATAAGATATTCTTGTTAAGTCGATACATCTAGATATATGTATATAATATGTACTATATCTACATTCGTAAACGTACTTTTGAATTCTCCCAAACATCCTTTGCATCAGGTGTGTAGTGCGGAATGGCATAACATCATTACCCACAACCTCGGCTATTGCCTCGTTTTTCAACACACGTCTCAGTGTTCTCAAATCAAATAATAAACAGCTTCTCGTGTACGATATATTACTTAACTAAATTCTTTTCGCAAACTTTTCAACAACATAAACCCCAAATCAATCTTGCGTTGGATAAATCGTAAAATTAAAACTTTTATATGTTCCAAGAAACAACAGTTATAAATTTCATGTTAATACTATAAACTTACTTTAAATTTATCGGTTTTTGAAGTACACCATTAGCTTTAACGATAACGGCAGCAATATTTGCATTTTCCAATACCGTAGATGAATCGATTTCCAATGTAACGGTTACAACTACAATAATTAAAAAATTGACATGTTTACTTAGCTAATAAATATCCATTCATGTAGTTTAAATAAGACAATTTGGATGATTTCTTTAAACAATAAAATAAAACAGATAACAATTATTATATTTTCATATGAAGTAAGAAATCTAATATGTACCATCCAAAAAAGCACAAAACAAATATAAGATAATAAAAACTAAAAATTTACGGTCAGGTATTGTTATATATCAAGTGTCAAAGTTCGTTTTCTAGCTCTATGATTGATTAAGCGAGCGGTAAAATTTTAAGCAATTACAATTAACAAAATTCGTGACCTATTGTTTCGATGCAAATGTAGTTTCTCATTTTAATACGTTTAATTAAACCATAAAGAATAACATGACGATAAAACTATCGATAATCCACAAAGTAAAACCCAAAGCCAGCCAACAATTTTAGGAAATATAATATAATATAAAACATATTCCGAAAATGAACATTTTGAAAAACCCAAGATATGGATCAAAACAAGACAAAAAAGATGAAATGATAATATTTCGACTCTATTTCAAAGTCATCATCAGACCAAGTGACTAGAATTAGATACCTCATTATATAAGATAAGGGTTATATTACAACGGTACAAATCAAGAGAAGGGATCAGAAAGAGTGACAATGAAGACAGGCGTCAGGTGAGAAGATCTACGGAAATAGTTAAGGAAATAACTCTTTACTGGCTTTAAGCCCAAAATTGAGTTCATAGTTCCAAAATTGAGTACATTTCAAATTCAAATTTGAATTTCCTAATCTTAATTTGACCGTTGTAATATAACCCTTATCTTATATATTCAGCTTATTTCCTTATAAATATAGAGGACGTAGGTATCTAATTCTAGTCACTTGGTCTGATGATGACTTTGAAATAGAGTCGAAATATTACCATTTCATATTTTTTGTCTTGTTTGGATCCATATCTTGGGTTTTTCAAGAGGTTCATTTTCGGAATATGTTTTATATATATTCACAAAGTAAAGGTTGATAAGCAATGGGTTTAACTAATGACTGCAATAAAAAAGTTAGAAGGACGACATTTTACGCTATTCTATTGACATGTATTTTCTTATTGGTAATATATCGTAAACGTCCGATAATAGAGCCCATGCACCATCCACAAAAAAAAAAGACATGAAAAAAGTTTTTTGAAAACATATAAGCAAGAGGGTGTTGTATGTCACCCCATGCAGTTTTTTAGTTGTTCGGTAATATCAGGTACAGAGACTTTGGAACAAAAACTATAATATGATAGTAAATTAATTGGTAAATTCAATCGGTAAATTGATCAGTACAATTCAGTTGACCGGCAAAGAGCTACGCCCGGCTACCCCATTTATCCCCATTAAAAATGGCACCATATTCCACTGTACTCATGTGATAACCCGACGCTGTGAAAAGCAAATTTTATCAGTACAAAAATTATATTATTAAAATGGTCATATGCCACTGTCCTCATGTAATAAACCTACACCACGAAAAGCAAATTTTATATCAGTGCAAGATTTATCTCAATTGATAGATGTTATAAACATGTTGCTTATCTGCACATACCATCGTCGTCAATAATGGATATTGTTGACACGCCCCGATTAGGATCAACTTGAACACCAGTTACTGCGGATAGCCTTGCTTCAAAGCTTTCGCTTCCTTCAACGTTCCCATCATTCAGAATGGTAATTTCAATAGTTTTTATAGGAGAATCACTAGGATTGAACGTCACCACTCGAGGAATCGTGGAATAATCGTTTCCGGCTTTTGCTGTACCATCAACAGTAACCAAGCTATAAAGGACATATTTAGTAAAAATAGCTCGAATTTTTAAAATACAATACAAAGCAATACAAAGCAATACAAAGAAATAAAATTAAGTAGAATGAAATACAATACAATACAATAACATATAACATAACATAACATAACATAACATGACATAACATGACATGACATGACATGACATGACATGACAGGACAGGACATGACATGACATTACATGACATGAGTTTATCTACCATTATCTATACTAGTCATGAAAAAATGTTAACGAAACAATTTTTTTTGGAAAAGAATCACTTGCTTACCTGACTGATACAGCTCTTTCAATAGTTCCACTAAGTAACAATGAAATCCTGGCTGGGCTATTGCTCTCAAGTACTGAGTACGACGTCGCCGTAAAACCAATAGTCGCAACTTTAAATGTGAAAAATAAATCAGTTAATAGATATCAACAAGGGGGCACTCAGAGACTGCATATACCTCCGCCAGCGGGTTATTAGCAATGTTTAAAAAGAAAACGATTCATCCCGCTAACTAGGCCAACTCACAAGACCTACACATATATGAAAAAAAATGCTTGATTGCACTTGTACAAAAATTATGCAAAAATGTTTGCATAAAATAAAGATAATGAGTGCAATCAAGCATTTATTCTACACGGAGAATATTGTTAAATTTTTTATTAATTTAAACCAAATTCAACCAAAATAGAATGGATTGGTCCTAATTGGTCCACGATAAATCTTTCCATAAAGTTTCAAGAAAACCGGTGCAGTATTTTGTGAGATATCCTGGCAACAGACAAACAAACAAAAAACAAACAAACAAACAAACAAACAAACAAACAAACAAACAAACAAACAAACAAATAAATAAACAGAAGTGAAAACATGACCTCCTGGCGGAGGTAATACCAATTTAGAAAATAGATGTATGCACCACAAATGAACGAATGAGTAGTTGGATGAATGGATAGGCGGATACATAGATAGATGGATAGATAGATGAATAAATGGATAGATAGATGAATAAATGGATAGATAGATGAATAAATGGATGGATGAATAAATGGATGAATGAATGAATGAATGAATGAATGAATGAATGAATGAATACAAACTCTGGCAAATCATGATGCCTGCATGTCAAATTGCGAAAATTGTCAATCGCTCCGAAACAAATCAGTACGTGTCCGTTGTTACTGAGAAGAGTATAAATGAGATTTAGAAACGCAAATTTGACGTAGTTTGATCTTTATGACAACAGATACCACCGTGGGCATCTTTACTTTAATTATCAGTAAAAATAAAATAAAAAATGAATTAAAAAATCATCCCCATTAAACCACGGTATCATCAAAGACGTTGTCTAAAGGTATAGTATATTAATATTGCACGCTGCATTAAACCGAGACGATAGTGGTCTATTACCAAAAGCATATTTGTATCGGGTGTTGATATATAACGTTATTGGGGTTTCGTTGTAAAAGTATTTATGATATGACAATAGTGTAATTTTTCCAAATATGGGCAATGGAACGCAGCGTTTTAAAGGTCGGATCACACTGCACATTTCTATACCGGTTTAACCGGTTTTAAAGTCATAAAATCAAGCAAAATGGCAAGTCTAAACCAAAATTGGAGATATATTTTAACTGGACAGTCATATAATAAACATCTCATTGAATGGTTTGACCGATAATACAGCCGAGCATTTTATTCGTTTCCGCATTTTCCCTTACATCCGAAACTCGTAAAATATCTGACCGTATTATCGGATCACACCATTCAGTAAGATATACAAGTAAGGGACATGTTTTTACAACGTGATAATCCCTGATGAAGACATTAAATCAGAGTGTCGCAACGTTGGTTCATTATGCTGTTAAGCTACGTACGTTCGAAAACTAATATTAGCTAAAGATAGAGACCGTCTTATAGGAATATAAAACTGTTAATCATAAACAAAAGATATCAGTATTATAAATTATTAATCTTAAATTTACAAATCAAAAAACCGATACACCAACTTACGGTCGTTATCAAGAATATTGACAGTGGCTGTAGACGGGTTTGATGGAATTAGACCAGGATCAGACAAGAAAAGTTTTACTGTAAATGATTCAGTTGATTCCACTATTAAATCATCATTCACAGGAATTATTACTTCTTTTCGTGCCCCATTGTCGTCGCCTTTTTTAAATATCAAAACAGATTCAACTTTGGAAAAATCTGTGCCTGATAGAGCAGTACCATCTTCCGTTGAAAATCTTAATAATGCAAAACATAATGCTCTTATACGTTCTCCGAGTATGTACAGTAAAAAGCAAAAAATATAGAAATGTAATACTTAAAAACTAACGTTTCTAAAGTTAACATCAGGGTTACAAAATCCCATTTAATGTGTGCAAAAAGAAATATATTTAAAAACCTGATTTGACTAAGGTATTAAACGTGTTTTCAACAAACATCACTCAATTTATTATGTAAATTAAAAAGAATATATATATATATATATATATATATATATATATATATATATATATATATATATATAACGCAAAGCTAAAAACATTTCTTATCTGGTATTTAATTTATTTGTCCATTTAGGCCGACCCTCGCTCATTTCTTTTCAACTTGCCGTTTCTCTTTCCTCCATTCCACCAACTGTACCTCCTTCCTTACTTACTTCCGGTTCCCACTCCACTTCCAACTTTTCCACATTTCTCTCCCCATCCTTTCCATCTCTCCTGCCTCCCTCCGTCTTTCCTTCTGCCCTTCTTCCCAACGTCCATAAGTCCCTCTATCCCGACCTTCTGTACCCATCTCCTTCCTCTGTCCCTCATAGTCCCTATTTCTTCGCCCTCTTTTTCGTCATCACATCCTCCCTCCCTTCTTTGTTCCTTCCTTCCTTCCTTCCTTCCTTTCTTCATCCGCACCCCTCCATTCATTCATTCATTCACTCATTCAATCATTCACTCATCCTTCCTTTATTCCTTCCATACCGCCTTCCTTCTCCCCCTCCCTTCCTCCTTCTTTCTTTCACTCATTCCTTCTTCTTTTTTTCTTTTTTTTTTTCTTTCTTTCTCTTTCTTTCTTTCTTTCTTTCTTTCTTTCTTTCTTTCTTTCTTTCTTTCTTTCTTTCTTTCTTTCTTTCTTTCTTTCTTTCTTTCTTTCTTTCTTTCTTTCTTTCTTTCTTTCTTTCTTTCTTTCTTTCTTTCTTTCCTTTCTTCTTATTTGATTCCTCTCCTTTCTATTCGTATATTTAAGGAAACCGCTCAAAAGTACCTGACAGTGACATCCCTTTGCAATGGTTCAGTAGTTGTCAGGATAGCAGTCAGATTGGCCAATTTGCTCGTTTCAAGAATGTTATACGTACTGTTTTCGAACCGCACCTGAGCATCTGCAAAACAAATAAAGCATTGTAAGGGACTGTAGCATTAAATTAGTTGCATTTATTTTGCTATATTTAAGTAACAAGAAGGTAATTATTTAAACGAATAAAATGATTAATATCAAAAATAGTGAAAACAGAAAGTTTACAGATAGATTTAAAAAGGGAATTTCGGTGTTTGACTGATAAAATTATCCAGTATAAGTAGTTATTTAATTTTTTTATTTTACATTTTATACCAGTTTTCTAGAAATCTACAATACATACTATCGTTATCTTCAATATAAATTTTAGTTTTGTCAGGTGATATAACTTGAACTTTCGATCCAACTCGTTGTAAGGTTGCCGTAAAGGTTTCAGTTTCTTCCACAAAATTATCATCCACAACAAAGATAGTAACTTCTTGTCTCTTGATTCCAGGGGTAAAAGTAACAGAACCATTTTGTAAGAAATAATCGCCGGTAATTGCTGTGTCAGGAGACAATTGTACTCTACAAAAAAAAATGTAATTAATTCCGCCAGGAGGTTATGTTTTCGTCTCTGTTTGTTTGTTTGTTTGTTTGTTTGTTTGTTTGTTTGTTTGTTTGTTTGTTTGTTTGTTTGTTTGTTTGTTTGATTGTTTGTCTGTGTGTCTGTCTGACTGTCTGTCGCCAAGATATCTCACAAAGTACTGAACATGTCTTCATGAAAGTTTGTGGGAAATTGTTCATAGACCAAGGACCAAGGCATTAAATTTTTTTTCAAAGTCTCTTGTCTTTGTGGAAAATGGCGTTTTTCTATTTTCTATGTATTTTGTTATGCTGGAGTCAGCATAAAGTGCAAAGATGTAATATATCAACAACGAGTTTGAGTGTTTCATCAGGGGATCCAAATACGAGAAAACATGATGAAGCACGAGGTCGAAGACCGAGTGGTTTTATTGTTTTCTAGTATTTGGATTCCCCTGATAAAACACGGTAAACGAGTTGTTGATATGGCATCTCAATCGAGCGATTTCAATTGGAAAATGCAATTAAAATAACCCCTCATGAAATTTTATTCATGAGTGCGTGTAAAATTTATTCATTCAATTAGATGAACACCGGTTTTCGTCTTGGGTATCAGGTAATTGAATGAGCTATTGTAATTGGCTGATTATCTCATGAATTATTAATGAGTTTAAGATATATACGTCACGCACACGACGTCATGTTTCTACTTATTTAAGCAATCCTTACTTATCGTCGAAGCCTATACAAATACTGCAAAGAAAGAAAACCTGGCAAAACGATCGTAATAATATAGGTGTTTTACGCATAAAAAATAGATAGTCACATATATAGAAAATATAACCGGAATATGTACATCACAAAAGGTATAAAGAAACAAATAACTAAAGCATGAAAAAAAGAATGACTATATGTGCACGAGAGCAGACCCGGAGCAAAAACGCATGTATAGTTGCAAAAAATCCAAAAAATAAGAAGAAACGAAAATGCTGAAAACGTGTTATCTCTCTCTATTATAGGGTTCTATAAGGTTCAAACTTTTAACTCTTGGTCAAATGTTAGCATTCAAATAAATAAATTGAAACTAAATCTAGTCAAAACAAAAGCCTGGGGTACTCTTCATTGCCAAAAATAGCAAAAAATTCGCATCTAGCTAGACACATTCAAGAAGAACAATCATTGGTCACGAATTGCTTTTATTAAACTGATTAAAACTAACCAAACTAACTTGATTTATAAAAAACATTTTTGGCAATGAGAAGTATCCGAGGCTTTTGTTTTGGCTAGATTTAGTTTCAATTTATTTATTTGCTGCGTAAGCAGTATTTTGAATATAGTAAAGTGAGAAAGTGGTAAAGTTTGGAAATTCTTAGCAACAATTAAAATACTGATGTTTTGAGCAGAGCCCTTCACCAGAGTAAAAAATTACAGGATCAGCTCGAAACTAGCTTAAGTATTTCATTGCTAAAAATATCAGCAGTTTACTACCTTTGCTCCAATTTTATTAAACTGCATGGATAAACAAGAAAATATATTTTCAAAAATGCATTATATAACTATACTTACATAGCAGAAACGCTGATTGAATTATCACCAGTGAGTAAGACGCCCAATTTGAATGATGAAATGCTTTCGTTGACTCGACGTTCTGTTGATTCCATACGAATGAGGGCAACTTAAAAAAAATAAATAAATAAAAATTTTAATTTTACAAATTAATATTAATATATTGATATAATTATGCTTGCATGTACTCTTGTAAAGGGATTGAATAGCAATTGGGTCGTTAGTCCTGCACCCGATCCCTACCACTTTTTACTAATGTGCTGTAATTTGCTGATGTATTGTATGTGTGTTACTTTTCTTGTGACAAACCATTAAACTAAACTAAACTAAACTAAACTAAACTAAATTAAAATTTAAACTGAGGAAAAAACATGCAATGCCACAAAACGTATTCTAGTGGTGGTGGTGGTGGTAGTGGTGGTGGTGGGGGGTGTTATTAAAAGAGTATGCTGACCACTTGTATACGTTAAACAACTGGCGTGATGATTGGTATGACGCCATTGATTGGGCCATCACTCGTAAGAAGAGTTTTGCTACGTTGTTTCTTTCCTTGGCTTTTTATCTTGTAAAACAGTTACTTATTTTATAAAGTGACAAACAGAAAATTGCACTTGTATCTATCTGCACACTCTTTAGTGTGATCATATAGTCAATCGCGAAATATGGTCTAGAAGCTCACAAAAAGTCTGTTTTTCGAAAGTCTTTTTGTTCACGTTTATGCAAACTTGTGCACGGTGGAGACAATGTACTTTTGATAATTATAACGAAGCAATTTAAATATTAATAGACGACGAAACAAAAGATTTGTGCACGGTGAAAACCGTCTCAACATAAAATGACAGCTCATTATTAGCCATTTGAAGTTTGCCGAGTTTCCAGAGCATGAATGATGTCATTTCAATTGGAAAAAATGCGGGAAACACTCGGTACTTGCTGCCTTCTGTATAACGATACATGTACTTACAGTCGTCATCGACGATCGTTATAACGATAGTGTTGTCCCCTATTGTAACTCCAGTAGCTGTACTTGTAAGAATTAGAGAAAATTTCTCATCTGATTCAATCTTCGTGTCAGTAGTTATGAAAACATTGATCTTCTTTGGAAGTGTATCGAACGGTTGAAACGTAACCGAGGTGCTAACTTTAGCATAATCATCAGCTTCACTTGCGGTTATATCATTTGAATTAATCCTTAAAAAAAACACAAAAAATCACCATTAAGTAATTAATTTAATTATAAAAGATGAACAGAAAAACTTCCTTTGTTGTCTAATAAGAACGTTTACGCCCTCGGTTTATAACCCTTACGAAAAAATCCTATAGGAATTCCTATAAGAATTCTAATAGAATTCCTAAAGGAATTCCTATTAGATTTTGGCCCAATATCCTATAGGAATCTCTATAGGATTTTTTCGTAAGGGAAAGCTAATAGACTTCGGTCGGTTCAATAACCTTTACTATAACGGGACATTAATTCAGATCCACGTTGTTTTAAATAAATAAATAAATTAAGTTATATAACATTCTAACACATATTGAAGTACTTTCAGCTAGTTATACAATTATCGGAATTATACTCACTGGACAGTGACCGGTATACTACGAAGACCAGTTATCTCAACTTCAACCTGTAGCAAAACTACAGCCTCGTTCACAGATTCGGTCGTTTTCACGAATTCCACACTTACAGCTTTCGGATATTAGCAAATAGAGGAAAACATACAATGAGAACATGAGCAGTATAACATTTGGCAGGGAAAAATTCAACATTATTTTTGAAACAATCAATTTAGATACAAAATGTGCAAAAAATGTAAATAGAAATCTCTGATAATGATTACCATCATTGTCAATAATTCGTATTGTGGTAGTAGCGATATCTCCAATTTTTATATTGTTGACGGAGGAGGAGACTACAAGGGAAAAAGATTCTGTTCCTTCCAATAAAACATCATTATTAATCGTTACAGACAAAACTTGGCTTGTTGCTCCACCACGAACAAACGTCACTTCTTGGTTTGTGATTTTAGTATAATCTAGTCCAGCGACCGTCGCTGAACCATCAACGCTAGAAACCCTGTAGAAACAACAAGAACACGCGTTAATAGATAGAAAATAAACATATGTGCGTAAGATAATAAAAGTTCCTAAAATAATTTGATCCACAAAAAGACCCTAACATCGGGAAGGGTCAGTCATTTTTGGCGAAATTTGTATTTTTATCCTGAGAAAATAATTTCACCATGGCCAAGTCAACTGTAGGTTGGTTTCCTATGCTTGAATATAAAAAGACATATATTTAACATCATAGAATAAAAAAGACCAGCGGTAGCAATCGAATTATGAAACAGACTTGTTTGAACTCTGAGCCTCGTGAAAGGTAAAATATGGCGTATATATACCCGTCCCCACGCTAACATTGTAAACCAATGGTTTCCAAGCTTTTTTCGTCCGGGACCCATCGGGGTATGTTCCAAATATTGAAGACCTGGGACACTTTGACAACACATTTGTAAGGGGTCTGGGCCGGGGCATGACACTCCTGGGAAATTTTTGAATTTTGGGTTTCAATAATAGTATTTCCTGCATGTTGAGAGCACTTTTAAGCAAAATATAAGGGTCTTAAAATCTTAAATTTTAAGACCCTTATATTTTAAAGAAATATTTCAGTGCAAAATGAGATTAGACACAAATGAGATTAGTGTTATACGTTACTACTGAAAAACATTTCCAGCAAACCCTCTTCGTAAAATTGAGCTGTGACTGAGTTATATTAAAAGTATAATATAAAGGACGTAATGCCCTCTCACACTGCCGAGAGGGCATTACGGCTTTTTACGGACCTCTCAGCAACCAATCAGCGTGCGCCGTTTTGCGTAATGACCCGAAAACAAGCCCAGCCATATAATAAACGCTACTATTACATGAAAACGTATAGTTTCTATTCTCACCTTACAGTTGCTGGATCATCAAGAGTCCCGACTATATTGAGGACGACCGTGACAGACAGGTTGATTTCATTCACGTCGTATTGTGCTTTGCTAAACTGTATGGTGGCCGCTGGAAAATGACAGAAACGTTTACATTATATTTTATTTTAAGTGCATTTATAGAATTACCCAAACACGCATGCTACTAAAGCTTTCTCAGAATTCTCATTTGAGATTTCCGTATAATTAGCCATCAACGGAAAATCGTAACCTTCTAATGCTCGCAAAAACAACTACGTAAAACATACAAAGAGTCAAAAAAGTTATAATTGTCCTTCAGTAGCATTTTGTAAAAATATATGTATAAAAAAAGTAGCTACTGTTTAAAATATATTTATTCGTTTGAGCTTTCGTCGTCTACGACATCATCAGAAACGTTTCTGATGATGTCGTAGACGACGAAAGCTCAAACGAATAAATATATTTTAAACAGTAGCTACTTGGCCTCAATTGATTTTATCTCTATATATTTATACAAAGAGTCGTTATTCTAATAACGAAAAATTCATTGCAATTCGTCATTATTATGCAATAAAATGGGTCTTTTTAATACTTACCATCGTCGTCTATTATTAAAATGGATGTTTGGCTTACTCCAGCCACACGAATACGAGTATCGCCTAGATTAGAGAGCAACAGTGAAAAAGTTTCATTTTTTTCGAGGACTTGATCTTCGACAATTTTAACACTAATCTCATGCCTTGTTTCACCAGGAGTTAAGGCCAAAGTTGTTGTTACTAGTTCGTAGTCGATGGTCTTGTTTGCACTTATATCTTCTGGAACAATCCTAAAAATGCAAAAATAATTATCTAATACATTCCCCTAAATATAGATTTCACCACTATTTAACAATTAGATATTGAGCTAAAAATTTCTGAAGATTATATTTTCTTTATATGCAAATTTACTACTGAGGCCACAACTGACGTTATACATGCGTGTCACTTATTGAAAAAGTTATATATCTTTAAAACTAATGTACGTATGTGCATGTAACCACAATCCTTTGCGTGCAGTAAATATTGTTTCTCGCAGAATTATTGGAAGATATGGTTTTAAAATGATCAACTTTGGTAGGATGAAGTTCTTGTTTACTTAATCCATCTTAGCATGATAAACAATGTTTAGTTGTTATTTGAGCTGATTTCAGCTCGCAAAGCATTGTGGTTAAATGTACTGCCGCCAACTTTTTCGGTACCATCAATTAACATACAATATATTATTTCAAGTGATTTCGATTGATAAGTACAAAGATATATAACTTCTTTCAAGAAGTCGTTTTGATTTAGTCACTCAATAAGTCACTCGTTTGACGTCATAAGTTAAAATTTGGCATCACAATATATCTTAACTCAAAACAAAGTGAAATAGCACCAATCTTTATAAGGCTATATACTTTCAAATAAGAAAGCTTCCTTATAATTGAATTCTTTATTTCACATTATAGGCACTTCACAGACAGTCATGTATCTCACTATAATTCAATGAATTTGAAAGATCTGCCGTGTGAACAATGTTGAAATTTGATGTATTATTTCACTAAATCTAAATTCAGTATTCAAATTCTAAAAAGATCAAAAAATTAGGTTAAACCTGTTTGTAAGATCTTTACAACAGTCGACATTAAATACAGTCGAAGTATTTCCACACTTTGTTTTTCATGTAAGTTAAATCAAGATGATACTCTTCAGTTTATGCTTTATCTTTTATGTTTTTGCGTCCACCTTAATTCCATTCTCAAATTATAGCAAATATTCACCGACACTGAGATGAATTTGTGGTGAAATATCAAAATAGCGTCGCTACAATAAAATATTAATTATTGATAAAGTGTATTATTAAACAGGGGGAAAAAAACATACCCGACTACCAATGTAAGAGCCGTAGAACCAGTTACAACCACACCAATTTTAATTGTATCATCCCCTTCAGATACAATGTAGTTTGGACGTTCAAATGAGACAGTCAAAGCTAGAATAAAAAACATACATGAAATGAAACGCAAAAAAGGCGTAATCACAAGATAGTACGCGGAATTTCGGTTTATAGCAGTTACTGTGCATTCTAATATAACACTGCATATATATATAGTATAACTACAATCCTGGACAAAAGTGTTAGGACACTGCTGTTTTTGACAATTTTCACGTAAGGGGCCAATGATTTTTGGCTGCATTGTCCGGAAATGGTGAATTTAAATTGATAAACAAAACAACAGTTTGGACACAGCGATATATACTGCGCACTTTGTTCAAGAATCGTACAACGCAACACGCTCCCACACGCACAGAAATAATAATGCAAATTAACAATGAGCTTCTGTGGAAGTGGAACCGGTGCGGGTGGAAACTTTACAGACCCTGCTCGAATGACCCCCTTCCATATTGAGAGGAGCAGAGAAAGCGCGGGTATAGAAACAATTATTTAATTACTAATTGTAGTTTTTTTGCCAATAAACCGGGGGTTTTTTTCCGGAAATTTCGGATTTTACATTTTCAGACAGTCCTGGCCAACAAAGTTAGGACACCTTCTTATAGACGATTTTCACTTGATGCCCCAAAGACTTTTACCAGAATTATAGATTACGGATGCCACCTGGTAAAAAAACATATTTCGGCTGTTTTCCATGAAATAAGAAAAGACTGCATGTAAGGCCAAATTGTAGTTAAAAACAAGTCCAGCCTTGTGTTGGGAATAATTGAAACTATAAACACATCCATTGTTAAACCACCGTTTAGCTAAGTATAAGAACCCCTTGACGAGGGAAGGTTCTATTTCTAAATCTTAATATATGCTGTGTGGTACTCTTTCAAGCTTTAGCTGTGTTCTTCATTAAAGTGTTTTAACTATCCTTTGATTGAATAACACTTTCTAATGTTACTGTAAATATATTCCAAATTCTTTTCCCTCCAAAATGTCTCGATTATAAAAAATCTGATGCAATACAAAAATATTGGGAATCTACAGTTGACATACATTTGATGACATGTGTACTATATATACACAGTTGATATATGACAAGGAACCATGCACACATGCACTTCCCGAAATTGCAAATCTGCACTGCACTATATGCTACAAAACAACAGAAAGCACTTAACAACAACAGCAAAATTTAGTTTTTGAGTTTCTTAGTTTTATATTACTTAGTTCTAAATTGCTTACCGTCGTCATCATTGATAGTAACGATGGAAGCCGATGGTGCCCCAATAGTGAGTTGATTTGGGTTTGTCGATGTCAAGCGAACTAAAAAGTTTTCGGCTTGTTCGATTGTTCCATCATTTTGGATTAATATGGAGACACTCTTTGACGTATCTCCAGGATTAAACACCAGGCTTTGTACTTTTGTAATATAGTCAGAAGAAGCCTTCGCTGTCAAGTCTTGTGTTCTCAATTCACTATTTTAAAAAAAAAAAAAAAAAAACAAGGTTGAAAACACTTGTACACTTTGCACATATTGTTTTGTTTTGTTTATTATTCAAATTTGATTCATGCGCAACAATAAGATATATTAATAATATATCGATATCGACCAATTAAAATTTCCTGTGTATAAATTTTTCTTATTATGAATGTAATATAAAAATATTTAAAAACATTTTCAGCAAAATACCAGATGTTCGTATTGAACTAATCTCCGAGGCAAGAAATTGATTTTCAGGAAAAGTATTGGAACCTGCATGAAAACATGATTCCCACAAATTTTGTCTAGTCTTTTGATATTCAGATAGTTTTACAGAATTTTGTTTACTTAAATTTAGAGTCTTGAAATTGTGCTGTAAGCTACCTTCAAAAAATTAACCTTACAGCTTCCGCTATCTTACTCAGCCAAGAAATTAAATTGTCCTACATTTTTGTTGTGATGGAAAAATTAACCATTAAATTGAATTGAATATATCAAAACGAATTGGCTCAAAGTGTTTAACATTATCCTGAAATTTTTATGTAATAAACAGAATAATACATGGATACTTGCAAGTATATACTCACTCGTGAGATACCCAGGGCTTGGTTGTACAAAGCGCGGATAGCTTATCTGGTGGATAAGTCCTTGCTAGTGAAGCACTTACTACAGCCGTGCTTAGAACAACCTAATTTAAATTTTAATCACTGAATAGCGACTTATATGTATCTGCCAGGTCAACACTCGAAATAAATATCATATTTCCGTGTAATTCACAAAATTCGCATGGGAAATATTGGTTCTTATACATAACTTGTAAATGCTATTTACTTGGTTGCACGTCTCTGTGTACATATATATATATATATATATATATATATATATATATCGCATTTTAGTTATTAAGCATGCACGAATGCTTACCCTCCACTTATCTGGACTACTGTACTTCCAGTAACAGTTACACCAACCGTGACTAAGGCAGCATTTTCGTCAATATTGTACGTAGACTGAGCAATTTGTAATGTTAATTCTAAAGACAAAAATAGTGTACAATTATTCTGAGTAGAATCGTTGCTTTTATTGTTACAATGTAGAAATAACAGACGTTTGGTAGTACCAAACGCCTGTTACATTACACCAAGCTCGCAAACGTACCACATGCACTACATGTATACTGTACGTACAACTTAACACATGGTACGTACACACTTAACAATCATTTAGAGTAAACTGCACTTATTTCTGTAAACCAATCTAAGCGAAACTGTTTACATGAGGAAATGTTTTCTCGCCCACTACGTTACAAAGAGGATGACCCTATACCCAGGGTGACCCTACTACCCAAAACAAGTGTGAAATTCTCCTATAAACGCTCCACAGGGTGTAGGGAAACTTTCGTCCATGTAACTAGGCCCTAAAACGCAACTTCTTTACACACTAGGCAAACCTGACGAAAACCTTTCACTTGGCTCTGAAGACGATCGCAGTCAAGCCGTTAACACGCCAGTCACCACAACAATCACCATCATCACTACCAGCACTACCAGTTTTTCACAAGACTACACAACATTCAAAAAAATGTTATAAATAGTCGATATTACTATTACTTACTGTCATTATCAGTGATAGAAATAAATAATGTTTCAGTTGTAATTTTAACTTGTGGATCTAATGAGGTCAGTCTTATACCAAATTGTTCAGTGTTTTCGACAATAATATCCTCTTTGATGGTAACAATGAACGGACTTTGCAATTGAGTGGCGCCTATCGTAACTAATTCTGTCTTTTCGTCATAGTCATTCGACGATGCAAAAGCGGTGACGTCAAATGTTGAAACGCTGCAAATGAAATAAACAGGGGTTTAATTTGGGGTTTTTTTCGCATTTGAAACAATTAAACATGCGCCGAAAGGCCAATTTAAAGGCAGTAGAATATTTTTTAAATGAATAAAGAGATGCCTGTAATACAGTGAAACCCTGTTTTATGGAGACCCGCTTAATAAGGACACCAGTTTAATACCGATACCCGCTTAATACGGACACCCGCTTAATATGGACACACACTTAATACGAACACCCGCTTAATACGGACACCTGCTTAATACGAACACCCGCTTAATACGGACACCCGCTTAATATGGACACACACTTAATACGAACACCTGCTTAATACGAACACCCGCTTAATACGGACACCCGCTTAATATGGACACACACTTAATACGAACACCCGCTTAATACGGACACCCGCTTAATATGGGCATACACCCATGGCCACTTAATATGGACATCCGCTTAATACGGACACCCACTTAATACGGACACCCGCTTAATATGGGCATGCACCACTTAATATCGACACCCACTTAATATGGACACCCGCTTTATATGGACACCCGCTTAATATGGACAACCACTTAATACGGACACCCGCTTAATACGAACACCCGCTTAATATGGACATCCGCTTAATACGGACACCCACTTAATACGGACACCCGCTTAATATGGGCATGCACCACTTAATATCGACACCCACTTAATATGGACACCCGCTTTATATGGACACCCGCTTAATATGGACAACCACTTAATATGGACACCAGCTTAATACGGACACCCGCTTAATACGGACACCCGCTTAATATGGGCATGCACCACTTAATATGGACACCCACTTAATATGGACACCCGCTTAATATGGACACCCGCTTAATATGGACACCCACTTAATACGGACACCCACTTAATATGGACATGTACACCTGCTTAATATGGACACCCGCTTAATATGGACATGGACACCCGCTTAATACGGACACCCACTTAATATGGACACCCACTTAATACGGACACCCGCTTAACATGGACATGTGCTTAATATGGACACCCGCTTAATATGGACACCCAATTAATACGGACACCCGCTTAATACGGACACCCACTTAATATGGACACCCACTTAATATGGACACCCACTTAATACGGACACCCACTTAATATGGACATGTACACCTGCTTAATATGGACACCCGCTTAATATGGACATGTACACCTGCTTAATACGGACACCCACTTAATATGGACACCCACTTAATATGGACACCCGCTTAATATGGACACCCGCTTAATACGGACACCCGCTTAATATGGACACCCACTTAATACGGACACCCGCTTAACATGGACATGTGCTTAATATGGACACCCGCTTAATATGGACACCCAATTAATACGGACACCCGCTTAATACGGACACCCACTTAATATGGACACCCGCTTAATATGGACACCCACTTAATACGGACACTCACTTAATACGCTTAAATACAGACAGTTTTTTTTTGTCCCGACGAAAAGCTCATATATTTCACCTTATATTAACGCTGTTTAATACGGACACCATGCACTTAATATAATACAAACACTTTTCTTTGACCCGAGTGACATGCTCTCGTACAAAGCTAACCTCGCTTTACGCGGACACGGGTTATCTATGCACTGTATATTTTCATTGTTCATGATTATGATTAATGTACTATATTTCTTATATAAGTTGCGAATGTATATCGATAAAGTTAGTAAGGATTTTAAGAAAAGTCAACGACTATGGATACGGGTTTAAATAACAGAGTTGTATGTCAAGTTTTTGCCAATGCCTGCATGTGCATGCTCCCAAAAGTAACACAAAATCTGAGTCACTATTTAAGAAAGCTTAACCTTATTCTCGCAAAGCAAAAAGGTTGAGCAACACATTTTTTTCGAGAAATCCACAAAACGACAAACCTATGCGATTGTATATTTTAAAATTTGAATGTATGTATATATATATGTAACAAATAGATTCCATTTTGCCGTTGTCTGTTCAGTTATAGATGCACATGCAGATGACGTCACAACGTGGTAAGAACAAAAAAGTGGCCCACGAGACGCAGTCGAGTGGGTCACTGATGTTCTTACCACGTTGTTACGTCTTCTGTACATCTATAACTGAACAGACAACAAAAAAATGGAATCTATTTGATTTATACAAAGGTTTTTTTATCAAAACTCTTGTCGGATTTTGGGCATGAAGAAGGAAAAAAGCAAGTCACCTGACGTCATATGACGTGATCCATGTGTCTGAAAACACGCATATAGCAACCAGGGTATTGTATAAATATATATATATACAACAACAAATACTACTCTTTAGGTTTCTATAAACGAGTGAGTATCCACGTGTTGCGCGCCCATCATTATAGCGTGCTCCGATTAAAGCCAACAATAGCAGACAAGCGAGAAAACAGTAAATTAAAATAACATGCACTGTTACATGCAAGTAAACTTCCAGAAACTATATAAGAATTACAATAAGACCCCATCGACACGTAAATGCATGGTGAAACGGTCATCAAAAACAGAACTTTTCGAAGACGGTCCCCAAAGTGAAACTTTTTTAAAACGCCGTGTTTCTGTTCTTGTGTGGACGCGATTTTTTTTAAAAGCGGAGAAAAAAAGTTGTGTTTTCAAACGAAAATGAATACGTGTGGACAAGGCCAAAATCAAAAAATAGAGTTGAGTTTTGATTCACAGTATAACCGAACTTCCTCTATAAACAATAAAAAACCCAACTGTATCCGCCACTGCCTTTGGTTACGAGCTGCTGGCTACGAGTGTATAGCCCGCCAAAATTAAACCATGTGCGCGCATGAACACATGAAAACTCGCTATAATTTTCACTTACTTGAGGGATATAGGTCTTTCTCGCGTACTACTTGCTTTAACAAACACTATTACAATAGAAGTGCTTTCCGGAACTGAGGTCACAGTCGCCGCCTCCAATGTAACAGTGACGACTATCGTAAAAAAATAAATAAAAATCACAATATTTAGAACAATACATTAAAAGACTTAGCTCACAAGTTAGTCGGCTTTCTTTGTTCTTCATACATAGAGATGATGTATTTACAATGTAAGATAAGGACTTTCCTTTTTATTGACAAATGAAAATCATTATCTAAATCATCCATTATATCTAAATTATCGTTGTACTTTATTAACAAGAAAAAAAATCAGGCAACCTTAAAATGATATATAGAAAGTAGTGTGTTGCGTAGATATAAGGTAGAAATATAGATTTATCAAAAATGCTAAACGGTCGGTGTACGCGTACTGTCGACGTACTCATAAAGGTCTATAACGTTTCAAATGCAGGTCCTTCGTCAGAAAGAAATGTGCACCAGTGGTATAATAAATGAACGCAAAATCATTGCAACCCTAAACTTCAAATAAAACTTCCTTATCTCATGACACACACACATTTCATTGTTCTAACAGACCGGTTAAATCCTTTATTCAACTGATTAGTATGTGATAAATTATCACACCCTTTTGAATAGAAAAGAAGGTGATAACCACTTATCAGAGTGTGATAACCACTTATCACACTGTTTATCGCTTACTAACGATTATTTTGGTGTTTCTTCCTCGGTAAATTAAATAGACAAACAAAATGTTTTCATTGCAAAAGAGTCATGAGATAAGATGCGGCCTAGCTCTCGTGGCCTTTAAGCTTCACTCGCGATGATAAATCCTTTATCACATGTACTCGTGAGCATTGATTAACCATTACTTATTATTATAATTATAAATATATACACACCGTCATTGTCAAAAATAGTTATCGTCGCGGTTTGACCAGCAACTTCAATATCCACGCCATTTTCTTGGGAAAGAACTGCTGAAAATGTTTCAGCTTCTTCAACGATAACATCGTCGACAATAGTTATAGGAACAGATTTCAAAATTGGATCTCCTGGACTGAATGTTATTTGCTGGTTAACAAGAGCAACGTAATCTTTTCCAGATTCAGCAGTATTGGCTATAGTAGTTATCCTATAAAATTTAATTAATTATTAATTAATTATAATTTTCATTTAGATGTAACGTTGTCAAAACAATACAAAATGTACATGGTTAGAAAGTCAGTATTAAAACCATTATTACTTGGGGTACTGTGGTAGCTAGGCCCGAGTATTACGTCGACCGACATCTTAATTGGAATTTCTTCGACTCAGCTAGATTTCAAAATTTATGCAGCCAACTAAGGCAAGTGTCTTTGTTTTGTTTTTTCTTTGCCTTTGTTCGTAAAGTAAGTATATTACACATTGACAGATGAAGACAATTTGAATAGTTTTCCAAAGAAATTCCTCCCGCCCGAATTAAATTAGAATTAAAATACGCTTCTCTCCATCAGATGTTCATCAATGTTCTCAATATGAACTACAAAATTAAAAAGCATATACTCACCTGGCCGAAACAGTTCTCTCAATTGCCCCACTCAACAATACCAATAGATTGACTGGACCTTTGTCTTCGCTTTTAGAATACGCTATCGGATTAAATCTAAGCGTCGCCTCTACAAAAACACACAAGTTCTATATCAATGGTAATATATGACAGTATTATGATACTGATAACCCAATGGATAACTCTAATTAGTACAACTAATTGGGAAAAGTATGGTTTGATTTTGCGAACGAAGAAAAATTGAAACCCGGAAAAACTCTTCCAGCACAGGAGAGAAATAAGAAGTGTACTAGTTGCATGAGGCTCGCACGACTGTTATAGTATCCGTCTATAAGCTTAATAATAGGGACCTTACGTGCCTATGAAGCGAAAATTAAGTTTGTCTTATTTGAAAGAGCGCTTAAAATAACAGAGTAACATCTTTTGCAGTTTTTCGTTTCTTTGCTTCCTTGTTGAGATATTTTAGTTTGTTCGATATGCAACTTAAACATCTTGACGTCACATGCATGCATGTGCATAATGACTTATCAAAGAAAGTTATCATAAGTCAGTTGCACGATGTTGCGTGTGTATCATTTTGGCGGGCCATGTATGACCAAAACTAAACACAATTCAACTGTTTTTAAAAATATTAACTCCAAAATCTAAAAAAATAAGTTTTCAAGTTCATTTCCTCAAAAACTGTGGAATTTCATTTATTTACGCCACGTTTTTATGCATGTGGCCCGCCAAAATAATGCACGTCGATCGCCCGCCAAAACGATGCGTAACTCGTCTATATATACCGTTGCAGTATTATTAAACCAAATTAATTAGAAGAAAGCATGTGGATGCGAAACACAGCACTAAGCATGCAGAGTTTTCAAGTTATTATATTTGATAATATTTAAATAGGTCACAGTTAGCTGACTATATTATACTTGAAAATAGTGCATATGACATGAAAATTAAGTCTGTCTCATTTGAAAAAAAACATTTAGAATAACAAAGTAACATCTTTTGCAGTTTTTGCTTTCGTTGCTTCGTTTTTGAGATATTTCAGTTTGTTAGTTTCAGAAACTGGGCACAGTCTAAGGTGGGCACAGTCTAAGGTATAAATACCTTAAATAACCTTGCTCTGCTATCTGCATGAGTTCTAGTGGCCCAATGGTTAGAGCGTCTGGCTAGCTTTCAGAAGGATGCGGGTTCGAGTCCCGCTTAGAGCTCAGAGTTTTTCTGAGTATTACTGACTAACACAGCTTGTGCAGCAAACAACTGACAATTATATTTCAGTTTGTTTATATATGCAAATGTAACATGTTGTGACGCACTCGTGCATAATGACTTATCGAAGAAAGTTTCATATCTTTGCTGTTATCAAACCAAACTTAATTTAAAGGAAGCATGTGGGGGTGTTCCTCACACTACACCAAACATGTAGGGGAGCACAGGTGACATGTGCTAGGGGAGCACGGGTGGCGTGTGCTATTAACACGCTGCTTCTCATCAAAAAGTTAAGCCCGGTTAGACGGGGTTAGTACTTGGATGGGTGACCGCTTGGGAATGACCCCGTTGTCGGACTTGGACTCATGTGAGTAGAGTTGTAGTTGATCTCTCCTGTGCTTCGAGGGTTTTTCGCCGGGTTGTCCTCCCTCCATAAAATCAACACCTAACATCTTAGCTGTGATCCGTGGTCTGAACTGTGTCGTATGGCGGCTGCTTCGAGCACCTTTGATATGCCTCGACACGGCTACGTTGATCTGCGTCCTTCGCAATTCAGCCGCTGGCTGCAAGTAAGGATGATTACCCACCCAGTCCTTATCCATGTAGAATTTGAAATGATTTTGTTTGATAATAGCAAAGATATACAACCTTCTCCGATAACTCATCAGGCACGTCACAACATGTACGTCACAACATGTGACATTTACATATCAAACAACTGCACGAAATAACTCAAAAACGAAGCAACGAAACCAAAAGCTGTCACTTTATGATTTTAAGTGCTCTTTCAAATTAGAGAAACTAAATTTTCGTGTCATAGGCACTTTAATGAGTATAGTGTCTTTATTAAAGGCAACTAAAGCTGAACTGATTTCCACTAGGCGTAAAATGTCGCGCCCTCGACTTTTCTGTTGTACAAATTGCATCGTTTTCTACTTCGTTCCACATGAAAACTTACAAGACAAAAGAAAAATGTTGAGCGCGCAACATTTCACGCCTAGAAGAAAACAGCTAAAGCAATATTGCTCATCCTTCAGCGTGTTGACGTTGTCCCAATTAAGGCGTGAAAATGCTCTAAAAAACTAGGACTGTGTGAAGTTTATGTTCTTGGGACTAAAAAGTTATTCATTCTCTTTATTTTGCATGAAGAATGCTTTTATTTGACGGACATCATCGTTGAGTGGCTGCCGTAGAGGTTGTATCAACTATTTCCAGGCTCATATTATGAACATGTCCTATAAGACCGTCACCTATCCGAATTACTCGATTTCCACTAGGCGTAAAAGCCGAAATGTGCTGCGAGTTTGACGTTTTTCTTTTGTCTTGTGAGTTTCAATGTGGAACAAAAGCTGCTGTTACACATGCGATTTTTCTTGCAACTTACAAAAAATTTACCCATTGAAAAAAACTCGCAAGTTGCCTAGAGGGGTGTTACACGCAGACGCATTTTCCTCGAATACATTATCGTCAAGCTGATCCGCCATGTTGTTTGTTCCAGGAGCGTTTGGCCCCAGTCCCGAGTGCGCGCGCTATCCTGAAGTTCTCACACCTGATTGGTTAGCATTGACAAAAATTGTGTTGCGAGTTGCAGAAAGGGTGTTGCACGTTCAGCAACTTGCGAACTTTGCTGTAAGTTGTACCAAAAAGTAGAACCCATCCAACTTTTCTTGCAACTTGCAACACGGCAAAAATAAAAAAATCGCAAGTTGCTACGGGGTGTTACACAGTGCGATTTTTCTTGCAACCTGCAACATTCAGCATATTTGTTGCAAGTTGCAAGAAAAATCGCATCGTGTAACAGCAGCTTAAGTAGAAAACTATTCAATTAGTACAATAGAAGTCGAGCGCACGACATTTTACGCTTTAGTTAGTGGAAATGCAGGTTTATACTATGTACAGGGTGGTAAAAAGCAGTACGTATAACGCCTTGTGTCATCAGTCAATCGAGGAATGGTCTCGAAAATCAGCGAAAGCCATTGTTCCACTTTTTGTTCACGTTTATGCAAACTTACTTGTGCTCGATGAGGACAACGCATTTTTGGTATAATAATGCAATTATCTAATAGCAGCGTTTGAGTCCAATCACTCACACGTGTTATTTAAATATTAATAAGCGAATTGTGCACGATGAGAACCGCCTCAACATAAAATCACAGCTCATTATAGACCCTTAAAGTTTACCAAGTTTCCTGATCATATCTCAATTGACTATAGTGGCATCAGAGCATCCCTCAAATATTAAAGGATTCTTATATGTGCAATTAAACTCTAAACTTACTGTCATCGTCGATGATGGTAACAACTGCCGTTGATGGACTTACTGGAACCAAACCAGGATCCAGCAATGAAAGTTTGACATTAAACACTTCACTTGTTTCGACTATCTGATCATCGGGTATTGTGACTATTACTGAAACTTTCGTTCCATTACTTTCCCCCGTTTTAAATATCAAAACAGAACCAACGTTTGAAAAATCTCCAGGTGATACTGCAGAAGAACTTTCTGTTGAGAGCCTATTTAAATAAAAAAAAATATCAAAAACAACATATAAAATATGTCAGATAAACACATAATTATATATACACAAAGTACTTGTATTTTGAAACTTTACATTAAAGTATTTTCTAAATAAACAAATGCCGTTTTTCAACTTAACAAAATTTCACGATTAGAAAACATGAATATCTCCGAAACTTTCGAAATTTTGTCAGTGGATTAATTACTCTATCGTCTATAGTTTACTAAAATGAAGACGAAAATTTACGTTGCCTTTCACATTTAATAATCTAAGTGCATGCAAATATACCAGCATCTACCGCCACCGAATCTATTTCAAGCCCATACTTATCTATATGAAAAATCAAATACACCAAACTTTTACAGAGATTTCTATGTTTAAAAAATTTGTTTTATCACAAGGTCGTTGCGGTATTAGTAAAAAGCGTAAAGATTACACCAACCTCACTGAAACATCTCTTTGTAATGGGTCGCTCGTTACAAGGATGGCAGTCAAATTAGCTAGTCGATCATTTTCATTTACAATGTAACTGTTTTGTTCAAATCTAACTTGAGCAACTATAAAAAAAATAAACAAGATATATACAGTACAAAATATTAAAACGGTAGATAAGATAACGCGAGAATACGACAAGATGATAACAAAATGATGGGTTATAATAGATTAAAATTTTAATAAAACAACAAATAAATCAAAATTAACAGAAACAGAGTCAACTCTCTCAAAAAATATCACTACGAAACAAAAGTTTTGCTTTCGCAAGTCATTGTTTTCAAATGACCGATAGACTTTTCCCTTCAATTTAAATCGGTATATTTAGTAATCAGAAAATCAATTAATAAAACTAATAAAAAATATGAGCTTGCGCAAAAATTTTCTGAAAATATCTTGAAATTTTGAAGGTTGAACAATGTCATTTTTAGCATTCCTAAGGGTTTCATTTAACAAATGCTGACGTTTTTGTTCATGCCATGTAACATAGATATTACCCACTTATACAACGTACTGTTCCTTGAATATATTTATATGTTCTATTATATATGTTCTTCATTATTTGATATAAATATTTACCATTTTTGCTTAACTCTTTCTAGGCAGCATCAGACCCTCAAGTCTTATGTATTTTTCTTTCTCGTAGAGATCAGACAATTTTACTCGTCAGAAAATAAACACTGACGGGCCGGAAAGGATTAAATAAACATATTTTATTAGCCACAACTTTCTGATGTGCTAAACATTTGAATACATTCTTGATAAATTGATAATAAAACAGAAACAAACAATATGCATACAAACCTAAACATTTCAAAATCTATATATCAAGTCGTCTATTGCATCACATTTTTTGGACAAAGCGCTTCTCCAGGTGGTGTATTCTGTTCTTGTTTTAGCTTACCAAAAACAAATTCCTAGCCGTCCCGCAATTTCAGGGCAAAGAGGTCAGCTGTCCCCTTTCCTCTTGGTTACGGTTTCTTGGGCTTTACATTTACGTAGGTAGGGGGACCCTCTAGAAGTAGGGTTACTCTAATAAAAGAGTTACCTTATAGTCTGTCTATCCACGTTTCGTTTACTTAAGTGCGATATGGCAGACTAGCTATACGCTGAAGGTTACGCAACCAGCTTGCAAGGGTAAACTGGGCGGCAGGTTTATTTTTTGTTTACTGTCATACGCTGGTAGCGTCCGAAGGGCTATTTATGGCACGTCACTTAGAATATAAAATGTGGGACTAATACTATATCAAAGCGCACGCTCACATCACTAATTTAATAATCGTAGCCTATTAAACCTTACCTCGAAGGTTTATCAGCTCTTAACATGATGTATTTTTTGCTAACTTAATAGACGTTTTAGAAGTCATTTACAGAATTTGTGGCCGTTCTGTATCGGGATACAGGCACTCGGCTTCGCCTCGTGTCTGTATACCCCGATACAGAACGGCCACTCATTCTGTAAATAGTACATATATGTATACATATATATATCGTTTAGTAGAGCGACCTTATACACCTCGTAAACTCGTTTAAACATATCAAGCAAATGATGACAACAAAAAGGCCTCTAAACAAATAGCTATATATATAAGTGGCAAAAGGAAGGTGACCCTACTAGAAGAGTTAGCCCATCCTCGTACCCAGGGTCTTACCTCCGCTCCCCCGCCCCCGCCCACCGCTGCGGAAAGACCCTGGTTAAAGCTGGTCACGTGGCTCCCAGAATCTGGGTGCTAACAAACTTTTCTTGTCAGGGTCGGGTGGTTATTTTGAAAATTGTCGCAGTACCTTGGGGGCAAGAATAAAATATCGAGGAAAGCTCATTGCGAAAATTAAACACTCCATGGATCGGAGAACAATTGCAATCTGGTATTAGTGAAGGAACAATTCTGAACTTCGACCGAAAGTCTTCCGTCGTTCAATCCGACGAGCAGCAAATTTAAAGAGATTTTATTCTTCGAACGCATTTCTACAGTCATCAGTGATCTGATAAATTATAGCCGCCTGAAGATGGAACAGAGAGTTTCAAATTTTACTGTACGTGGGTTTAAATTTCCTCACTATCAAGACTATGCGAAATTCACAAATTATATTGGTTAACAATCGCTTGAACCTCCATTCGAAAGAAAGTGGAAATTATCTCACTGCATCTCTTGCAACGGCCAACACTCGCTGAGAATACATATACAGATTCAATTAACACCTTTTGCTTGCAGCTGTCAACAAAGCTTTAGATTCTTATTCTGTGCTTTAGAAATTCCAAGAGGTTAGTTGTTCATTACATTTACTATTCTAAATCGCATCAATGCAACAGTTTCGTGCCGTTTCGTGCAGCGGCGGGTGTATAAAGTAGCCGGCACTTATATTTCAATTGTATTGCTGATTTTTAAAACGCTAACCCTTTAATAACATTCATCACAAAAGGAGCCACATGCAAGTTCATGTTATCAACTGTTATTTGTTAGCCTCAGTTTTATTAAAGTTGTCTATCAGTATTCAGTATCGCGTTTTACTTTAATACTCGTACGTGTTAACATTTTACAGTATTATTATATCGCTCGCTGCATGAACGTTGTTGCTTGTTCAATGTTTTTCTTGTCACTCATGTCTGTATTAATAATACAAACAGAACTTACCACTCAACCAGCGCGAATGTTACCGTTCTATGTTTCCTAAATTATGGAAAATACTTCGTTATGAACGTTAAATTTCGAAAGATCCAAATTATTGCATGACCACCGTTCAACTAGTATATTTTAGTAAATATGTTTATATTTCCCTTCAGTCAACATCGTTCTTGAGACTTTATAAACAGCTCAGGCACATTTGTATTACCTTTAAATATTACTTTGCTCCTGTATTCCTTCAGAGCTTACTGATACTGTCTACTCTTTGTTTTTTAGGCAAACATTTCGTACAAACAACGCGCAACGAAACGCTTGAAAACATTGACAGTTGGCGCAATATTAAAAACAACAAAGACGAAGCGGCGGGACACAAATGACAAATCACACAAAACGGCTAACGAAAAATTGACGGTGTATGAAGGCGCTAATAAACTGAAGAGATTTACGTCTTATTTTACTATTCCAAAGAGCCAATCGAGACTTTTAAGCGGCCTTCAAGTTCAGGACGGCGAATTCTGTTTCTACATGTACACACGGTTTTACAGTATCGCATAACACTGAGGAAACCGACGTGAATAAACATCGATTTAGGCATGCAGTCTGGGCTTTCTTGAGAATTATTAACGCACACCTTGTCTTGTCACAATAAAATAATCACATAAAAACATTGTCTTTGTGTGATTCAGTTTAGCCACGTTTCTAAATATCCCACCCCCAGTAAGTTATATTTTTGCCCTCGAAACACGTGACCAGCCTAAACCAGGGTCTTTCCGCAGCGGTGGGCGGGGGCGGGGGAGCGGAGGTAAGACCCTGGGTACGAGGATGGAGTTAGCCTTGCTACAAGGGTCACCCTATGTAAATAAAGGTAACTATTCTTGGGCTTTCCCATGCTATTCTTTGGCTTTCCCATAAAAGGTTCATCCTACTAGAAGAATCACCCGAACTCCTCTAAACACGGCATAAGACGCTATAAAATATTTCTTACCATCATCATCTTCTATAAAGACTCTCGTCTGGCTTGGTGAACCAAGAGTAACTTTTGCACCAACTGGCGATAACTTGGCTACGAAAGATTCCGTAGACTCCACTATGTTGTCGTCAATGATGAGAACAGTTACTTCTTTCCTACTCGTGCCCGGAGTAAATGTTACGAGGCCATTGAGCAACACGAAGTCAGAAGATACTGCTGTTTCAGGGGTAATCGAAACACTAAAGAGATGCAAACCAAACAAATTATGCTATTAAAATCAAAATTAATAGATGTCATCATCGTTATTGTTGCGAATAAATAGTGTTTTCTATATGCTAATCCCAAAAAAACCAGATTAATAATAGTTATTTAAGAAAAAATATTTAAAAAAAAAGCCTCAGTATTATTTTATAGTTATGTCACCACACTCAATGTTTTGTGCTTAACTTAACTTACATTGCAGTAACAGTGATGCCAAGATTTCCAAAAAGCAGTACACCAAGAGCCAAACTCGTATCATTCTCGCTAACCCGGCGTTCAAGCGACTCAAATCGAACTGCAGCAACTGCAAAACATAAAAAGTTATAAAATATCAAGCAGGGAAAGGTAAGGAGACAAAGTAAGGTAAGTTAAAAGAGAAGATTGAGGGTATCATAGAGTTCCATATGTAAAACAGAGTAACGATATGGTGCGGTACAGGTTAGACATGGTACAATACGATGCGACACAGCATGGTATAGAATAGGGTAAACCGTATACAGAAAACATGGTATAAGACAAGATACAAAATAAATACACAATAGCAAAATCTAGAAGTAAATATAATGAAAACATGCATGACATGATACGACATGATACGACATGACATAATATATAATATAATATGTATTACAAGAAAAGACTTACAGTCATTATCAACAATAGTAATGGTCATTTTGTTGTCGTTTATGGTAACTTGGCTATCGGTAGTTGTAAGAAGAAGTTCAAACTGCTCGTCGAGTTCCACTTTATCATCATTTTTTATAATGACAATGACAGTTTTGATTGTATCAGAAGGCTGGAACGTCATCAAACTAGATACTTGGGTATAATCATTTCCGACAACTGCACTATCGTCCTTGGACGTAACGCTAACAAAATATATAATATAACACGAATTAATTTCATCTGGATTGACGTCAAACCACTGTAAGTAAATAGGTCAGAACAGTTAGCTGATTATGTATGAACACAAAGTGACATAAAAAATACTTTATTAAAAGTATCAAGCAGAAAAGAAACTTGTACATCAAGTACACTTTAAATTGTTCTGGCGGTCAATAAAGTATAGATATAGCATGGTATTCACGCAAACAGTGAACAAAATCTATCAATTTACGACTCTTCTATATATCTTTAAAATTATTGAACGAATCGCTTGAAACTTTGCATACGGATACAAACGGTCCGTGGACGAACAGTGTTGAAATTTTAACGTTGTCATAGCAATAGTATAGTTTCTAAACCTCTATGTTCCTTTGTCAAAAATCTTTGGTTTTTGACATAATTAGCTTTGCACTAGGGTATGGGGAACAAAAACAAAAAATTTCAAAAGCAAATCAATGACATGAAGATACAATCTAGTGTGTTATTTAGACCCAAAGTATTCCAATAAAACAACTTAATTGCGCTTTTAAAGTTGCTAATCTGAATGCATCTGCCATCTTGGATACATTTTTGACATGCACGTCACAAGATAGGTAAAGCAAAAACTTTAGTTAGCCATACTTTCACATATATAAGTCTAAAACTCATTTGTTGTAGATGATTTTCATTCTTGATTAAACCACAACACTTTAAAAACATACCACAAAAATTCAGCTGCCAGAAGAATAAGTTTCATCATGTTTACCCAGCTTGTGACGTTACAACAAGATGGCGAACGGCAAGATTGTCTTTTGTCGAAATTAGTGATGTTGTTTGGCACAAGAGTTATTTTGTTTACTTGGATTACCATCGCAAGACAGTTTGTTAATCAGAAATTTAAAAATGTGTACTTTTTGTTGCTCTTACCCTTTAAAGATCAGTTTCGAATTCAGCCTTCCTTTCCTTTGCTCCGTTGCTGAGAAAGGGAAGAAAACAAGGCTCTGTTGTATTCACCTTTGGTTTTATTCAAAATTTGAAACGAAGTAACCCGTTTAAGACCTATTTATGATCTGTTTAAGATACGCTTGACCAACTTTCGTTTCGTTTCGTTTCGTTTTGCTTCGTTTCGTTTCGTTTTGTTTCGCTTCGTTTCGTTTTTCTTCGTTTCGTTTCGCTTCGCTTCGTTTCGTTTTAGGTTTTTTTGTATTGTTTTGTTTTGTGATTTGGACTGGGTACAAGATTGTAAGCAAACAACTGACACGCATACTCAACGAGAGTCAAACACGAATATACGGCAGAGCCTTAATTGTTTTCCTCCCTCTCTCAGAAAGGAAAGTCAGTGCATGGTAACCTATGTTTAACCAATACCAACCCAAATAATTTTGTTATGAAAATTAAGGGGTCCGAAAAATAATCTATTACAAAAACAACTTAAAACTTGAACGATGTTTTTTAGTTTATAAGTCTGTATTATCAGCAGTCTGCACCCACATGCAAAGTTTCAAGCAATTTCGTTCAATGGACAATCATTTTAAACATATCCAAGATTATTCAATATGTCGTGCAAACAATTTAACGTCATACTTAAAGTGCCTATGACACGAAAATTAAATTTGTCTATTTTGAAAGAGCACTTAAAATCACAAAGTAACATCTTTGCAGTTTTTGGTTTCGTTGTTTGATAAATTTTAAGGTTATAGGCACTTAAGTATAGACAGGTATAATTTAAACTTGCAGTTCTTTAATTACCAAGACTAAAATTTCGTTCCATTTAAAATAATTAAAAATAATTTTTTAAACTAACCTAACGGTAACCGCTCGACTCCGAGTTCCCGAGATCTCCACTTGTATTTGTATAACGGCATCTACTTCGTTCACTGAGTCAGCAATTTTGACAAACGTCACACTGACAACTAGAGATTACAATGAAATAAAACAACACAATATTGTTCGTGTCACTCGAACGTAAAATCCATGCATATACTCTATTTTCCACACCATGTAATATTTAACAAATAGATTCCATTTTGCCGTTGTCTGTTCAGTTATAGATGCACAGATGACGTCACAACGTGGTAAGAACAAAAAAGTGGCCCACGAGACGCAGTCGAGTGGGTCACTGATGTTCTTACCACGTTGTGACGTCTTCTGTGCATCTATAACTGAACAGACAACAAAAAAATGGGATCTATTTGTTTTATACAATAAAAGTTTAAAAGGTTTTTGTCGAAACTCTTGCCGGATTTTGGGGCATGAAAAAGGAAAAAAGCAAGTCAGCTGACGTGATCTGACGTGACCATGCGTCTGTCCTCTAATAGATCATGGGCAACAACCAATGAAAACACGCATAGCAACCAGGGTATTGTATAAACATTTATATATTTCATCTTGATCGTTTCCTCTACTCATCAGCCACTACAAAGAAAACCTGTATACGTAAAAGTGTTATACGAAAACTCGTTAAATTTGGCCTCTTACATACTGTATACGGTTGGCGATAGAACATAACTAACGACTACACCAGGAAACTCAGGTTACTGTATATCATCTATTTTTAACGTATTACTGTAAGTTTCTATTATCTTATACTTTAGAGAAATGTTTAAGTCCTTCCTGACTGAATCGGTCTATAGTAGTTTTACTCGATCTGGCTATAAAACGCCAGACGATTTTACTTGTCGAGGGGAGAGCTCCCAGTCACCAAAGGGTTAAAGGTTTTAAAGCAAAACAAACCGAATTTAAATACTGTTCAAAAGTGTAAACTCCCAACTACTCAATTATACAATCATTTTGCTTGCTTTTAAACTTTTGAGTTTGATTGCTTTTAAACTCAACGCGCAGCTGCATTTTTTGCAACGCACCATTCTATGGTGTGACGTAACCTTAAGTTTTTCCGAATTTTTACACTTTCGTATTATTTAACATTTGTAACAATTCGAATGTAACAATATATCTGCTAGGTATAAACTTACCATCATCATCAATAATTCTTACTGTCGTATTGGCAATTTTTCCTATTCTAATATTTGCGTTTGAAGATGACACAGCAAGTAAAAACGATTCTGTTCCTTCTAAAAGACTGTCATTTTTAATAGTGACAGAGATAGGTTGGGTTGTAGCTCCACCAGGGATAAACGTTATTTCTTGATTTGTAATAGCATTATAATCTTGACCAGCTGTGGCAGAAATATCAAAACTAGAAACTCTATAAAAGGAAAATTTAACAGAATCTAAATCATTTTACTAACAATGGAGTTTTCAATTATCCTTATTATAATTTCAAATTCATTATAGTGCAGTGCAATAGAATAGAATAGAATAAATATTAGCTATAGATTAGATTAGATTAGATTAGATTAGATTAGATTAGATTAGATTAGATTAGATTAGATTAGATTAGATTAGATTAGATTAGATTAGATTAGATTACATGAGATGAGATGAGATGAGATGAGATGAGATGAGATGAGATGAGATGAGATGAGATTACATTAGATTAGATTACACAGCACACTACATCCTTTATTCTATTTTTATGTACTGTATGTCTCTTGGTAAAAAAAGCCATTCTTAGCCAACAAGTTTAGAAAATTAAATATGAAAATCCCAAATCACATCTTGTAAACTTTGTATATCTTTTGTACATCTTGTAAGATTCTAATAGGCCATTTACACGATGACGTACGATGCGTTGGGTGACTACAACTACCAGAATGCTTTGCTAGATTTCTGATGCTAATAAATAGAGCATATATACTAGCAAAACATTCTGGTAGTTGTAGTCGCCCAACACCATAGAACATAACCTTGTAAATGATCTATTGTAAGCTGTCGTATAATCCTATGATAATTTTTCGAATATTGAATTAGCAAGTTGTTAACATTCTTTTTCCTCATTGGCTACACTGACAAAAAATTAACGACTTTATTTCCAAACGTACCTCACTACTGCTGGTTCGTCAAGGATTCCTGTCATGTTAAGGGTGACGATGACAGTTGAACTTAATTCGCTGATGCTGTAGATTTCTTCGGTGAATTCAATAGTTGCGGCTACAACAAAAATTTTAATGTCATTAGAACCGATCTAGTTAGACTATCCAATTCTAGACTGAAAGTGAGAAAAGATTAAAAGCAATAACGTTGAAGAAACATTTTTGAATTCCCACGCTATATACGTAAACTTTATAGCAACGTAAATTGTTATCAGGTAAAACCATGGTGTGATTTTTGGTTCATTTCATATGTTAACTAAAATAACATATTAATTTCAATTTCTATGTAAAATCAACTTGATATGTAAAATATCGTTTCACGTATAAAATCCATATACGGGCCCCTAAAATAAACCTCTAAAATCGACAAAATTCAATAAACGCTCCAAGACCCGGTTCTATAAAACCTACATTTAACTGCATGTCCCCTTAAGGGGGGCGATTACATGGACCGGGCTGGCCCGGTTAACCGTCCATGTAATCGTTTTCATCCCGGCAAACCGGGCTAAAAACTGTTGAACTCGCTTCGATACGCGTTCATTTACTCGACTGTGTGAATAAATAGTGATGAAAGGAACTGAAATGAAACATCAAAACGTTGTCCGTGTGTTTCGTGATCATAGCGAAGATTTAATAAATTAATTAGTCTTCGTGAAGACGCTTTCGTGGGTTAGCTAAGACTATAACAATATTTGTATTAACGATGGGCTTACAAAATAAATAATAGACTAATTAGTGTAAAACTGAAGTAAAACTAACGTAACTTTGCTCTTATATATATTTACTTAATAATTGTAAATTTCGGCCTGAAATCATCCACGTCAATTCAAAACTCATCCCGGCTTACCGGGCTAGCCCGCTCCATGCATGTAATCGTTTCGTAAACTCAGTCCGGTTAACGCGTCTTGGTGACGATGCTTTCTTGGGTTAGCAGACTATAAAAATCTTTTTATTAACGATTGTTAATCAGGCAAGCCCAGTGGAATTGAGCGAAGTGTATGTGTATTGGTGTTACATAAAGTTTCTAGTTTCCGAAAATGTACGCGTGGTGGGCTTTACGTACATGCATTAAAGACCCTGTTATTAGATATTTACAATATATAATAATCTATCGGTATATACAACGCCGCTGCGAGACAAGTTGCATGAACCATTGCACCGTGTAACATGCTGTGCAATGGTCAAAATCGTTGCAAGACAAGTTGCAACAATCGTTGCACAATGTAGAATCAGGTGCTACTTTCTGCAACGATTGCAGCAATTTGTTTCAGTGTTGCACCGTGTAACACCCCTTCAGCAATTTGTCTCGCAATATTTTGTTATGATTTGGCACTCAATCGAGCCTCTCCCCTGGAAAATTGCATAAACTCGTTGCAGCGTGTAACACCCCCCTGTCTTGCAACTGCAATCCCTGCATGAGTCATCATTGCGAAACAAGTTGCATGAAAAATTGCACCGTGCAACAGGGCCTTAAGTCAGAAACCTTTATTGACTGAAATAAGCGAAAATACTTTTACGAGAATCTATAGGACTCACTGAAGTCCCGAGTCCTGGTTAATAGTCCCAAGTCTGAATGAATATCCCCCAACATTTAGCTAAAGGGTAACTTATTCTTACCCTAATATAAATTAATTGTAACTCTTGAAAAGATCGCTAAGAACTGTGTTTGGATGACTTAGGGCCACCCAGTACTGGAGTCATTCATGATACGGCACCGATAGTGTTAACTTAAGGTTTGCTGCAATATTTTATAAACCAGCAACCTCATACCCAGGTACTTATTTGCGCTATATATCATGCCGCGTGGTGCGCGCGCGGTATATTGTTGCCAGGTATACGTACAGCTGATAAACAAACATAATATTTTGTGTTTATCGTACGCTTCAATTCTTTCTTTAATTTAAATTAATTATATATAATTCTGCCTTCAGTAACATTTTACAATATAACTCACCGTCGTCATCTAATATTGAAACTGTGGTACTGCTGATGGCTCCAAGATTAATGCGTGTATCACCTAAATTGCTAAGACGAATGGTGAATGTTTCATTTTTTTCAATGTTCTTATCATTGATAATTGGAATCTGGATTGAGTATCTTCCTCCTCCTGGCGTTATCTGTATGGTTCCTGCAATCCCATTGTAGTCAGAGCCAATTTTCGCGGTTGCATTTTCAATAATAACTCTAAAATCGTTAAAATGCGCTAATAAACATCAAAATTTACACTCAGAAAAACGACGTTGCAGACTATGTGACTATATTATAGGCTTGATTCCAGCCCATGGGTTTTGTCTCTTCACCTTCGGTAAATCAAACAAAACAAACTTCAAAAAGTAACATCTTGTAAAAACCCAAAAATTGAGTGAATAAACAAGACGAGAGAGAAAGAGGTGATATTTCCAATCTATTTCAGAAATTCTTATAAAATCAGAATCAATTACATGCAAAAATAAAAATCTATTACATGCAGAATAACTCGATCGTCTTGTTTATTCAATCCAATCTTAGATTTTTGCAAGATGTTACGTTTTGAAGATCTTTTTAACATTTATTGAAGTTGTCGCCTGGAAAAAATTAGAGATCTTAAGAAAACACAACGACTACGGCTAAGTATTTAAACAATAGAATTTTCTATTTTTTCGTGTCTGATTGAATGTGGAACCTGAGTGGCTACAAAAGCTTAGGAAAGTTAGTAATCTAATTATCGCGACGAGCATTGGTTGAGTAGCCTCAATTTTCATTGAGAAATCCGCAAAACAACGAGTCTGTACATCTGTATATCTTGAAAGTTGAATTTATATGCATATGCATTACTATATAATACTAATGTTAAATTCTCTAAGGTCTCTAATAACTATAACAATGACGACGACGACACTAAGAAGTGGCCATTTTTACTATGCATATATTAATAATAAAACAGCATAATCACAGACAAACAAACTTAACCTTTATATAAATATGAATTCAAAAACTCATTAATAATTCATGAGGAAAATTCAAAAGAAATTAAAGTTTAATCAGTGTCTTTATATGTGATAAAGATACCTCCTGATTTACATTAACTTTAGCTTAGGTTTTCTCGGCTTAGACAAGGCTATTTTTCAAACTTACTACGCCAATTAACTTACCAAGTGGTTCGTTTTTGAAGCCGTTCAATTAACTCGCAGTTTGTGTTTTATCAGATATAAAAACACTCGGCTTCGCCTCGTGGCTTTATACCTGATAAAACACTCCTGCTCGTTTATTAAACAGTACTTAAAACATGAGCAGCAGTGTTTTATCGGATACAGCCGAGTGTTTTAGATCTGATAAAACGCGTACTGCGAATGTTTTAAAGCTTCAAAAACGACCCATTTGGTAAGTTCATTGGCGTAGCAAGTTTGAAAAATAACGTTCTGTTAAGCCGAAAAAAAACAAAGCTAAAGTTTATGTAAATCAGGAGGTTTCTTTATCAGATATAAAACCACGGACATGGTACTGATTTCCTTTGTGTTTTCCTCATGAATTATTAATGAGTTTTTGAAATATATTATATGATTATCTCCGTCATGGAGACTAAATTTTACCGTAGTTCTATAGGCCGCTGTCAAAGACTCTAATATTTTGGATAAAACAACTTGACCGTTTTGCTCGGAAGTTTGACTTGACAGTTAATAAAGTAACTATTTTTCTATCGACCAACTCAAAATAACTGCACTGTATAAACAACCTACCCAAGAGGCAAATTAAATGACGTAGATCCGACGACAAGAATTGCGACATTGACAACCAATTCATCTTCTGATACAACATAGCTCGGGCTTTCAAAAGTGGCAGTCAGCACTACAAAATAGAGTTATAATAAAGCGCTTTTGTTGAAAACGCAGCAAACTGGCTATATGCACGCATTAATAATATAGTATACATAGATTTATCTATTTTAGCTAGATTGTAGACATAATAGTAGAATTATATCAAAATTGCCTTACAATTCTATAGTACTACAGTCAGTGACAAAAAGGTTGGGACACTTCGATTGAACGGAAACATTTTTCGCTTTAAGTATCCCCGGCACCCATCTTCAACGTTGGTTACTATTTTTGGCTCTCTTCTCAACGTTTACTGGGTCACTTATGTAACAGTTCAAATACGAGACGGAGGACTTTACCGGGATTTCAAAGTCCGAGTGCTTTTTAATGCACGAGGGCTTTGTAATCCCGGTTAATTTTCGCGACGTCGAGTATTTGAACTGACTTCTCAAACTCAAAACTCCGAAGATACCTCTGAGACGTAATATAATTTGCCTTATTTCAAAGTCCCAAGACTTTGAAAACGTATTTAGCATTATTTCAAAGTACTAGTACTTTTCCTCCGATTTCAAAGCACTGCATGATTAAACATTAATTTCTTTTGTTTTTGGTTCATGAATTATTAATGATTTGAGAATTCCTATTCAACATTGAACAGGGAAGGGAAAGGAGGGACAGTCTTTATTACGAGCGAATTGCGAAATATATATTAGGTAATTTATCATGAATACGAAATGTCCCAAGGTATTTGTCACTGAATGTACCTTTTAGTTTAGTATTAGACTTTATAGCATTGGAATATTGTTGTGTTATCTGGCATGGCTGTGAAAAAGTGAAATTTTAAAACCTTGGGACGCCTAAACATGCTAGTCTGTGTATATAGCCTGTATATACACTGCTGAATTACAGGATGTATATTCAGCCTGTACCCGGGTAAAAAAGGCGTGCGAGTATAGAATTGTATATTGAATTTTTCAAGTGATAGGAATGGAAGTTGTGCCTAAAGACGGCGGGAAAAAGCTATAAGTAAGTTGGTGTTTATATAAATGTATGGTCATGCTTTAACTACAGATTAATTTATTATTGAGTCGGTTTTCTTTGTTCTTTCGAGGGCTTTATATCGCATAAAGCCCCTGAATAATAATTAGAAACGAAATAAAGAAAAAAACAAGGAAAATCTTTGTCCAAGGTTGAAAAAAAAGACAAAACTTTGTTGGAAAACCTCTTCAATAATAAATTAAGTCAGATAAATCCCTCGAACGTTGGGATGTATGCGATATAAAGCCCTCGGAAGCGTCTTTATATAGCATACATCCCTCGTTCTCGGGATTGATTTATTATTTACTGATAATAAATGAAGAAACAAAACCATTCACATCTTTATGTTAAATCACCTGTGTATTTATAGAGCGTTTTCATCTGACGTCACGGCGGCCATATTGGTGTACCAAAACAATGAAATGGCGGCCATATTGGTGTACGGTATGGGAATTAGCTCTTTCTTATTCGAATATTTCGTATTGTTTCACCACCCCAATGGGGCCACCGATCACGTGAGTGAAAACGCTCTATACTAAAATTGGATATTAGTACTTTCGCCGTGAATTAACGCTGTTGTATTTATTAATTAGATTTTTTGAATTTTTTTGTGGTTGAACGATGATATAACCGTTTTGTAACTGAAGTATTTAGCCTGATTAAATATGGATTAAACAAACATATTCCTTACCATCATTATCTTGTATTCTAACTGTTGTCTCTTTGCGATTAAATACTACTCTAGAACTGGTAGTTTCCAATGTCACTGTAAACTCTTCATTATTTTCGATCACCAGATCATGAATTGTTTGAATAGATACCGTTTTTGTGGTTTCACCAGAATTAAACGTGATATCTTCCTTTGTTATTCCAGCAAAATCTGAAGAACTGGCTGTCTTAACACTTGTTTTAATACTGAAAATGGAAAAATATTATTAATAGTAGAATAAATATAAACAATATGGCTGTTAATTTCCTACAAATTGCAAAAGTTCTGAGAACAATATCGTAACCAATGAGAAACTAGGCGGAAATCTTAGAACAAATATCAACACACAGCATAAAACACGAAAAAGCCATCATAATCTATTAATAACTAACGTTTTGTTGCGTCTCGCAACGCACGCGTGTATATCAGTATGTCATATGCAGTACCAATCCGGTACAGCACTGATAACCCAACAGAGTTCTACAACTTGACGCTGTCAGTTCTGAACAGTCTGTTGTGGTCTGGCTATATATACATATACTGTACTTAGGGATAGACCTCTTGTAGCAACAGAGACAAGTTTTAAATGCAAAATATTGAGGGGCCCACGGACGGGGGGGGGAATAAAAATATTGGCGTTTTACCGAGGTCTCAGTTTGTTTCTTTAAAATAATGTTTTATTTAATTGGTTGAGCTTTGCTGCATTTGCTGATAGTAAATGCGAAAACGCGGGCTCGTTGTCTATATTTGTTAAACAGTCAACGTATTTTTCGCATTTTAATATGAATAAGGCAAATTAATTATATTCAATCTGCAAAAATGCCTCAAACAAGAAGAAGACAGACAAAGCGACTAAAAGGACAAAATGACTTCAATACTGTGATGTATAGTTTCATATTTAAAATAATTACCTCACTGTCAGAGAGACTGCAAGAGTATTGGTGAGTTGAATTACAACAGCAGCAGCTTGACCTTCATTAGGAGTATACAACGCTTGACTAAATCCAACAATTGCAACTAAAATATAAATGATCAAATTCCTTTTTTTATTTAAAGCAATTGTGGATGCAACTACAAGAAAAACTGAGGAAACCAACACAAGATTACAAACTAATACAAGACAAATATTTAAAAGATTTAAAAGGTATTTCGTCCCAAATTAGTTTTTAATAATTCAAAACACTGCAGTAACTGCATATAATAATATACAGGGCAAAATTACTCGAATATGATTGGCTATTGAAGAGGGCATTTTTTTTTGTAATTCATGGGAAAAATTACTTGCACTTGACTGGTTCCTTGATCAGCAGTTCTTGCATGTGATTGGTTACTTAGAAACAGTGAACCGCAGAGGACTGACCTTTTCTCAACAAATGTGCAAGGTTTTTCGGTCTGAAAATGCTTTTGTGTTTACTTTGAACTAATTTGAGTGTAAACTATTAGTGAAAATGAATACACTAGAAAATATACGAACTTTTGCCTGTGTTTACAAAAAGAAAGCTACAGGCGGCACAGCGATAGAGCGAGGGAAATTTGGAATGTTGCTGAGCACCGACCGTGATAAGGTACATGTACTTCGACATTTTCTGGACATAACATAGTCTTGAATAATTTTGCCCGCTATATTATTAACACCTAATCGCATGAGTTCTCGTCGCTTCGCGACTCGGGCAATTTTGTAAAATTTTGAAAACACTCGTGAAATTAAACCTTACTTTTCCTCGGCCCCATGCGATTACCTATAAAACTGATATTTAAAAAATAGGTCACTCATCACAAAGTCGTAACTGGTTAGAGAATAAAATACTTCAATTCACCAACTGACACAAAATTAAACATGCATTACAGTAAAAACCCGCTAACAAGAACCTACAACTATTAAGAATTTATATATATAAGAATATAAGAACCTATCCCAGGCTGATTTGGTAAAATGTAGGTTCTTGTTAGCGGGTTTTTACTGTAATCCATTTTCTGTTAACAAAAGTTGCACGCTAACTTATAGTGGATTTATATTAATTGACTTCAGGTATACGTAAAAATTAATGTACATAGATTAACTTACAATCGTTATCTTCTATCACAACTGTTGACAAAAAAGGAGTAACAGTCTTTACATTATTGTTGGCGGCAATATAAACAAAAAAGGATTCGTCGTTTTCCACTTGGTCATCATCAACGACATTAAAGGAAATAGGTATGATCGGAGATTGTCCGCCATAAAACGTAATGGTAATTTTTGACACGAAAGTGTAGTCAGAAGGTGTCTTAGCTACATTTGGGAAACTATAAACATCCACACTAAAAAAATGAAAAAAAATAAATTACCCATTATTATATGCAAGCTCGTTCAAAGTTAATAAGCCTAACCAACATTTTAATAACTATATTTATACCCAGATATTTTGAGTCCAACAATGTCGTTCAAATTTAATTTAAACGTTAAACAAAAAAGTGCACTGTTAGGCCATTTATAAAAACCAGTTTAGTTTTATTTTCAGTAACTATATGATTTACCACTGTTATTCTTGCATTACAGTGAATCGAGATATGTGGCTGAAGAGTTGGTTAACTTCAATGCACCTAATGAGCTGTGATCACTGCACAAGTATTTTACAGTTTTTCGCTAATTATTATTTTTAAATATTTTAATATTTTAATTATATTTTAAAAATTTGAAAATACATGCAGTTGAGGATTGAACGCAAACACTGCTATTAGATGATCGCGTCAATGTACCAAAAATAATTGTGCTCACTAGGCACGAGTTTCCATAAACGTGAAAAAAAAGATAGACTTTTGCAGAGATTCTAGACCCAGTCAATAGTATTATGAAAAACGACTAGTTATATTGACTAAAACCTGTAACGACTAGTTATTGACTACAACCTGTAACGACTAGTTTATTGACTAAAACAGCACAGGAGTAAGACACGTATATAACATATATGAGTAACAACGTCCTCTAACCACTGCGTAACCAACATTCCATGCACTCTAACCCGAAAATTAATTACATCAAAAATGTTAAAAAAAATTCAGTGTCTCGGTGATTAATTTCTTGGGTAATTGCAGGGTGAAAATTAAAGTAAAGGATAATTTTTGCCATACAAGCTGTCGTAAGTTAAACTCAGAAAAAACCTCTGAGCCCCAGACGGGACCCGAAACCCACAACCCTCCGAACGCCAGCCGGACGCTCTCACCATTGAACTACTGGAACACAGATGGTAGACCGAGGCTGTCCGCGACATTTATAACATAAATGACATAAAATGACATAAATGTCGGGGACAGCCTCGGTCCACCATCTGAGTTCCAGTGGCTCAATGGTGAGAGCGTCCGGCTGGCGTTCGGAGGGTTGTGGGTTCGGGTCCCGTCTGGAGCTCAGATTTTTTCTCTGAGTTTAACTTACGACAGCTTGTACGGGCAAAAACATGCGGGGAGGAGGGGGGGGGGGGGCGGCTTTACCAACTCAAGCTGAAAACACTAATAACGTACAAAGTATAATTTGTTAAAAGGCAAGTTTATGTTTATTTGCCAAGGTTTCGGCTTGCCCAGGCCTTCCATACTGTTCTGGGGGTGACGGACCTTCTCTAAAGATGTCACCAAGTAAAGTATGGAAAAGCAAACTTAAACATAAACTCCCAACCAAATTTCACGAGAGGGTAGTTCCACAGTTCCACTCTCAGTAAAATTTTATGAACCACAGTCACTACAGAAGCTTGGGGATGCGTATAGTAAAGTTCAATACGTCACTTGGCTCAACCATTAGAAAAGAACAATAATGATCCCATCTAACTTCCACTCAGTGAACCTACCTGACCGTAGAATTCACTTGCAATACATTTCTCAATACAGCCCAAACTTGCGATGATCCAATTCCTTCGTGGACGTTGTACGTAGTTTGGTTGAAGGAAACTAAGGCTTCTGTACAATTAATTACAAAAAATTATATTAAAAGAACTTCAAAAATAACAAAAAGATAAGTCTAAGTACCGAGTGTCCCACCAATTTTATTTGTGTCAAGCATTATTAAATATAATACATGCAGCTTTTAAGCTCAAAAGTTTGCTATGCAAAATGGACCAGGAGAGTTTGACAAATCAGAAACGGAATAAATTTGCAATGAATAACAATACGACATGCTATAAAACATAAGTTGTAAAAAAATAAATGAGATTTTAAATATTTATCTAATACGTACTGTCTGCGTCGGTGATTGAGATAGTTATCCTTTCTGGACTTTGAATATTTACTTGCGGATCTGTTGTGGCGATTAAAACCTGGAAAGTTTCCGTTCCTTCAACAGCTGTGTCATCTATGATCGGTATTGTCACACTTTTTACCGACTCTCCCGGATTGAATTGCAAAGTAGTGGATATACTGGTATAATCTTGGGGTGCAGTAGCCGTCACCGAAATGGTTACAAACCTAATTTAAGAAAAAATTCACTGGACAATTACAGCAATAAAAAGTATCTTTGCATGCGTATCGCAATAAATGTAATACGCATATAAAAATTCCTAATTTTATGCAAGTGGAAAAAATAAACTGGTGATTCAGAGTTGTGATGCATAAAACATGTTACTTTTTTTTTTAAATGAAATAAAAAATTATATGTAAAAAATAGGTCTGCACATGCATAGAATATTTCATATGTCCAATGCAAGATTCATATGCGAAATACGACGTTTCATAGATTTATTACAACCACGTCTCACGATTAGTTGTGCGTGATCCACTTCCCCAGAAAACACAACCAAAACACCTCATGTGATATACAAGTCGCGTTTATCATTATTTTGATTCTTATGCTATGTTATAAAAGAATTCCTTCATGGTTTGCCTTGCTTCATAACTGATCGATGGAGCACCCCAAACCAACTACCATTTCTTAATTGGATCATTTTTAAACAGAAGCGTTATATATTTCTCGAGAAATGCTGTCACACAGTGTACAGTGTATACTTTACAAAAATAAATCTGCTTAACAAAGTAATGTATAAACGGAAAAGATTATTGATACCAAGCATGCTTATAATTTATTCCAAAAATTAAAATTAGACCTTTAATTGCTTTATACTGTTAAAATATAAAAAATATAAAACAGATTTATCGGTGCCCGGTAGATTTTATAGAGTAACTTCATGTATGAGTATCATACTAAAGTACGAAAGGCAAGGAACGCACCTGCGGATGTAAAATTAAAAAAAAATAGTGGTAAAATAAAAATAAATTTCAGGTATACAGGAGTTTTAAAAATTCAAACGCAAAATCAATTACTTTATAGATCTAAAATAACTGAGTCGTGAATCAACTGCTTTTTACACAGTATAAATGAAAAAGCGTATAACAAAATGACAGGCGAGTGAGATTAAATGTGTACAATTAGCTTACGTGATTAAAACATTTCTTTCATGCTTTCCAATTAATTCAACCGACACAGTCGTCGATAAATCTTCCTCTTTGACTGAACGATCACCTTGAACAAACCGAGCCTCGAATGCTGCAAAAGATGAAATTACCAAGGGGTTTAAAAGAAAATATACATACCTTAGAAAATATACTAAAATAAACTGCACATTTTACCGTCATTGTCCACAATAAATACTGTTGAGCTGTTAGGGGAAGAAAGTTGTAAAGCGTTATCAATGACAGAAAGCTGCACGTTGAATTTTTCACCGTCTTCTACAACATCATCATCCAAAATTGTTATGAAAAAAGATTGTGTAGCACCATTTGTAGCTCCCGAAATAAATGTTCCCACTGTTAGAAGATTGGTAAAATCATTAGGATACAGTGCTGTTCCATTTTTAGTTGATATCCTAAAAACAAAAAAATGAAATTTCATGTAAAAGATAAAATATGAGCCGCTGGTTTTTAAGGGAATTTACAATATGCAATGGCGATCCGAAGACGAGTGCATTAATAGACACAAAGTATTGTATTTTTTGTTCTCACCTGTATGATAACGATCGCTGTAAAGCAACTGGTGTGTTCAATTTGACCATGACTTCCACACGATTCACATTTTCGTTTTCTGTGTAAGAACTTCTTTCCATTTGTATAGAGGCCACTGAAGAATAGATAATATTACATTTTAAAACATACAGTTCTCATTCAAACAAGTTTTATACCCTTCTGCTGTTTTCTTTTAACCACGCTTCTTTGTTTTACTTTACCCGCACCCCTTCTCCCACTCACTCTCTTTCAGACAGCATTAGCTTGTAATCTCTTTTGTCCCAACGGCATGACTAACAATTAAGATTAACTATAATGATTTTGTATTCCTTTTTTATTTGCTTTGTTAGTTAGTTAGTTAGTTAGTTAGTTAGTTAGTTAGTTAGTTAGTTAGTTAGTTAGTTAGTTAGTTAGTTAGTTAGTTAGTTAGTTAGTTAGTTAGTTAGTTAGTTAGTTAGTTAGTTAGTTAGTTAGTTAGTTAGTTAGTTAGTTAGTTAGTTAGTTCGTTAGTTTGTTTGTTTGCTTGTTTGTTGTTTTTCTCCCCCAATTTCTGTCTTTTTCTTTCATTTCTTCTTCTTTTTCTTCTCTATTTTATCCTACCCAACCGTTGCTCTCTCCCTTTTTATGATTACAATAACACCTACCGTCATTATCCTGAATCAGAATCACTGTCACGTTTGGTGAACCAATAACCAACTTATTACTCCCTCCTGAAGATAAACGTAAAGACAACGACTCTGTTCCCTCGACAGCAATGTCTTCCCGAATGGGTACAACTATTCTTTGTATGAGGTTTCCTGCTGAAAAGGTAACAATCTGATTGACAATTGCGGTATAGTCTACTCCAGATGTAGCTGTCACATCCGAAGAAGTGACCCTAAAAAGAAATCGCGCAAAATCATTGAGTATACGCAAGGTAATAACTTTAGATTTTATATAAATATTTAAGTAATTAACAGTCATTTATTTCCTATAACTATTTCCTTTTGACATACTTGACCCTGCACCTAATAGACCACTTTCATAAAGGCCACAGCTTCAAATATCCTTTTATGTGCATCTAAATGAACCGTTCTGGCCTCGTTATAAAGCAAAATTTCTTTTGAATTGCGGACACACAAACGAGCCGAGAAGGGCTTATTAAGATGCACATAAAAGAATATTCAAATTAGTCACTATTATGAAAGTGGCCTATGTACTACACGTTACACGTAAAAAGTGGATAAGGGCCTGTTTACAAGGAGGTAGGGTTAACCTAGCACCCAGGTTTACAAGCAGTGGTAGTGTTGGTAGTGGTGGTAGTGGTGGTGGTAGTGGTGGTAGTGGTGGCAGTGGTGGTAGTGGTGGTAGTGGTGGTAATAGTGGTAGTAGTGGTAGTAGTGGTAGTAGTGGTAGTAGTGGTAGTAGTGGTAGTAGTGGTAGTAGCAGTAGCAGTAGTAAGTAGTAGTAAGTTGTTGTTGTTGTTGTTGTTGTTGTTGTTGTTGTTGTTGTTGTTGTTGTTGCGGCAATAACTGCTTGAGCCATTGTTTTGAGCAAAAACTCAAACACACCTTGCAGATACACTTCTTTCCAAGTTATCTGAGCTTACAATTTCTACGGAAGCTTGCAATTCATTTTCGTTTACTATGTACTGACTGGACAAGAATCTTACTGTTGATTCTGAAAAAGAAAGTCAAGACAAAAGCACTGAATTCACGTTTGTTCTCATCTTTGAAAACTAGTGAAAGAAAAAAAAATGCTTAATAACTTTTACTGGCACTGCATTTAACAACATTTGTATGTACACGATTGTGTTATAAATTAATAAATATAATATCTGTTACTTACTGTCGTCGTCTCGGATGGTTATGGTCATTAATCCTTTATTAACAATAACTAGATTACTTGTGTCAGTAAGAGTCACAATAAAAGACTCATCGTTTTCAACAAGCAAATCATCAGTTATTGGAATAATTATGGTTGTAGTGGGCCCATGTGATGGATTAATCGTTGTTACTGTTTCACTGTAAGTGTAGTCAGCCTTGTTTGTGGTTGTCACGTCGGCCACATTAGTCCTATAATAAAAATAATCAAAGATGCAAAACGTAATTTACACGATAATTAGTTTCCCTACTGTTGGCTAAACTAAACAATTAAAACTAAACTAACTGTATTTATACTGGATAAACATATCAGTCATATCTAAACTGTTCTATACCTGGAGGTTGAGTAGTGCCTAACTCTCATTAGTCCAGTGTAACTACAGAAGGAAGTCGGTAATAGATAAATACACCTTCCCTTTGCATAAGGAATAGGCCAATTTTGAGTATAAAAGGACTTACAACGATCACAGCGCAGGCGAATCACACTAGTCCTTTTATCGTATCTCGCCATTTATTACGGTTCTGTGCTGATGTCGGCAAAATGTCGCTGTCTATATTCCTGGCATTGAACCCGAGTGGCAGAAGGCATGAAAGGCACTTGGGCAGGCTAACCACTGTGCTACCAACACCCCCAACAAACCTACATCTATTCTAGGCATTTGCTTAATTCGCTTATCATAGTTGATACTTGATATCAGGTTTTATCATAGTTATATAAGTTTATCTGTATCAAGCAAATAACTTACGTAAAGTTAACAGGTGTAGCTAGAGTACCGCTCAAGGAGATGGCAACAGCAGCAAAGCTACTGCTTTCTGGAATAGATACGGTCGATAGTGCAAATCCAATAGTCAAAACTGCAAATAGAAAACGTTATCACAAAAATAATTAATAAACACAATATTTTTTTAAATAATTGTTAAGCTCCTAAATTAAGCGCCTAAATTAACTCAAAAATGTAAACATGAAAGTTTCAGCTTTATAATTAAACTAAACCTAGTAAACTGAATATTGTTGTTACATGCAGCAAGCAATAAAATGCGCTTTGATGTTGATTTGATTTACCATCATTATCTACAATGGTCATAGTAAGTGATCCAGGAGTTTCTACACTTGCATCACTGCTTGTTAGTGTGACTAGAAATTGTTCTGATCCTTCAATCAGTGTATCTTCGCTGATCTTAATCTTTACTTCTTGTAGATGGTGCTGAGAAGTGAAGGTAACTACTTGGTCCAAAGGTTCATAATCAAGATTTGCAAAAGCTGTTAAATTAGATGTTTTAAGCCTATACAAAAAATATAGAATGATTTATTAAGTATTTAAAATATGAGCGGTCGATCTTTATGGGCATTTACAAAGGTGAACACTTTGTTTAATAGTCGTATGGAAGGTTAGATAAGATCATTTTAATTCAGAAAAAGCTGAATTTGAGCCACTATTTTTTTTGCTTTAATTCGTTCAATTAAAAATGACCATTTTATGTAATAGATAAAGCATGAGCAGCGATCTGTATCTGATTTACAAGACGAGCTGCAAGCGAGCAGTAGTAAATCACATACAGATTGGCTGCGAATGCTTTATCGTACTTATCAAATGGACGCATCTAAATAGCCATGTTTTCAAACTATTTTTCAAGTTGGAGTGATTTTAGCTAAGTAAATTGAGGAAAAGGTTTATGTAAATCAGGACGAATCTGTATGCGATTTACAGATATTGATTAAATATTCATTTATTTTGAATTTTCTTCATGAATTTTTAATGAATATGATAAATGAAATTATATGTTCTTTATATATAAAATTGTATGTCTGTTAGTATTTTTTCTGACGTCAATAAGTTTTATCAAGTATATAAAACAACCGGCACTGATTTCCTTTCTGTTTTTCTCATGAACTATTAACGAGTTCTTCAAAAACTCATTAATATTCATTAACCAAATTGTCCACTAATATGCACGTATTTGATCATGTGCAAGTCTTTTATACCTGATAAAACTACTATGAATATTAACTAACGTGAAATTTTATATAAAGAATACTAATGAACGTGAAATTTTATCTAAAATGTATTAGTCGCGTTTTATCAGATCTAAAACACTCGCGCTACGCACTCGTGTTTTAAATCTGATAAAACGCTCCTACTCGTGTTTTAAATATTACTTAAAAAACTCATTAGTAATTCATGAGGAAAACACAAAGGAAATCAGTACCATGTCCGTGGTTTTATACCTGATAAAACTTCTTGACGTCAGAAAGAATACTAATGAACATACAATTTTATATAAAGAATACTAATGAACATAATATCCAATAACGAATCGTTTTTGAAGCCATTCAAAACACTCGCAGAACGTGTTTTATATATTACTTTAAATTCAGTTCATTATTAGTTTGTTATTATCATTATCATTACCATTACCATTGTTATAGTCACGGTCATGGTCATCGGGTCATAGTATAGTTACAGTCATTGTCATGGTCATAGTCATATATAGTCATAGTCATCGTCATAAATTTGCATACCATGCAATTATAATACCTGAAGAACGAAATGCCAAAAATATAAGTTATAAACGCCAAGCTCTTACGCCTATTTCATGTTCACTTCCTGCGTGCATCCATAACTCAATAGAGCACGCAACATTTTTTAATAGGTATGCAAAATTCGAATCTGGAGTAAACGGTCCCTATTTCAAGTAGACTTGTACGAGATTGTGACAATCTTTTCAAAGATGAAAAATCCACGCAGTTTGTGAGGTGTTCGATACATTTTAAGTAAATAAAATTAAAAATGAGACATTGAATTAGTAGTGCCCATTATTCGTCAAACAAAAGCAGTAGAGGTTTTGATATTATACGCTGTAACAATTGTAACAATGTTTATTATATGCGTGATAAAATGACTGCATTCCGATTAGTTGAACTAGTGTGGAATTAGTTGAAAAATTAAAATTAAGTGTTATGTCTGTCAATTGAAAATACTGAATCGCTAAAACATTAACATTTTATCAAAGTTAAAATACTAAAATATGTATATTTTAGTTCTCAAAAAAAATGGCAATACCTTCCTAAAACTTGTCTATCGAGAGATCCTGTTAAAATCGCTCGAACTGTGACTTCAACACCATTTTCCGCTACAGAAGTTCCGCTGTCCACCAAACGAATAGAGGGCACTAGATAAAATATACTTAAGGTCAAACAAACTGTCTCTTTACAATTTAACGGTCTTCAAAAAATGTTACTATAAGTATAATTACTTCTACTGTTACTACTCTCGCTACAGTTACTATACCCTTGCTACTGGTGTTCACTGTTTCTCTTTTCACTGATGCTGCTGTTTGCTGCTTCTGCCGCAGCTATACTGTTTCCGTCACAGCTATACTGTTTCCGTCACAGCTATACTTCTACGGCTGATACTATACTCTTTACTGCTTTTACTGCTGCCACTGTTTACTGCTTCTACTTTGCAGCTACTGAGGTTTACTGCTTCTGCTGTTAACACTGTTAACTGCTTCTGCTGCTACTGTTTACTGTTTACTGCTACTGCACTACTAATACTGCTGCTACTGTTTACCACCTTTGTTACCACTGTTTACTGTTTCTACTGTTGTTACTGTTTACTGCTTCTACTGCTGCCGCTGCTGTGGTTTACTGCTTCTGTTTCTGTTATTGTTTACTGCTTCTGTTTCTGCCACTGTTTACTGCTTCTGTTTCTGCCAGTTTACTGCTTCTGTTTCTGCCACTGTTTACTGCTTCTTCTGCTACTGTTTACTGCTTCTGTTTCTGCCACTGTTTACTGCATGTTTCTGCCACTGTTTACTGCTTCTGTTTCTGCCACTGTTTACTGCATGTTTCTGCCACTGTTTACTGCTTCTGTTTCTGCCAGTTTACTGCTTCTGTTTCTGTTTCTGCTTCTTCTGCTACTGTTTACTGTATGCGTCTGTTGCTACTGTTTACGGCTTCTGTTCCTGTTACTGCTTACTGCTTCTGTTTCTGCCACTGTTTACTGCTTCTGTTCCAACTGTTCACTAGCTGCTTCCTCTGCTACTGTTTACTGCCTCTGTTGTTAAAACTGTTTACTGTTTACTGCTTCTGTTTATTTACTGCTTCTGTTGTTAAGATTGTTTACTGCTTCTGTTGCTGCTGTATACTACTGCTGTTGCCACTGTTTACTGTTGCTGCCGTTTACTGCTTTTACTGCCGCTTCTGTTGCTGCTACTGTTTACTACTAATGCTGCTGTGTACCACTGCTGTTGCCACTGTTTACTGCTTCTTCTGTTGCTAGCTGCCGTTTACTGCCGCTTCTGTTGCTGCTACTGTTTACTACTAATGCTGCTGTGTACTACTGCTGTTGCCACTGTTTACTGTTGCTGCTACAGTTTACTACTAATGCTGCTGTGTACTATACTGCTGTTGCCACTGTTTACTGTTTCTGTTGTTGCTATTGTTTACTGATTCTGCTGTGCTACTGTTTACTGCGTCTACTGTTTTTCTACGTCTACTGTTTACTATTACCACTACTACAACTACCACCACCACCACCACCACTATATACCACTACCACAACTAGAAGTATTCCTTCTCCGGTTCCTACTCCTCCTCTTCCTGCATGCTGTTTCTACTAATAACAATAAAGCTGTTGCCACCGCAACTAATATTACTGCTAGTACTACTCCTTCTCCTACTCTCCCAGCTGCAGCCACTACTACTGTCGTTGCTTCTACTATTATACTGCCATTGCAACTGTTACTGCTAGTACTACTGTAGTTTCTACTCTCCTAGCTGCAGCCACTACTACTAGCCACTACCGGTTCCTATGAGTGCCAAATTGTTTTCATTAATTACAACCACTATTACTTCCACTTACCATCGTTATCAATTATTGTAACAGTAGATGTTGAGGGAGATCTTATTGTATCCGCACTAATAACGGAAAGTCTGACTTGGAAGCTTTCGGAATTTTCTATAATTTCATCGTCATTGATACCAATGCTTATCTGACGAGTCGCACCATTGCCTTCTCCAATATTAAACTGAAGCTGCCCTGCCGTAATCTCGGCAAAGTCATCTGATGATATCGCAGTATTATTCAACGTCGAAAAACTGAAACACGGAACAAAGTAAAATATGTAAAATTATTATTCTCACGGCTGAACTAGCTTGCATAAATTCCTTGTCAGTCTCGTATCTAAAAGTTCAAAGCGCTACGCTCAGAATATTAACTCTTTCCTGTCCGAATTGGTCTTTAGTATTTTATTCTGGCTAACGACAGACGATTTTATTCACCTCTGGGGAAGCCCTCGGACAGGAATGAGCTCGAAACTATCTCTCTAACTCTTTCCTGTCCGAATTGGTCTTTAGTATTTAATTCTGGCTAACGGCAGACGATTTTATTCACCTCTGGGGAAGCCCTCGGACACGAATGAGTTAAAGGAAAAATAAATCAGTATTTAAGACATCTTCTCCCGTCAAACTATATATCTCGTTTCATAGATCAGCCAATTACACTGATACGAAATTACGGTTCCGCCTATTTACACGGCGAAATAGGACGGATTCGAGACCGGTCTCGAATTCGTCCGGTACTGTGTAAATGTAGCCTGAGTGAACGAACCATTCCGGCAAGTAGAGAAAAACTCTGCTCGACAGCGGCTGGGATTCAGACCCATTCCGACGCTCTACCTATGCACTGAGCTACATGGTCAAGTTGAAAGGAAGTCGTAGGGTGATGGAACTTTGTGTTATTGATATTTCGAAACAGATTAGTTTCTTTAATATCGACAGTTTATCTGTTTTCAGAAATCTTAATTTGCATTAAAATAAACGTAATTCGTCCACATATATACAAAGGGTATACGAGTGTAAGACTTTTCCATTACCAGCACTGAGATATGCAAGTGACCAGAATGAGACACAAAATAAAGTTTTCGGCAATAAAGTTATCTCAAAGAGTACCTGAATAAAACCGGTCTTTGAAGAGGAGCGCCAGTAATTAGTATCACCGTCAAGTTAGCTTTTCTATCAGACTCTTTTACGGTGTAAGATGTAGACGAAAAACCTATGCTTGCAGCTAAAAACAATTAGAAAGTACGTCAATATATATAATTTATTAGCCAAAAAAATAATAGTATAACAAACTTAAAATGCATATGACACGAAAATTAAGTTTGTTTTATTTGAAAGAGACTTAAAATCACAAAGTAACATTTTTGCAGTTTTTGGTTTCGTTACTTCGTTTTTAAGATATTTCAGTTTGTTTGATATGTAAATGTCACATGTTGTGACGTACATGTGCATGAGTTATCGGAGAAGGTTATATATCTTTTCTATTATCAAACAAAACCACTTCAAATTCAAATTCAACATGTTTGGTGTAGTGTAAGGAACACAAGCGCATGCTTCCTTTAAACTAAGTTTGGTTTGATAATAGCTAAAGATATATAACTTTCTCCGATAAGTCATTATGCACGTGTCCGTCACAACATGCTACATTTGCATATTAAAAAACAACAAAAATATCTCAAAAACCAAGCAACGAAAGAAAAACTGCAAAAGACGTCACTTTGTTATTTTAAGTGTGTTTTTTTTCAAATGAGACAAATTTAATTTTCATGTCACATGCATTTTAACCCTTTGACTCGTAAGCGCGCATGTAGACGCACCTTACGTATTAATACGCAATTATAATACGCACCTTTAGTATTTTACTCGTCAAGGGAAGACCCCTGGTAGTCAAGGGGCTAAGCATAATTTAATTGATCAAGCACAGTAGCGAATATTGAATAAAATTGACCATTAATTTACTACTCACCGTCATTATCTTGAATCAAAATAGTTGCTGAGTCTGTTGGATTAATTTCAACATTGCTGCCCACAGCTGTCACAGTAACAGTGAAGATTTCGAGAGATTCTACGATCGAATCATCGACAATGGTTATAGTGCGTTTCTCAGATGTCGATCCACCTTCTGTAAAGCTTACCAAACTATTTGACAAAGACCGATAATCCGTTGACAGAGCCGTGTTGGGTGAAAGTGATAAGCTATCAAAAATAAGATAAATTATAGGGGTTAGACTTAGGTTAAGTTGAGTTTAAATCAATAAAACCAAACTGAAATGTTTGTAATTGTGTATGCACAAGAGAGACTGGTGCCTACTTGCTAGTCTATAAATATGAAAATGTAAAATAAAACTGTTGCTTGTTCTCGGCCTATAAATTAACATTTATGACCTGGTTTTAAAGTAAAATCTCTTTTGAATTTCCCACATGAAAACGAGTTCATAATGGCTTATATGTATATAAAAATAATTTAAATTCGTCGGCTATTTTTGAATATTAAGGTCTATCTTTCTGGTTGTGTTGGTTTCGAGTTCTCAATCCGTTTGAATCTAAGGCCATCATAAGGCGTAGACACTACAATTGGCGACAAATTTTTTATAAAAAGTACAACGAAGTAGATTTTGAACATTTTAACATTTGTAGATGGGAAAGGAGTTGCAAATGTAAAGCAAAAAATGGCCCTCCTCGTTCACTGTGCTGGCATAGATGTACAGGAAATATTAGAGACACTACACAATCTGATCATGCAAATTAGATCTATGATCAAATCTGATTACCTTAATTAGGAGTGTAATAAATTGTAAGATGAGAGCATAAAATACATCTCATCATTTAATTTAAAAAAATAAAAGTAACCGACCTATAACCACAATGTCCTAGTGCCAGTTCCTTACCTCTAACAAGACAATAGTTTATTTGCACTAATACTAACATTTACAATAATGCAACGGATTAATGTTTACCCACAAGAACAACTTCAAAATAATGATTTTGTCGGGTAACAAACTTTAAAATTGCTCCGAAAAACGGACTTAGAGGAACTGTTTGAAACCTAGTAGATAGCTACAGAGTAAAAACAGAAGTGAAGTAAAACATTTAAAAAGAGGCGCTGTTCTTTCAGTTAAATAACGTCATGTATTACAATTTGAAAAGTAAATTCTAATTATAGCGTTTTGTGTTGGAACGGAAATCAATTCTGAGATCAGCTGCATGACGTTCCTTTTTCTTTCAATCAATCAATCAATCAATCAATCAATCAATCAATCAATCAATCAATCAATCAATCAATCAATATTTTATTTATACACATAACGCCTAGGGGTCACAAACTCGTTAAAATGCGCACGTGTCATAAATATCTATTAATAGAATTATCTATAAAATTATCTATAAAAAAATTGTTCTAAACTAGAATGAGAAGCAGTTAACAATATAGCATACTAGATATTGTACAAAAACGGGGTAACTTCTACATTATTGAGCATTTTTCTAAAAGTTTTTGTATTTGGTCCTGCACGAACTTCAGCCGGCATTTTATTTCAGAAACAAAAGTAAAAAAAAAACCACAACAAAAGAAAAAGGAAAAAAAGGCTGCATGCACTGTGCAAGCTGTAGGTGTGATTACAAACCTTGCAAATACTGTAGTTTCTAAAGTACCGACAACATTAAGAAATATTTCAACATTTGGAGAATCCTCGCTGCCAGTATATGAGTTCTGCGATAGTGTAATTCTTGCCTCTAAAAATAACAGACAAATTTTATGTTAAAAGAGTAAGTTTGTTAAGTTTGTAGAGTAATTCACCAGAATAAATGCCTATTACTTCCAGGTTACTTCCAGAAAATCGTGCGCTGTGATTGGCTGCTGACGTGGCAAGATTTTTTCATAACGCCCGCGGGCATTACGGAAATTGTTAATGCCCTACGATCAACGATTGAAAAACACCCTAGTCCTAGGAAATTCCTGATCGATTTTTGAGTAAAGAGTGGCATATAGTAAACTAACTTATCTCATGACACACCCACAATTCATTGTTCCAAGAGACACGTTAAGGTGGCTCCATACAGTTTCTTGAAAAATGGAAAATACAAGTTTGAGAGTCCAAAACACGCGTACGTACATAAACAATTCGGAAAAAGAATAAAACTAAATGTTATGCATAATTAAAAAGTCTGGAAATCAAAAACTGTTACCAAATGAATACCAACAGTTGTTGCTATGGCAGCAATGACGTTTCAAAATGGCTGCCAATTACCCTTCAAACTAATTTAATTCGAAAAATACTTTGGTGACCCCCAATTTTTTTTTTCATTAAAACTTGAAGTATGAGTAATCAATAGGCCGATTTTAAAAAAATTCTGTAGAACGAATAATTTATTTTTCGGAAAAATCATGTTTGTTAATTTTTAAACATTTTCGTTCTACAGAATTTTTTTAAAGTCGGCCTATTGATTACTCATACTTCAAGGAAAGTTTTAATGACAAAAAATTGGGGGTCACCAAAGTTTTCTCCGAATTAAATTAGTTTGAAGGGTAATTGGCAGCCATTTTGTAACGTCATTGTTGCCATAGCAACAACTGTTGCTATTTATTTGGTAGCAGTTTTTGATTGTCAGACTGTTTAACTATGCATAACATTTAGTTTTATTATTTTTCCAAATTGTTTAATCACGTGTTTTGGACTCTCAAACTTTTTCAAGAAACTGTATGGAGCCACCTTAAATCCTTTATTCAACCGATTAGGGTGCAAATTGTATGCATAGTGGGATAACTAACTCAATTTCATTGTGGATGAATCGTGAGATAAGATATACTTAATAATAACCATACTTAATAATGACCTTGAACATGGCCTTTATATACTGTAAAATATAAAACCTCGGCGTTGAACGTATTAACCTCGCTATCGCTCGGTCAATACAGCAAGACTTTGTTTGATAAAACGTAATTCTTGTTTGGAAATCTCAGTACTCATGTAATACATGTAAACCCTGATCTCTGATCTCCTGATATCTTATATTATTTTTTATTACGTAACATTGTTATTTTCATAATAGTCATTTTAAAAGCTTTAAAATAATTATTTATAAAATAGAAAACATTTTCTCTACTTCCATCAAGATACAGTATAGCAAAACGACTAAAAATTTGAGAGAACGAGAAATTGCATGTCAATATGGCTGACTTTTCGTTTTGTTATAATGCTGTGTCACACTTGTAAGATCACAGCTCAAATTACAAAGAACAAGATGTAAAAAGAAATATTTAGCATTTCACTCTATTGAAAATTTCGAGTGTCACAATACATTAGAAATTAAGAAAAAATTTAACCCAATAATAATAATATAAAAAAATCTGAATTTCCCTACTGGGAATCGAGCACAAGGTATCCGAATCAACGCATCGGCGCTCTGACAACTGTGCTATTGAGAAACGGTCAGTAGTGAAATAAAAGTAGTGTGCTGCGTAGGCAGTGTTGAAACAACAATTGAAATATAGTAAGGTTAGATATACTGCCGAAACAGAGAACGTAGGAGTCTAACGTTCCGAGCGAAGGCTCTTCGTCAGAGAGAGACGTAAAGAGTGTAAACAAACAATGAGCTTATATAAGAAAGATAATCATGTGACCAAAAATAAGCCAATCAGATAAAAACAACAATAACAGATTAATAATGAGATGCTAAAAATTAGCCAACCGATAAATGAGATGAGCAAAAAGGGAGGGGGTGTAAAAAGGATGAGCGAGAGTAAAGGGTTATCGGTGAAAATAGCTGACATTTCAGGATCATTCTTTAGAATATGAAAATCAGTGCGGCTAATGATATCCTTAACTTTGTCGTTGAAAGGATGAAATGTGAGAACTAATGGTATTTTATTGTCAGAAACTCTTTCCAAATGTTGTTTTAAAGTGTCAGGACGAGGAATACTAGATGCGTTGTTAAGTCTAACAGGTGGGTAGGATAGCCACGCTGGACAAAAAAAGATCTCATCAAAGAGGCGTTGCTTTATAAATATTAATGAACGTAAAACAAAAGATTGTGCACGTTATTTGCCACCCTCAACCTAAATTGTAGCTCATTGTTAACCGCTTTGATGTTCGCCGCGCCTCCAAACAATATAATTCTAGGGACTATGTTTTTCTGAATAGTCCGCACCAGAATAATCACCTGTATTTAGCAACTCTTGTCTGGCAACAAAATACGATAGAATATCCTAAATAAGAGCGCGACTATAAAGAAACTTACTGTCATTATCTTTAATAGTAACTGTTAAGGCACCATCATTAATTTCTACACTTGAGCTCGTTGTAGTAAGTGTCAGCAAGATTGTCTCGTCAGCTTCTATAATGGAGTCTTCAGCCGTTTGTATTACTATAACAGAGGATGTTGGCAACCCTGGTCCAAAATTTAGTGTAGTAGAAGTAGCAACGGAGTAATCTGTGCTGCTGGCAGTATCAGCTGTGACAGTAGCTCTTTAAAAAGGAAAAAAAAGTTTGAACTTAAGCTTTAATAGAATTGTGAATAATAGAAAAAATGAGAAATTGATTTTAAAACCAAATAAGTGAGCGAGTGAGTGAGCGAGCGAGTGTGAAATCTTTATTAACCTCCCATTTCTGAAGTGTCTTACAATTAAATTATGTACATATTTAAAAAAAAAGGAAAAGGAAAAAAGTGCTAAATTAAATAGACAACATAGTGTCCCTAAAACATGATGTAACATAACATGCCGATTGTACACAGAACGAAGCCAGGCAAAGAAGGCCAAAGAAGCCAGGTATACACTAAGTGATACAGGTAACATGTCATTTATCCAGGACCACCACAAACGTTCTCTTTCGGTTTCGGAACCAACACAGAAAAGTAACGCGTGGTTAATTGGGTTCTTATAGTATCTCTCACACAAACCACAGTAATCTGTATAGTCAACTGGATCATTAATCCGTTTTTCTCGTATTTTGACAGATCCACAAATTAACCTCAAAATATTCGTAACTTCCTTTAAATATTGTGGCATTTCTTTTGCTAGTAACCACCAATGACAGACAATGAGTGAGTAAGTAAGCGAGTGAGAGAGACTGAGGAAGCGAGTGACTGAAAAAGAGAGGGAGACAGGGAAGAAGGAAAAGAGAGAGGGCGGAAGGAAGGAAAGGAGAGAGAGGGAGGAAAGGAGGGAGGGAGAGAGGGACGGAGACAGAGAGAGAAAGAAGGAGGGAGGAAAGAAAGGAGAGAGGGAAAGAAAAAGTCTTAAATAAAAATCTTTTATATAAAGAAACATACGTTGCTGTAACTTGAGTAGTCAGAGGTCCATTCACTTCAACTGTTATAACGGCAGGCGACCCTTCAACTACTGTAACACTAGGTGCGTTGACGAAGCTTATCGTTGCCACTATAGATAAATAGAACATTGACAAACATTATAACATTATCAGTTAAGGTTAATTTGTTTTAAAAACGGACATAATTACCACTTCATAATTACCCCCCACTTTTTAGCCCAAGCAAAAAAAAATAAAAGCTTTGAAAAATTGAAACTGTCATGTCAATTGCGTTGCCTTGAGCTATCGATTTACGGTGTTGGGGACCATCCCATAATAATGCGATTGCATACATTTTGTAGTAATATATATGCTACATTTAGTTATTAAATTGTAAGATTTGTTTATTATATTGAATGATGAGATAGACTAAAAATTGTAGTTTGTCTTAATAATTTTTCGTGAAAACGTCCTTCAAAATGCAGGAAATAACGTTTTTGAACTTAAGCAGTTCAAAAATTTTCCGGACCCCCCTAAAAATTTTTAAAGTTGTAAGCCCCCATTCCTTTTCGTCCCCCTCCTACTTTAAAAGCCGCTCCGCGGCCCTTGATTACGTACCATCATTATCAATAAGTCTAACAGTAGTGACGTTGACGCTTCCAATTATCGTAAAGGAACTTGGAGACGACAACGACGCAGTGAAACGTTCGATGCCTTCTATCAAACTGTCATCAGTAACATTAATTCTAATGTACTGTAAGGTGGGTCCTCCAGGAACAAATGTTACTTGATAATTTGACAAACTTTCGTAGTCGACTCCAGCTGTAGCTGTGCCATCAGTCGTAGAAACCCTTGAATAAAAAAGTTTACGTTAGCCCAAATTGCAAAACATTTTGAAATACCCTGCTATATAGTAATCGGTTAAAGCGCTTATAAACCCAAGAAGATATTATTGATATGAATTCTATGTATTGAATGTGAATAGTTGAATGTCAAAATAATTTTTGATTTGAGTTTTTATTCAGTGTCATATAGACCATAGTCCCTAGAAATAAATTGTCTGGAAACGCGGCCAAAGTCTTTGTTCTAGGTTTTTGTTCACGTTTGTGCACCTTATTTCACCTTAATGCTTTCTGAACACATTGTATTTTTGGAATAATGAAGCAATCAACCAATAACAGCGTTGCTTTATAAATATTAACGAACGTAAAACAAAAGATTGTGCACCTTATTTGCCACCCTCAACCTAAATTGTAGCTCATTGTTAACCGCTTTGATGTTCGCCGCGTCTCCAGACAATATAAGGGACTATGTATAGGCCCTTTGCACATGCATGACGTCAAAACGGTGGATCTGGAGGACAACATCAAAGTTCCGCCGTTGAACAGAGCGTATCATTAATGAAAATTTTATTGTTTAGAAGATTTGTCCTCCACCAAGGGAATAAGTGCAAAGGGTCTATTGAGATTTGTATTTCCAAAATGGTAATGACGTCAATATAAGTATAGGTGTTTCTGTTTCTTTTTTTTCTTTTAGTATAATAAACGGCTTGAAGATTTGAGCGAAAAAAATAATAAAATATACCATATACTATCGAAGTATGCCATTAACATGTGAATTGAGTAACATTTCTCCTGTAACAGAACATTGTGTATGCAAATTATGCCTACACAGACGTCATCTCAATACCATTTTGGAAATACAAACCTCAATATGACAACAAATAAAAATTCCAATCAAAATTTTTTTTGGCATTCAACGATTCGCTTTACATATAACCCATATCAGTAATATCATATTTATTTACATTCTTTTGCGGACTTATATCTTTGTTAATGTATTTCAGTTTTTCTGCATTATACGGAGATCAGATATCAGGATTTATTACATGAGCACTGAGATTTCCATGCATTTAACGACATAATACCATGATTGACTCGGTTTCTTTTGTTCTCACCGGACAATTTAATCTCTAATTTCCCTCAAACAGGGGAAATTTATAATTTCTTCCTCTAACAAGACAAATTTCTAATTCTTCCCTCATTAGCATGCATGACCAAGCATCCAAACAGTACTCTTTTACACGACAAAGGAGTAACAAGACGCCTGGGTCAGGCTGTCGCTTGGGCTACGGCATTGCGCAAAGTAGAGAGGCTCTATACCGCGCGAGCAAAGGTGGGAGTGGGCCGAGGGAGATCAGATCGACGACGGGTGAATGTGGTGCATACTTCACAGAGGTGAACATATTTATCAAGGAGTTGTCAGCCACATCACTGTTAAATAAACTACAAAGTCGGTCAGTCAGTTTCAAAATCTACCAACAACGTGCAAGAACACCTTGATCAAAAGGCAAAGCTGTTCAACTTTTTGTCCAACTCCAAAAGCCGAAGGAGAAAATAACTTACAAGATGCCTCACGGCTCCACTCCATGACACCGCAAACAACTCACCGGAAGTATGAATAGTAGCGGAAGTAAAATGTGCAAAAATGCAAAATCGTGACACCCAAAATTCATCCTCTTTATATTTAATCTTGTTTTAGCCTCCAAAAGTTATGGGATAATAATTTGTCTTTGTTCATGTGTCCATTCTTTTGGGTTTTTTCCCTTGGTTACCATGCAATTACAAAGCAAATGTATGACATTTCGGGTTATTAATGATTAAATTGCCCCTCAAGCCTCGGGAAGGTTTGTAGAAACTTTCGTGGCTCTCATTGACCGTACGATATGTCTTCACTAGCCAAAAAGTTTTTTGATTGGTTACACGAACATTTCATGCGCTAGCGCAAAACATCGTATAAACATTTTCGTTAGATCGCGTATTTTTGTTTCTTATTGGCCAGCGGTTTTCCGTCCCATTGTTTAACTCGGCGACAATTCTTGTTAACATTTTATATAAGCTCTCGAAGAACCAGACAAGAAGTTCATTGTGGATAATTCTCGCAAAAATCACATAATAAGAAACTCGTTTACATATATAATGCGCTGTGAAGTGACAATCCCAGCGACAACCTAATTAGTTAATTTCAGTAATCACAGTACTTATATATCATAAACAACTTATTTAATTAATGGTTAATGCTTTGTACGATTTTTTTCACTCGTGAATAAAACTCATACGCAGCATTTACCATTAAATAATCTAAATAATCCTGGTGTGTATACTACGGAAATATCATTTCTTTTATACCCTGACAGCATGACAGTTACATTCAATCATGAAATGGAATCAACCTACCTTACTTCAATGGTACTTTCTAAAGCTCCTGTCAAAACAACGCTGACATCAGCATATCCATATGTCTCGTTTCCAGTGAAAAGGTCGCTGGAAAATTGCACTATTGCGACTTTAAAAAACAAAACGAATTTCGTTATAATAGTAAATATCATCTCCCAAACTTCTACAATGTTTCTAAAACTGTATAGAAAAATATTTTCTACTTCTTTTATAAAATAACCCGATGAAAATAGATTAAACGTAAAAATAAATCAAAAGCGTAAATTCTGCTTACTGTCCATGGATGGCGTATTGAATAGCGTAAAATTTAGATGACATATAATATGGCGTTTTATGCAGCGTTTCCATACAGCTTTTATGGAATAATGGCGTATTGGATCATACATGGTGTATTTGGATGACGTCTTAATATCTCCACGTTCTCCATAGAGTTATAAAAACACGGTTTTTAACCAATCACCACTTGCGTTTTCAAAATGTCACTTTATAAATACCATTCTAAAACTCATTAATAATTCATGAAAAATTGAAAAGAAATTAAGGTTTAATCAGTGCCTGTGTAGCATGGTACAAAACTGATTAATAAAACACAATTTCTGTATACATTTACAGACATTGATGTTTTATTAATCAGTTATGTATCACAGTTACAGATACTGATTAAATTTAATTTCTTTTCAATTTTCCTTTTGAATTATTAAACGTTTTAGAAGCCAGTTACTTTAAGATACTGCATTTAAAAGAAACCATGGACCAAGAAAACGCATACTGTGTGCGTCATGTGTATTTTAAGACCTTTCAAAAGCATTCATGTCTTCTAAAAGATTACGTATAATAAATTTCCTGGCCACAACGTCGTCTTAAGAACGTGAAAACGCTTCACTTAGCTTGACGTTGCATCTGCAACGAGGACGGTGTTGGGATTTCTCATAAGACTCCGAATAAATAATTGTTTTGGTTAAAAAAGGCTATATTGCACTTAGTTCGCCGCCGTCAGATTAGGAACCTTAAACGTGACGTACAGTCCGTTCGCAATGTGGGTAATAATTCCATGGCCTAAATAACCCAGGTACTTCATGAAAGCCTGACCCCAACACACACCCTAATCCTAACCAATAAATTCGTGAATATAGGACATGGATTTATAACCGCAATGTGGTCCCCAAAACATGACATTCGTATAGATAATTACATGAAGTACTCAGCAAAATGTAAACCGTTAGGAACAACATGGCAGAAAACCAAGCGATTCGGCGAGGATATCTCCTCGGATTTCTTCTATTTCTCCTGAAAAAGTTTTGTTTTGGGTACAAGTAATGAATGGGAACCAAGAAAAGCTTACATTCTTGAATAAGGTATTAGTATTATTTTTGTAAATAAAGATGTAAACATTAGTTTCGTACATGCGCAGAACGGACTGAACATCACCTTTAAGCTTTGAAGTCGCGCTCATCTGCGAAGGGTCGAATTTTGAGATAAAAGCCGTTTTCCATTACGTGCGCTTTGCCCAGGCGGGCCGGAGTTAAAGTCGATAACCTCGTGTCTGTTTACCGGATACAGAACAGCCACTCATCAGTTTTGTAAATAGTACATACAAACACGGCCGCTCATATCTTAAATAGTAGTACTTGACAACTTATACTTAGTATTCTTGCAGATACTTACAATCATTGTCAATTATGGTAACCTCCGTAGTTTGTACACTTCCCAGTTTAACATGGTTGCTATTCAAGGATGTTAATTTGACTAAGAATTTTTCAACAGGTTCAATCTTAACGTTGTCAGTGATATTAACTGACACCTGTTTTACCGTATCGCCTGAATTAAATGTAACCACTTGCGTTGACGAGGTGTAATCAGAAGACGCTTTTGCAGAAGAGTCTTCAGTGGCAACGCTAAAAAAGAAAAATTGCATTAAATATGTATAAAAACGCATCAAAAAAGAAACATTTAAATCTTTCTTTACGTTTCGGGACGCAGTCACCACCTCAATTACCTCTTACAGAAAATGTAAATGTTTTATTAGTGTCCAATTGTAATAAAAAAAATTCTTTCTTTCTTTCTTTCTTTCTTTCTTTCTTTCTTTCTTTCTTTCTTTCTTTCTTTCTTTCTTTTTTTCTTTCTTTCTTTCTTTCTTTCTTTCTTTCTTTCTTTCTTTCTTTCTTTCTTTCTTTCTTTCTTTGTGTATGATTGTTTCGGTTTAACAAGTCATTACAAAAAAAATTATCTCCGGGCTCTATTGAGTAGCCGGGTAATTGTTAACAACCTAATTATAATATATTTGCAAAATTTCTTTCTTTCTTTCTTTCTTTCTTTCTTTCTTTCTTTCTTTCTTTCTTTCTTTCTTTCTTTCTTTCTTTCTTTCTTTCTTTCTTTCTTTCTTTCTTTCTTTCTTTCTTTCTTTCTTTTTTTCTTTCTTTCTTTCTTTCTTTCTTTCTTTCTTTCTTTCTTTCTTTCTTTCTTTCTTTCTTTCGTTCGTTCGTCCTCCCCCCTCCCTCCTTCCTTCGTTCCTTCCTCCCTCCCTCCTCCCTCCCTAGCTAGTAGCTCCCTCCCTCCCTCCCAAAGTCCACATCAGCATTTGATTGTCTCTCCGCTGGAGTTACATTGTTTATTAGCCAATCAGAATGCTTACATTGTTTATTAGCCAATCAGAATGCTTAATACTTGCAATGCATAAAATTTGCAGTGTATTTTTTCTATAATGTATTACAATAAAGTTGTACTCATCTTAGCCAATAAGAGTAAATTTTTCTTTCATGTATATTAATAGTGGTAATGATTTACCCCTACCTTACTGACAACGGAATCGATGTTTGGCCTATCGCAACAACTTGCAGAGTAACTGTGGAGTCTCCTTCTGTGACCGCGTAATTTGAAGCACCAAATGCCACCGTAATAGCTATAAAAATAGGAATATATTACATTAGTTTTTATTATGTAAATGATTACATTACATTAAGTTACATTACATTAAATTATACATACTACGTTTACACGGTACCGGATGAATTCCAGAACGGTTCCGAATTTGTCTTCCGTGTAAACAGGCGGAACCGGACTAATTCAATTCGTCCGTTTAGTTTCTTCGGTTTTCTGGTTTCTCTTCAAGAGATATTAAACCGGCTGTTTTTTTCCTTCTTTTCTTCGTTGTTCTCTTTTAAGTTTAGTTGAGCGGGTTTCCATTTCGTTTCTTTAAACGAAACCATTTCGTTTTGCAAAATATAGCTGTTGTCTTGAACACGTCGGTGTCGTATAATTTCAAAAGCCCCATCAGTTTCATCTTCTACTTCTACTTAGCGGTTGCTTCATTGTTAGTCACCAGTGCCCAACAATTCTCACCGCTTGGCACCCTACGACGCATATATATATATATATATATATATATATTTATTTAAGAAATAGAAAATGGACGAGAGTGAGTTGGGAGAATTCGAAAGTTTATGTGAACCCGAGCCGTAGGCGAGGGTTTACATAAGTACTTTCGAATTCTCCCAACTCACTCGAGTGTTTGCATCAGGTTATATAAACACAGGGCATCCATTTTCTATTTCTTTTATGAAATAAGGCTAAAATATAGTATATATACAGATAATATCTCCCTCGCTTTTCCCAGTACACGCCTGTGAAATGACTCCATGCATGTACGCGTGCCGAGATAAGCATCCTCACCGGGATCCAGCTCGGTGAAAATTTTGAGAGCTGTATAAGCTCTCGAAAACACAAAAGGGATTATAATGAACAAAAACTGTACTGCATGTATTAAATTTTACTCCGAAATGCAAAAAGTACAGAAAGGGTTGTACATTTTAAACTGTTATATTATCTCAAGAACTAAGTGCAGATACGGAAAGTGCAGATATGGAAACTAAATGTATATAATCGCATGACCAATTTCAAATAAAGAGAACTTATTTCTAACTGAATTTTTCATGCCATGGGTAATTTAGACATACAAGCATACAAGCATACATTAATTTGAGTAAAAAATATTATAAAATGACAATGAAGAAGGCGAACACAATCGTAATAAAAAAAATAGTAAGAAATGTGAATTTGTTTACCGTCGTTATCTAAAATATTTATAGAAGCTGCTGGACCCAAATTCACTGATGAGGTAGAACTGAGAGAAACACTAAATGTTTCAGTTGACTCAACTACTGAATCATTAACCAAATCAATTTCGACTGTTTTGGGTCCGGTTTCTCCAGATAAGAATACAACACTCTGAGTTGAACCAATAAAGTCACCAGCTGCAGCTGTTCCTGTACTGGTTGCCACACTAAAAGGAAAATTATATCATATATTTATCATATGTCCATAGCAATATATCATATACTCAAACGATTAGCAAAATCTATTATAGAAATTATGTTATATTTAAGACTGAAAAGATTCATTGTTTGGCGTTCTCTGTCAAGTTAAGATGCGCGCAAAAAGTTGGAAGTTATACCTGAGCATAAAAAAAGCGTGAATGTAAGCATTGCTTGAAGCAACAATTTTATTTTCAGCTTCGCGAATGCAAAATACCTACAATGCACAGTTTATGTCTGCTTTCGCGGCGCAGACGTTTAGTTTGCGCAGTTAAAAGAGGTCGTAAAGTTGATCAAGCAATCGGCTTAAGGTTTTATTATGTTAAAATATGTGATAAAAATTCAATGCTTGCGCAAAAGAACGAGTTTACATAAATTTTTGAATTCTTCCGCACTCACTTTCTGGATAAAAAGTGTATATAGAAGTATTTAATTAATTCGTATTTTTACTGCTTACCTAACAAACACGGTTGTACCAAGTTGGCCGTTCGTGACCTGAACTTGAATCTCCGCTTTTTGATCTTCGTTTACGTTATAAGTGCTCTGTGAGAAACTTATTGTAGCACCTGAAAAAATCATGTATGGGTTAGACGGTGAGCCATCTGAAAGTATAAGCTTTACCATCTCGAAAGCAATAACAACCGGGAGACAGGCAACATTAATTTAAAATAACGAGACTATGTCACGGAAGTCATCCTATATCAGTATAATAAAAGTAGTGTGCTGCGTAGGCAGTGTTGAAATACAAATTGAAATGGCCCTTCGCTCGAAACGTTAGAAACTATTTTCGGCAGTACTCAAACCTTATACTATATTTCTATATCAGTATAGGTATATGTAAAGTATCTTGTTTAATATATAACAAACATCTTATTAACCTTGATATGATCTTACTGATCATATCTATGATCCGGAAAACCAAAAAACATTCAAATCAAAGTGCTACACAACCCGTTCGCTTCACAGCCTATCTGTGAGAGAGTGTTGTTTGATCGATTTTATTTATTTATTTACTTTTTTACAAATTTATTTCTTTTTCTATTATTTATATATTTATTTATTCTTTAATTTATCCGTTTATGAAATTATTTATTTACTTATTTATTTATTTATCCACTTATTTATTCATTTTTATGTTTGTTTGTTTGTTTGTTTGTTTGTTTGTTTGTTTGTTTGTTTGTTTGTTTGTTTATTTAATCATTTTATTTATTGGGACCCCGTTATTGGAGATTTTATCTCTGTGGTCAGTCCCTGCCTTTGTATTTGCTTTATATCACTATTTATTTCCTTTATATTTGTTCATTTGTTTGTTTGTATGTGTGTATTGTCTGGCAAATCTTGTAAAATAAATAAAATAAAAGAAACTCGACTGCTTGGTTATTACGGACTGTCTGATATTTTCCCGTAATGAGGACGCTCGCTTAATAAGAACTTATTAACTAATTTTAATTAATTAACTTAAAAAGTTAAAACTACTATTATTTCCAAATTGATCTTTAAACTTTAGAATTTTACTTTGGCAAACGCCAAACAATTTTATTCACCCCTGGAGAAGTCCTCGGGCAGAAATGGCCAAATGGGTTAAAAATCGTCAACCGTTGAAAATAAGAAACTTCCATTTATAGATCTGTGGTACATTCTTTCTATTCGCTTCTCGTAAAAAAAGGAAAGTAAATATTGTTACAAAAATAACGTCCAGTGTCACTGTTTTTTAGACACGTCAACTGTTGAAATCATGTTTGCCCTTCTATCAAACATCCAACCTTCTCCTTTTGCCCAGGTTCAACCAAGAAGGCTATTTTAACACCTCCCCTAATCTATATGCACGATTATCGACAGCCCGGTTTCCATAAGATCGTCTCGATCCCCCCAATCAATCCATCCAATCAGACTGAGCGATTCAAGATATACCTAGTCTGATTGGAGAGGTTTGGGTACAGGCTTATATCCAGGATTTTGAGAGAAGGCGTCCAATTTCCGTGGTGCAAGTCAATCCCCCCAACCCCTGAAAATGTCCGGAAATTTAAAGTCCGAAGGCCACCACGAGACTAAGGAAATAACTACATGCCAGTGTCTGTGTCGCGCACTAAAGTATAATGTAAGATTCATTCACAGTTTCTTCGAACATTCTCGACTTTGCGAGTTTGTGTCGTCATGCATTAAATTGCGATGACTCTTGAAATAGTGATATTGATACTTTTCGTAAAAATGTATATTTTAGGCAATCATTGAGAATAATTTCCATTATTTTTTAAATTTTGGGCGTCCAAAGCCGTCCAGTTGTCATTCTAGGGCGTGCCAGGACGCCCAGACGCCCTTCTGGCTAAAAGCATGTATGCATGGGTAATCGGGGGTGGGGAGGTCGAGACGATCTTATCAAAACCAGGCTTAAGGTCTCTACAGCACTAAGGACTTTTTCACTTGCGGTTCTTCCTTTTTTTATGCAATGTCTTCAATCTCTAGCTAATAAAATACTCTATTCTTTGTATCTAATTCTCATTTACATGACGGATCACAATATGGTTAAATAGTTACTTACTATCGTCGTCGGTTATTGTTACAATTACAGAATCTGGAGATTTTATGGAAACTTTTGAATCAAGATCGTTGCCAAGGATGACAAAAAGTTTTTCGGATACTTCAAAGATACTATCGTTCTTTATCGGAAGCAATATATTTTTAACAGTGTTAAAATCACCAACATTGAAAGTAATCGACGGTGAAGGATTAGTGTAATCATTTGTAAGAGTGGCTTCTGAGGACGTAACTTTTACACTAAATCAAAGCAGAAGAAATATAGTGAATTTGTAGAATTAAAACAAAAACGCGCTGTTGCTTTTAAATCATACCGTTAAAAAAAATTATTTGAAATAACCGCATTATGCTATATTATATTCTATAGGTTGCGTCTTACGCATGCTCTGATTGGTCAGTTACCGTGTTTATATCAGGCTATACAAACACGGTTGTGACGTCACGACGCATTTCTTAATCTTTCAGCTATCTCATAAAAAAATAGAAAATGGACGCCCTGTGTTTATATAACTTGATGCAAACACTCGAGTAAGTTTGGGAGAATTTGAAAGTACTTACGTAAACACTTGCTTACAGTTCGGGTTCACAGCATAAACTTTCGAATTCTCCCAACTTACTCTCATGTTTGCATCAGGCTACATATACATCGGCGGCCATTTTCTATTTTATAAATGTAAGTACTGAGATTTACATACAATCAGTGAGACAAATAAAACTCATACGTTTCAAATTTCAGAGGCGCTCATTGGACGTACAATATTTCTTAATATTATAGTAGAAAGACGTCGCATTGAATTTCTGATTGATTGTACAGTATATAATTAATATATAATTAGAGTACAAAATTTATTATACAAAATCTATTTATTATACAAGATTATACAAAATCAGTTCTGTAGTTAATTGAACTCAGCAATAAATTATGAGAATAAAAACACAGACTTACCTCACAGTAACACTGGTCTGCAAAGGGCCAGTTAAATTAACCAATCGTACTTGAAGTACGCCATTTCCAATATTTTCAGAAAATGAATAACTGGTGTCTACAAACTCCACTAACGCCACTGAAACAATTAGAAAAACAATAATTAGTATTTAAAAAAGGTTAAGAAAATTTGAAATTTTAACCAGAAGAGTAGTGAAAGTATGCCTAGTCAGCCATAGATTAAATACCGCAACCGAGGGTAAAATTTTGATATTCAGACATCTAAGTAAATACTCGAAATTTCTAGTGAAAGAAAATTCGCAAGAGTATATCCATTTTAAAACCTGATATTTGAATCAATTTCCCTCATTTCTGATTGGCTAATAACATCAGTATTGAATTTATATTCGTCGGGTATTTAAAAGAAATGTGGTATTTTTATTAAATATTTATTTCGTTTTGTTTTTCGTCATATAAATGTTGTGTTAACAACCAAAAATACCAGTTAAATCAAGAATAAGCTCTCGCTGTACAAGAAGATTGGGACTCAAATTTTTAAATTTATCTTTATAAATTTGTCGGCATTTCGAATTTCTAGCGTTTAAAGGATTTGACGCAGTTTTGACCAGCTCATACGAGAACAAAATTGTACAATGTTGTAGAAACATCTGCGAAGAATTAATGTTCGCCAAATACAACGTTGAATTCAGAAAAGCAGGTGGGGGGTACGTCTCATACATTGAAAACAGAAATCTATACAAAAGACACATTCGTGTATGTATTGCAAATTGATCAATACATGTAGAACGGTAATTTCATCCTTGTAAGTTTATAAAAAAATCATTAAAAAACCAACCATTCCTTACCATCATTATCGATTATATTCACTGTTGTCTTTCCTTGGTTGCCAATAACTGCTTGGGGGTCGGTAAGCGAAAGAACAATCTCAAACTGCTCATTTGCTTCAACAATAGTATCTTCAATAATAGGAACGGCAAACAATTTTTCTAAAGATTCGCCTGGCTTAAATTCAATTGTCGCAGTGGTCGAGGTAAAGTCACTTGTAGTAGCTGTGCCTGGTACAGTGGTATAACTAGATAATAAGAAGTATTTAGACACAAATGTAAGCAATGAAATATTAATTGTTAATGAACGACGTTTCGAAGATATCATAACATAAAATTTTATGATGGCATCGAAACGTCGTTCATTAAAAGTCAATATTTTATCGCTTACATTTTCGTCTAAATGTATTACAAAAACCTTTCTCAATAAGAAATATGAAAGTTAAAAAGTATTGGTAATATAAATTAAGTTTGTCTAATTTGACTGAACTCGTGAAATGGTAAAGGAAGACCTTTTACAACTTTGCCGTATTTTTCTTCGTTTTCGAGATATTTCAGTTTGTTTGATGATGGTCACTGACGTCATACGCTGCAGGGTAGAGCATTTTCACACATAGCAAATTCGGTTTATATATCTCCAAGTGTGTCCAACAAAATCATATGAAACTGTGACAATTAAAAATTCTCATAACACTGAACATTTTATGTTGAGCAATCATGGAGGCATAAGTGATTTCATAATGCATGAAAATACTGTACCCTGCTTATGACTTCAGAGAATATACATTTACATATAAACAAACTGGAATATCTCAAAAGCGAAGCATGAGTTGTAAAAGGTCTTCTACTTCAATTTCGCAAGTTCTTTCAAGTTAAAAAACTTAATTTACATGGCCAATTTCCTTTAAACAACAGATATATTCAATTCTAGTATCTTTGAAAAACGTTTGCCTACCTGACAGTCACCGATTTTTGCAGCGCACCAACGAGACTCAAGGTTACAGTAACAGCAACAGAGCCTTGTGATTCAAGTGCATTATAAGTCGAGCTCTTGAAATTAACAGTGGATTCTAAGAAGAACATAGAGGAGAGTAATTAATAGAAAAAATACAAAACAATTGCAAGTTTAAAATAACAATAAGCACCTGAAACAAAAAGCAACGACGTGATATAAGAACGACGTGACAATGACAGAAGTTAAAAAACGCAAACGGAAACATTAATTCACCCAACATTAATCTCATCTGAAAGCTTCACTAATCTTTGAAATAATAACATAGACAACAGGCAGCACTATAATTAGCCTTATTTTACTGATTAACATGATGTCCCCTTTTGCTCTGCGTTTTCTGCATAACAACATTTTTTTTTAGTTGATCCACAAAAAGTTCAGTTGCTAATAATGTTGCTATGTATAATCCCTTCTAAAAAACTGAACTACTACTGAGAAACCTTGAAAAGTTACAGACAGAAAATCAAACCATTAATTACTGATTTATCAATATATTGTATTGATGAACTAATCGCTTACTGTCATTGTCTGCAATGGTGACGGTTGTTTCTGAAGGGCTTATAATTGTTACAAGTTGGTCGTTAGCTCCAACTTTAGTAAGAGAGGCTGTGAAAGTTTCAACAGATTCAATTAAATCATCATCCATGATATTGATAGACACAGAGGCCGTTTGACTTCCACTTCCAGACGGGGTAAAGGATACAGTAGTGACAACAGCTGTATAGTCAATACCAGCTATGGCATCTTCATTAAATGTCGTCAATCTATAAGGAGAAAGACGTTAAAAGTATGTAAAAAAATAAACTTAGTTACAGAAATATTTTGAAATGTAAAGAATATTAAACAAAGTCAAGCAAGCTGAAATAATAAACATTATGCGATCTTATAATTCTTGTCCTTTAGGCCAGTTATAGTATATGTCTGATCCGTTCCAGTCCGGTCAAGTCTAGCTTATAATTATAGTCTAGTCAAACCTAGCCTATATAGCCTCGAGTCTATATAGTCCAGTACAGTCCAATCCAGTCCAGCCATGCAGGTCCAGTCCAGACTAGTCTAGTCTAGTCTATAGTCCAGTCCAGTCCAGACAGTCTAGTCTATAGTCCAGACTAGACTAGACTAGACTAGACTAGACTAGACTAGGCTAGACTAGACTATATAGACTAGACTAGACTAGACTAGACTAGACTAGACTAGACTAGACTAGACTAGACTAGACTGGACTGGACTGGACTAGACTGGACTGGACTGGACTGGACTGGACTGGACTGGACTGGACTGGACTGGACTGGACTAGACTAGACTAGACTAGACTAGACTAGACTAGACTAGACTAGACTAGACTAGACTAGAAACAAACTAAAACCTCAGAAAAATGCGAGTCTTCTACTATTATTTTGCATTTAAAACTTTGTTTCTCAAAAAAAAATTCTTTCGCTACTCGTATGGTCTAAGACCAATATAGCCAGTGAGTAGCTCAGCCAATCAGAACGCAAGATTTAAAATAACTAGTCCATTCGTTGATTTATACTGAATATATATAGAACTATATACTCGTTGTTATCTTTTATTTACCCTGGAAACGTTAGTAAACATATCTTTGTTCTTATATATAGCCTAGTGAAAACCTTGCCTAGCCTAGTCTCTGGTCTGGTCCAATAATTTATGTACTACAAAAGGCAAAAAAAGTAATAAATGAGATAAACTGTAGACTGAAAGACGGCCCATGAAGATAAGTTATCAATAATAATATTTTAATTATGAAGTCACAGTTATAGATACAATTTTGAGTCTACTATAGAATCAAGCTATATAGTCTAAAACGAGATGCCAGCTGAAGGCTTGAAAGTAAATTCAAACAAAATTCAAATATTTCGTTAAAAAACAAAAATTAAAGGTGAAATAGTTCTTAAAGTTTATAAAATTAGCACACTATATTTAAAATCGCGGGACCTATAGATCTTATATAGTCATAAATGGCCGCCGATTTAAAATCCTTTTATGTGCATATAAATTAGCCCCTCTGACCTCGTTTTAGAGTAAATATTCTTTTGAATTTCGCACATGAAAACGAGTTCAGAGGGGCTAATTTATATGCAAATAAAAGAATATTAATTCGGCGGCCATTTATGAATATGGTCTATAGCAACTCTAAGCACTTCTCGCCCAAATCTTATATTTATATTAGTCATAAATTTCGTGCTACACCGGTCATTAGAAAGTTGCATGCAGGTTCGATCCCTATTATAAAGCTCAGAAACATTTTCTGATTATTTGTACTTAACGGACGTCTACCCAACGTCTGTTTATACCAAGTTATACCTGCACCATTTGTACCACATTTGATATCAACCACGTACAAACATATACTGTATACCATTAGCCATTTTTTTTCAAACAGCTTTGCCTGTAATGATATTAGGTGCTGCTCCAGGTGACGAACCATACCGGGTGAGTAGAGAAAACTTCACACCACACAATAATTATTCCAACTTTGCTTGTTTGCCCACAATAATTATTTCAGCTTTTCGTGTTTTGCAAAATTAAACTATGACCTTTCATTTTAAAAATTCCAAAATTTGTCAAAATACCTCACGGAAACCGTTGTAGATAATACTCCAATGGCACGAACGTCTAACTGGACTGAGTTTTGATCTTCACTAGTCGAATACGCGTTACTAACGAAAGAAATTCTGAGTTCTGAAAAAAAAACACGCGACAATTAATTGGGTAAATACAGTGTATCGAAAAACCCATCTCCAGTTCTACAATTATTGCTATGAAAACCTTCAAAGAAATATAATACTCACTATCATTGTCGTTTATTATGATGAGTGTATCAGTCGTGTTAACGTGGGCATCTGTGGTAGATAATGCAAGAGAAAAAGCTTCTACCCCTTCCACAATAGCGTCATCAGTGATCGTAATAAATATTGGTTGCGTCTTCGCACCGCCTGGGACGAATGTGATTGTCGGACCTGACACTACTACGTAGTCAGAGGAACTTGTTGTCGTATCTGTTATTGACCAACTAAACGAAAATGAAACAAAAAATAACGGTAACTTTCGTAATAAAAATAGAAAACTCAGAAACATATATTTACACGACTTAAAACGTTTTATCTACAGTAAGTTTTATCTGTTCTACCATCTAAATATTTCCACTTTCATATATTTCTTTACTGTCCCTACCTAAGACTTATACTTCTTTCAATTTCTCCAGTTAAGACAGCATTAAAAGAAACAGTTCCAACATTTTCCTCAATAACATTTGAATTAATTTGGAAAGAGACGGCCACAACTAAAGAAAGAAAAATTATTAAAACGATCAAGTTATCAACTATAATTAGGACAATTGAAAGTAAAATCATTCACAACTTACAGTCGTCATCGACGATGGTTATTGTTGCTTGAGAACGCGATACTTTGGTTTGGGTATTTAAACTCTTGATAAATACTTCAAACGTTTCATCATTTTCAACTATAGCGTCATCTGGGATGTTAACGCGAACAAGTTTTATTCCAGTTTCTCCAATATTATAAGTTACTAAAACGTCGGTTAAATTTTCAAAATCCTTCACAACACTTGCCGTTAAAGGACGAACAGACAACCTAAAAAAATTAAATTGTTTATACAATAGTGTTACAAAGTTTCTATTGCAATAAACAAAGCTTATTATATAAATTTAAGAAACATCAGTAATAATATTAAATCTGCGGTAGATGCATGGTTTTCACGGCGGGCATATATTTGTGTATTTTAACAATAGAATTTTAATTAGCTTCTTTTGTTATAGGTATATGACTGCCATTCACTTTGTCATCTAAATTGATCGAATGAAAACGATCTATTATAATACGCCTGTATAATTGTGCGCGTATATACGGGGTTTTCCAAGAATGAACCACATCACATCGACCTACACCTGTAACCATCTTACCCCCAAACCAAAGTAGGGTAACGTGGTTTAGGTCGATCTGATAGAGATAGTTCTCGTTTTTCCAGGCACTCTCGCAAACGTTCACAAGCTTTCATATTACGATGTTTATACTACTAAAATAATATACTTACTTTACTTCAAGGACGCTATCTACTACGCCAACTAACTCAACAAAAACATTAACAAATCCTATGGATTCTTGAACACTGTATGTAGAGGATGATAAGGAAACATCTCCGACTAAAAAAATAAGGAAACATTATTTCAGTGTAAAACCATCAGGTCTAGAAACAACCAACATACAATGACAAAATGTAAAATAGCTTAATTTCTGTCAATACTACTAAACTTACAGCAGTTTTTTGTCGTTGACGTTCGAAGAAGTTCCAATATCACATGAAGAGTTGACGTCTGATAATTATCACAAATCCTAAAGGCACTAACGTTTCCCCACGTTAACCCGCCGATCAAGTCAAGGAAAGCAGAGTTCCACCCATAAAGGCAACCCAGCTGTTGTACTGACAAACCAGTTTGTTCCGATACAACTTGTGCTACAGTCCTCTGTTCAATATTTTCAAGGGTTAAACCATCTTTGGACAGCAGTGAAAGTAATGTCTGACTTTCAAAAGTTATTTTCCCGTTTACTATAGGAACAATATTTTCTTTAAAAAGTTTATGGTAATCTAAGAAAGACATGGAGTAAATGTCTGTTTTGTTCCGTCCGAGGAGACATGTAGCCAGCGAATCGACAGTTATCCGTGGTGAGAAATATACATTTCCTGGAGAAACCTGGACGGACGGGTTGCCATCTGTTTGGTTAACAACTTGAAGACCACCGTTTGAGGATGCAATGTTGACTGACACTGCGTCAGCGGCAACAGTAAATGAACCTATTATTGCAGCACGAACAATTCTAGACCATTCAAAAGATGGTAGCGTAGAAAGTACAAAAGAGTCTACACCCGTTATCCCAACAATGGCAGCCAAGTTAGTAAAATTGTACCTTTTGATAACTTCATTCAATATTAACGCGTGAAGTTCAGTCACTTGTAATGATTGAACTTGCGACAATAGTTGGCCGGTACGGTCAATTAGTTCGCCATATGAATAGCCATAGGTAGTCAGTAACAAATTTCGAAAAGATGGGTTGTTGATGGCTAAGAAAGGTAAAAGTGTACCAGATTGATTCAACGATTTGATGGAAGCAATAACTTGTGGGATAGAACAAGTTTTTGTGAAAGCCGTGGATTTCCCACTTGCACTAGCCACATGAGCCACATTTGGTATTTCAACCCAGATACCTTCGTCAACACCAAGCTGTAGAATACTATCCATTTGAAACCAGCTAGGTATGTCAGTAGCATGAATGAAAATCTGTAAAACATTTCTGTTCTCAATGGTGGTCAGAGTATTGTTGAACTTACTTTCTATTTCATTCAGAGATCGTGAAAGAGCGTAAGCAACTTTACAGGAAGGTACAGTGGAACCATAACCAAACAGTAACTGGGACATGCCAAATAAAGAAAGTGATGTAGCAATTGAACATTCACCCAAATAACTCAACAAAGGAATGTTTTCAATGGCAAACAGTTGTGGTTTACTCCAGTCGTACAAGATTTCAAGGTCGCGAATGTTAAAGCTAGCAACAGCATCAGCAAAATACAGCATAGTTTCTTCCTGTCCTCGCGCCGACGTCCAACTCTTCGAGACAATAACCTGGTCGAATGACTTCGTTTCAAATTCGTTCTTACGCATTTCAAGGTTTGTATAATTTGGAAAGAAAGTATTGGTTAAATCGTCCAGTCCGTAATTGTAGAAAGTATTCAGATCCCCTCGGAGTAGTTCAGCTAACTCTGAAGTATTCACTCCCAGACGAATTGCCCTGCATTTAATTGCTCCTTTTACTATTTCAGGAACAAACAATGCCCATTCTTTCTCTGTGACGTTAGTCGACTTCATTCCAAGTTCGGTCTCTAGGTCTACCATGTTAAAGCAATAAATATCCTCCATCGTCGCAACAACTGCGTTATGCATCTCAAGGACGGTGATAGGTGACGGATCTCCCTTAAGCATATCCATTGATTTTCCAGTAACACGTGTCACATCAGTAATGCTGAGGTAATGACACCATCTTGTACAGTTGTAAACAGTCAGGTTGCTTATATACAGAAATTCTCGATCACGTAAAACGCCCACATCGAAAATAACAGTTCTTATCCGGTCACGGAGGATCCGATCTAGATTGTAAACTGAAAAATACCAATCATCATAGATAGTCGCTTTACAATAAAGTTCAACGTTTCCGACTTTATTTATTTCCGCGTCCGTCTCATCAGGTCGCGGAATATTCTTCAATGGTGAAAGGAAAAGTGGTATCTTGATGGTCTGGAATGTAGCCGTCGAAACAGGTTTTAGATTAAAGACCGCAGTAAGAAATATGCTCCAGATAACAACAGTAGACACCATTATCGGTTCTACATAAAAAAAAAACAGAAAAAACTTTATCAAAGAGCCCTTAAAGGTGATTCACAAATGTAAATTTTGACTGCGGATAAACAATTGATATGTAGTGCATCCAACTTTAACTGAATAAAAAGTCAAAACCTTTTAGCATCCACATTTTCGTGGATGTTGGGAGGTGTCATTGACGATAAATCTTTTTTATTGTTATAGTTATTATATTTAGTGTATTATTTTCTTTGTATAAATATAAGTATTTACACACATTTTAACACACAAATCTTAATTTCAAAAACTTAATTTCAAGTGTCAATTTTAGACCCAGCCCAAGTATATATATATATATATATATATACCCTCATCCCTGTCCATTGCAGGATTTAGACCCCGGGCAATTGCTGATAAATGGGGCCCCCATCACACATCTATCCAGGGGTGTGGAAACCGGAAACAAGAGGGGCACGTCCCCCCTTCATCTTTGTCGTAAACTGCTCTTTTTTCAACAAAAGTGCCCTTTCTAAAATAAAACATGCGCCTCAATAGTGTATGAGCCAGATGGTTTATTGTTGGTACCACCCTAGGGGACAAAGGGTGGCATACATTTTTGTAAAGGTTTTTATGCGTAGGAAATGAATATGTGTGATAGCATTTGCCAAAGTGTCATCTATCATTTTTCAGAAAAGTCGGTTTAGCACATTATTTTGCCTTATGCCGCCATGTTAGATAGATCGAGACTTTTTGCGATCTATTTAGGGTCTAGAAAATATTTTGCGATCTATTTAGGGTCTAGAAAATAGTTTGCAAAATATGGACAAAAATGGCCCATTTTTTGTTGCACTTTGGGTATGATGTTTTTAGATCCTAAAAATGTTTAATATAATATATTATAGTATTATAAAAGCTTAGTATAATAAAACAAATCAAATAGCGATGTAATGGCATTTCTACATCTTATAACAGACGTTCGGTAGACGTTCGTCAAGCTCAATTACTCAGAAAAGATTTCTGATCCCCAGACAGGGTTTCAACCTGCAACCCTTCTAGTGACCGGTTAGATGGAAATCTAAGGTACGTAATCTACCACGTTTGCATATGAGATGTTGTTAAAGTGATATAATAAGTTGTACGTTTACATTGACCTTGACGAACGTCTACCGAACGTCTGTTACATTACACCAAGCTCGCAAACGTACCACATGCCCCACCTGTAAACGTACAACTTATCATATCACCTTAGCAACATCTCATATGCAAACGCTGCCACTTAGGAACGCTATATGACTATGAATTTGCAACCTTAGTTTTCCATCTGAGCCTCAGTGGCTCAATGGTTAGAGCGTCTAACTGGTCATCAGAAGGTTGCTGGTTTCAAACTGTCTGGGGCTCAGAAATCTTTTCTGAACGTCTGTTACATTACACCAAGCTCGTAAACGTACCACACATGCACCACATGTAAACGTACTTATCATATAAACATCTTATGCTGGAAAACTGCCCGTTGGGATTAAGGTCAGAAAACTATATAGCCATTTCCCCCTGCAAATGAAACATCTGGAAATGCTATCATCCGAAAATGTAAACTAGGGATGTTGACTACATCACCATAAACATTAATTAGCCTTTGTCTCCCCAAGTGCTACCAATTGATCAATTTTGGGATGCTGGCTCATGCACTATAAGTGTCCTTTCGAAGATGTGCCATTCCAACATCAACTTGGTTCTTACGCCACTGCCTCCAGTCATCCTGTTAGCATTGATTTTCTTTTCATTCATATATGTGCTCCGGATTGGGTTAGCCTACATTGCACTCAGTTGATATTGTGACGTTAAAAAAACTGCCTCGATTCTCTTGAATAAAACTAATTTAGAATTAAGGTCATAGTAAGGGTTAGGTATTTAGAGTCATATTTCGGCTTAGGGTTTGATTTGGGGTATGAATTAGTATTGATCTTCTTCCGGATTCTGACCACTGACCTATATATAACTGGACTGCGGGTCCCGTCCAAAAGATAGGGGAAATATTGGTGTATTGGTCTTTTCTCTCAGGTAGAGACCGCTGAGCTTATTCTGTCCAATATGTTTATTTGACTGTGTTCTCGGCCGCGCTCGCAAACCAATCAATCCATTAGAAATTTATTTATTTATAAGAAAAAGATCATTATGTAATATAGTATAACTCTTTCCTGTTCGCATAAAGTACTTATTAGTATTCTATTCTGCCTGGTTCTAGATGATTAGTTAGTCAACGTTCAACGACTTTCGCTAGCTTGCGATCAATTTCAGCTAGTTCTAATGAGATAAAGTTTCTTTCGACTATACTTGTGACGACGCTCTCTTGGCATTCGTAGACAGTTGGAAGCATCTTTGATAACCGGGTACATCGTTAATCCCCTCATTTCCTAAGTTAATTTCGATTATTTCTATTTCTTTCTTGTAAGTAATTCTAGTCCTTCATTTTTTTGAGGTTTGGCTTTAGTCATAATGTTAGAATTAGAGCTAAAACCCACTAGTGATGGGTGAGGTTAGCGTATCAGCTGGGCGGTAAACCTTGTTTCTAACCAGGGTTAAGGTTGTTGCTGGGGTTAGGTGACCCAAATAAGCCCAGTTTGCGACTATAAAGTCAAAGAAAAATACATCTAAAAGAAGAAAAACATTATTCCAATGTACACTTGGGGAATAAAGAGAACGACAGAGACTAACAATGCTACCGACCACCAAAGATGATATACCGACTGTTTATACGGATTTTAAATTTGCTGTGACGACTTCTGAGACAAGTTTTAACTCAAAAGTTGTGTTAATGTTCATGCAATTGTTCTTGTGCTAGTTTGATCTAGGCTACAGTATATGGCCACAGTATATGGCTATATAGTTCCTTACACTTAGCTGCATCGGAAAGAATACCCAAGGCGGGGGGTTATATTTTGCCCAGTGCCTGTGGTCGAGCCTTCGAAGAGGGTACAACCAGCCTTAGAGGATCACCTTCCTCTGTGTAAGCGAACCCTGATATAGTTCAACATTGTATTTTAGTATAAAAACACAGGTGATTATAGAAAATCGCGCGCGCTGATTGGTCGAGCTACTTCGGACTAATTCTCGATAATCACCTACAGCGTTTATTCAAAATGGCCGCCAGCCAATTTGTCATTCGTCTCGGTTATTATTCACCGATATTCACCTCGCCTTCGGCGAATTAATTATTGCAATTCATGTCGTTTCAGATGGTGTGCTCCATCATCTGAAACGACATAAATATAAGTAATCGAAATAGTAAGCAAGTTTTGAGTACTGCCGAATACGTTCAATAATTTCGGCAGTACTCAAACCTTACTATATTTCGATTTGTATTTCAACACTGCCTACGCAGCACACTACTTTTATTTCACTAAATATAAGTAAAGTCGAAAAGCTGCTACGTGGCTGCTACGTGGCACTAATGCTTAGCAAAGACACAACACTGCAACCCGTTGTACCAACATGGCACCCCCTGAACTACTTTAGCGATTTTACTCCGAACACTTTAGCGACAAGCTGTATGTGACACAGAGCCAACTCTTTGTAAAGGTAAACGTGCCACTGCATGGTCTCTTCGATGTCCACACCGCGGCGCCGTGGGGTTTCCCAACCTTTATATAATAATATATAATATAAAGTGTAATTTATTAATATTTTTTTAATCCAATGAAGTTGTCTCGTTTAGTTCGAATCCATTATTATTATATCCAAACAAGTTAGATGATCTATTTTACAAAAAACGAGCACAATTAATTAAACAATGCCACAACGTCGTAAATAATCTATATAAAGTAAATGGTTAAGTTTGAACCTATGAGTATTATAACATGTTTGTGAAAGTTGCTCGATCGATTATCTAGGTTAGTGTATTATGTATAGTCTTGAGAAAGACTGTTAGTAGTGGCACTAATTAGTAGTGACCAACTAGTAGTGTGACCTAGTTAGTCAGTGACCAACTATAACATCTAAAATACAGGTAATTATTCAAAGACGATCATTTTAATGACATGCAACTCGCAGCCAATTAGTTATGCATGAGACGTTTTCATTGTACCAAACCCATTTTGAAAATGTACAGAAATGCTTGAAATCTTAGCACAAATTACCAAAATGCTTGAAATCTAGCACAAATGCACAGGAACTGACATAAGAGAGTTAAGATGTGGTATATCCAACTCAAAAAAAGGATTACACAGCTTAAACAAAGCGATATTATTCTAGGCTATTCCTAGCCTTCATCACACGGAATGCATGTTGCAACATTCTCTTTCGTTTCTCACCACAAAAGCATTCAGTTTAAATATTTGCATTAAAGTCATTAATACTGAACTAATTGCAATTTCTATAGTAATCCAGATACAAAATTATCCACAATAACATTTATGGCGATGACTCAAACACGCAACGTTATATAGCAGCACATCATCCCACGCAAACATGAATCAAACATGAATAAACTATAAAATTCTCTTTCATATTTACTTTGAAATATGCCAAAGTTATGCCAAAATGAACCAATCGTCAATCACTTTTTTCAGGCCTGCACCAAAGAGACGAAGCAGTTAGTTTGAGTAAAGTGCTTCGTGAAAATAATTCTTCGTGAACCAATGGCAAGCAAAGTATACGAAAAGTTACGTAGACCAATTATTCAACATAATGTATAGCTTCGATTTCTATAATCTATTATTTCAATGGGTATAATCATCGGCAACCTTAGATTTTAGGTCGACGTAATTGAATTTGTTATTGGAAATAGGTAAAGTTCCCATTTCATTTAGAATTCAGTGGCTGATAGCTGACTGATTGGCCACTTGGCACTTGTTTTAACCAAAATTAGAAAGTTAAAACACGAGATATCAATGTAAAAGGCAAACATCCTACAAAAACAAATTTCTATTTCTATGGTATACAACTTACATTGAGGGCTAGCTCAAGCAAGCCAACAAGCAAGCCAACAATTGCTACACCAACCGCTAAACCTTTCAAAACTTTCCAACTAAGTTGCACAATCAGCTCGTAACAAACTCTAAAAACATATTATTGAAAAACATATAAAGATCATGAATACAATAAACCAGAAGGTATTAAAAGACAACATAAAGAAAAACGTTTACTACGACGTAAAACAGTTGAAACGTCAACTGTCTAAGATTCTAAGCATTGACCATTGTGATCAAAACCATGCATTCGCTTAGAATTGGTGTTTCTCTTCAAAGATGCAACAAAACATGAAGTTGGTCAATAAGAGCAAGTTCTAATAAGTAAGAAGTAGCAAAAATATTCGTACCTCAATGTAGTGTATTTCAATCGCCTGTCAATACAGCGTACTTCAAGCGCCTCTCAAGACGAGCTACGTGTATAAAGTGAGAAAATAATACTTGGAGTATGACGGGAATTAGGCACCCTGCGTGCACATTGAATCTAATTCTTTACTTCATGCAAAGTCATTAATCTGATGCAAAAAATTAACGTATTTGTCTTATTTGTTGCTTTCGTCGCCAGCGCTTGTCTGAAGATCACAAACAGAAACACGAACTACAACCAACGATGAATGTTAGAAAAAGAATAGGTCAATATCGTTGAACTAAATAAGGAACATATAATACGAATCAAATTCTTGCACAGATATTAAGATATATCTATATTTCGCTCATTCGTTAAAACAACAATACACTCGGTAAATTGATTCACAAAATCGTTGAGAAAATGTTACAAACTCAGTCTAAAAACTATAAGAAAACAGTTAAAGGACGTTTTGGAGAGTTGCATTATTAGGAATAAAACACGTTCATTCGAAGCTTCAAGTACATATACATGCAATCATGCAGAAGCTTTAGAACTAATGGAATGTACCGTTAACTAAGCAACCTTTGGAGTCAAGCTGAGGCGTGGTGTAAAATATGAAAATACTTCGGACAGTGTTATTTGTCGCATCGTTTGCTCAAGAGAATGTTTTCTCCTGAAGTCCAAACAATTACTTGACTTACTGCGATGCACTACGTATATGCTAAGTAAAAATTAAGCAACACTTTATCTTCGACAAGTTGAAAATCTTCATGCAGGTTTTACTTGAGAAAAACACAGATATAGTAACACTATATATAAGCTTTGCAAAATATATATGAACGTTATAGATCTACCCTAGGGTCTGTGTACTAGGTTGTGTATACAAATACACGATTGTTTTATTAAATATTTGTGAAATGTCGTAATGGGTATAATTGGTGAGAATTATTTCATATAACTATATGTTGTAGCCAGAATATGAAACAATTAAATAATGTGTCTCTCTACGCAACCTTTGCCGGGAGAACATATTCCCAAAGCTGACTATTGATGCATTATTTATTTAACTTTAAGTTTGTTATTTTAGATGGTTATTTACAGCCTAAAGGAAAATATTGGACTCCATGCATTTACACTCTTGCAATTTCATGTGAAACGAATACTATATGAACGATATGATCTGACTGCGCTTGTCTTCTTCAGCCGAACGTGGCCCAATAAATTTATGTAACTATTCAGCGGGCATGTGTCTGTGCACACGCTTTACGATTATACCAATCTGGCTCATATTTTAGAAGGGAAAAGTGTTAAATTGATATTTCGATCAACTAAACTTGCGCATCCCAAGGGCGTTAAGAGGACACATGTTTCAATTATTCCAATATATCTAGTATGTGAAGACAAAGTACACGGGAGAATTGGGCAATCTTTATTTATTTAATTATTTATTTATTTATTTTACAGTATTTATCCAGGAAGCCTGCTCGCGCAAAGCGATTTTCAGTAGGGCCCTGAAAAATTACAAATAAAAAGGTAAACTAAAAACGTATTATTGTAAATAAAGATTGTATAAAATGATAAGCATAAAAATGTATCAAAACTATAAAAAGTCACTTTAAAATTTGTGTAAGTTTAGCCTTAAAACCTGGTGGAGAGAGAGAGTTTCTCTTATAACAAAATCCAGATTGTTCCAGTCAGTGAGAGCATGGAATTTAAATTTTTGTTTTCCCCAGTTGGTGGCTGGGTGAGGGAGATGTAAATGATTTTTGCGACGTGTATTGTCAAAACTGTTGTTGTATCTTAAATTAAAATGAAAGTCCACAAGTTCATGTATGCATTTAAAAATAGTGGTGTATCGGTGTAAGCGCCGTCTACTTGTTAAATTGATCATCCGCAATGCCGACAAGGCCTCGGTTGAGGAACTTGGAGGAGGAAGATCAAGGATGATTTTTGCAGCTTTATTTTGCTGAACTTGCAAATGTCTCATCAAACTGTCGTTGTTTTTGTCCCCCCAAACGATGTCCCCATAGTCCAACAGTAGAAGAATGATGCTGTTGTATAGGGGTAATCTTAAAAGGCACAAGATGCTTTATTATCGTCTCGTCACGTTTTGAAAAAATCTTTGACAACGTATAGTTAATTATGGAAATATTGCAAATCATTCCGAGAAAAGTTAACAATACTCGACGGATTAAGCTAAAATTAGGGGGTGTTTACATGAGGCCGGCCCGAACTCAGGCCGGACTGATTTCGGGTCGGTTGTAGTATTTTTTACTATAGATTGTTTTCATGAGTCCGCTGGCCTGAGATTCAGTTCACGCCGGCCTAATCTCAGGTCGCCTGCTAGAACGAACTGAAGCACTTTCACCTCTCAAACTCAATACGTTGTTATGAGTGAGATTGGTGTCAAATCCACATAAAATAATGACTCTCCGGCGGTCACGAGCTGTAATGCAATTGACACAAATCTTGAAGCAACGGCGAAACCAAGCCTATATAGTTTCAAACAAAAACCGTAATGCAAAATTCAGGCCGGCTTCATGTAAACACCCCCTTACTTCGTTCGCTCTGTCTACTTTCCAGGCCTCTTTTTTTCAACGTCGAGCAGACCTGAGGTCACCAGGAGAACAAAGGGGTCACGTTGGTAGTGCTGTGATGTAAAAAAGCTGCCTCGATCCTTTTGAATATAAACTGATTTAGGATTATAATAGGGGTTAGGTAACTTAGGTTTAGAGTTACATTTCGAGTTAAAGGACATTGCAACAAAAATTAAGTTTGTCTAATTTGAAAGAACTCATAAAATTGTAATAGAAGATCCTTTACAATTTTTTCGTATCTTTCTTCGTTTTCAAGATATTTCAATTTGTTTAATATGTAAATGAATGGTCTCTGACGTCATGAGCAGGGTACAGTATTTTCACACGTAGAAAAATCAGTTATATCTCTAAATTTGTTCAACGAAATCATTTGAAACTGTGCACATGAAACGCCTTGTGACACTGAACATTTCATAACTGATGTTGCTTTGTGTAAAAATACTGTACCCTGCTCATGACGTCAGAGCCCATTTCAAACAAATTGAAATATCTTGAGAACGAAGAAAGATACGAAAAAGTTGTAAAAGATCTTCTATTACAATTTTACGAGTTCTTTCAAATTAAACCAACTTAATTTTTATTGCCAATACCCTTTAAGGTTTGATTTTGAGTATGGATTAGTCGCTATAAAATTACTAAATTGTTCCTAAAATATGACGTCACAAACATTTTACTAAGTGCAGAATAACCTCGCCCGGTTGAAAATTTATTTCGGCCACAAAATTGATCCCAGGTCACTGTAGCCAGCTCCGCTACAACGTAACTCTTCAGCCCTGATGAGCACAAAGAATGATTTGGACAATAAGCGATAAGTGATATTTCAATTAAGACATGTTTTTCATAACAAATTTTACTTCCATTCAAGATTATACCAATTCAATAATTTATTCCATTGTAATCAATCCTAACATTATCTAGGTTACCTAAACCAAACAAGACCTTAACCCTAGTCAGTAATGGAGTTAATCATCTAGCTAATTATACGCTAACCTAACCCATGGGTTTACTCGTTTCCATTGACTTCACGCGAATCGCACATTGTAAGCAATAACTACGGGGTTTCTGTTGGGATTGATTACGATAAAATAAATTACTGAATAGTAATAACATTGTAATTGCTCACAACATAAAAATGGCTTTTGAAAACCCCCATGTAATTACTATAGAGATATTTAATTGTTATCAAATAATTGTTCAAATACTACATGTCCAATCATAGACATTCCCCGAAGATATCAACGAACTTATACTCATTCTGCCAAGAAAACCTTATTTTAAAGTGTACTTTCTAGTAATTACAGCAATAGGCCATTTGGCGTTGGGTGACTACAACTACCAGAATGCTTTGCCAGTATTCTAAAGTTTCGGCTAAAAGGGATCACTCAAATGGGAGCCGTCCAGACCTTCCATGGTTTTTCGAAATGTTTTTCCAAAAAACAAGGCGGTAAACCATATTTCTGATTAGGGTTTATGTTGTGGTTAGGGTATCGAAAAGAATGCTAAAATCTTGAGACTCACTGAAAGTTGACGACAAATTTGGAAACAACAAATTTGACAATATATTTTGGAAAAGTCGCGAAAGGACTGGACGGGTCCTTTTGAGCCATCCCTTTTAGCCGAAACCCTAGAATACTGGCAAAGCATTCTGGTTGTATAGTCACCCAACGCCATCCACGTCATCGTGCAAATGGTCTATTACCATTCAGCTACTGTATGCATTCAGCTAACGCCATAATTCGGCGGCTCATGAAATGGTGGCTATTTTTCAGATGCACGCGATAGCACCACTGGTCTCAAAGAAGACTGGATCGTGTAACTCATTACTGGCAAGAGTCAGAAAATAATAAACTCGCAAAAGGTCGATTTAATCTCTTGCTAATGGCGCCGGTCAGGCAATTGTGTAGGTATTTTTAGAAGTAATATTGGACATTTCACTCGATTACATAGCATGTTCTAAGGATTTTGGGTGAAGGAAAATTCGAGTCTAGAATATATACATTTTAAGACCAAATTACATAGCATATTCGATTACATAGCATGTTCTAAGGATTTTGGGTGAAGGAAAATTCGAGTCTAGAATATATACATTTTAAGACCAAACCGGGACTAGTTGCGAAAAATGCAACTACACAGGCCTTCCGGCAGGAATTGAACCCACGACCTTGCGATTCTAGTGCAATGCTCTGACCATTGCTTAGAACAATTGTGTAGGTAGGTAAGTAAGTAGGTAGGTAGGTAGGTATGTCGGCAGGTAGATAGATAGATAGATAGATAGATAGATAGATAGATAGATAGATAGATAGATAGATAGATAGATAGATAGATAGATAGATAGATAGATAGATAGATAGATAGATAGATAGATAGATAGATAGATAGATAGATAGATAGATAGATAGATAGATAGATAGATAGATAGATAGATAGATAGATAGATAGATAGATAGATAGATAGATAGATAGATAGGTAGGTAGATAGGTAGGTAGGTAGGTAGGTAGGTAGGTAGGTAGGTAGGTAGGTAGGTAGGTAGGTAGGTAGGTAGGTAGGTAGGTAGGTAGGTAGGTAGGTAGGTAGGTAGGTAGGTAGGTAGGTAGGTAGGTAGGTAGGTATGTAGGTAGGTAGTAGGTAGGTTGGTTTAATATTCAACTTGAACCAGTTGCGTCAAACGTAACTTTAAAAGCGAGACGCAAGTGAACGCATTTTAACTTACTCACCGATTTTTTTAGCCAGAAGATATATTAAACTAGAAATATGTTAACACAACAACCTCTCGTCCTCTTTTACACGAATTTTTGTAAATATCCCTCTCATTAGAAAAAAAAGTTTAAACAATGCAATTACACCTTCGCGCTCTTTTTCATTGGGAGCCTGGAAATAGCCGGTCGTGTTGGAACAATTAAAAATATAGTTTTAATCTTTTAATTAAAGTATATTATCATTCATTTCGTCTGTATCCCGCATTCTGATTGGTTAATCCACCTGCAAATAACTGAGTGCAAATAATTTTCTGTGGAAAATAATTTAATGAGCGTGCGCACTAGCGCTGCTGACTGTAAATAATTTTCGTAAACAAGGCGGTGATGGCGGCTAATTTTCCTCAGCTCTCCGAGGAAGTAATCGAGAGTATTTGGAAGCAATCATATATAACAACAATATACTTCAGAAAAGAAATAGTTAAAAGGAAGATTTAGTGAGATAAAAAGCACGACTCGTGCCAACAAAAGAGAGAATTTAGTATGCCAAAGACAGAGAGAAGAATGGCGATCTCTAACTTCAGGCATTTCAAATTTTAAACTATTTTATGAATGATAAATCAATTATTGAACTCGTCTATCGCAAAATATCATGATTTGTCAGTGTCACGCTACCAGTTACTTGCATCTGCCTTCGGCACCGGCAAATAACTAGTAGCTCGCCACTGACAAATCATGATATTTTGCTCAAACTCGTCCAATAATTGATAAATATTTGAAATAAAAAAAATTGTTTAACTAATTTATAAAGAAAAAGGTAAGAAATAACAAACAAAAAGTAAACGTACCATGCATAACAGGTGGGCAATTTGCCTGCGCTGATAAAAAAATCGCGGGCGTATTTGTTCTCTGAGCTTTTTAAATCGGAGCAGCGGAAGTACGGCATTTTACGAAGATGATCTTCAAGAAAATTGATTTCAACTCCTCGAGTCCTTTCTGTTCGAGCTCACAGGATCGATTAAACGTTTTCTTTTACCTCAAGATAAGTTCAGATATTAGTTCATACTTTTATGTTCCCGAAATGTGCTTTACATATTCATTTCAAAGCTTTTCTTGCGAACACGGGTTGATCGAATTACTCTATTTTCAACGAAAACAGCAATTAACGTTCCTCTTCGCATTACTTTCAAAATAGCTTTAAGGCAGTTTATGTTCATTCATCTGTTTTCCTGAATCAAAATTATCTTTGGGAAAAATGGGTAACACGTTCAGAAATCGCTCATGATGACCCATGGTCGGCGCAAGTAGAATATAGTGGGTTTGAAGACTGAGCAAAAAACCACACTTGTTTTGTCAACAGCAACACAGCTACTTTTGAAGACGCTTTGACTATTATTTCTACATATCTTTTTCCAACTATGTGATTTTATCACACACCAAGCTTATTGTGTAGTTCTGGGGAAACGTCATTTTCAGCCGTTGAATGTGGCAAAATTCGAATGGCAAATAAAGCAGAAATGCAAAAATATCTCAAGAACTAGACGTTCGCATTACTTTCAGACCGTGATTTTATTAATCTTTGGTTGGCAATTGGACTGCTGAGTAGGCAATTCATTTCGTAAAAAATGGGCCAGGTAGATTAATTCGACATTGAATATAGCATTTTGTTTATTTCCTTCCCAATTATATTGCGGACGGGAATGTGTCCCGCGCATGTGCAGGAAACAAATATTCAGATCACAGAATAGACAATCAGGCTAGCTTAATACGTAATATATTTGACTGCATGAGAAAGCCTCAAATTATCATCTTTCTGTTGGCCCACGTAGAGGGAGAAATTTAGAATATGTGATGCCAAAGTTGGTTATTCTTTGGCGTATTGGACATTTTACGCATATACGCTGTTTTTAGTGATTTTTTAATGTATATTGGCCGAATATTGCACTTTCTTGTTTTAAAATAAACGGATATTTCATTGTTTTTCTTATATAAGTTAAACATTATACTAGACATTGCATCAATGGAGACATCACAAGCCTATAAGATTATAGTATGATTCAAAATGACAAAGTAACATCTTTTGAGATATTTCAGTCTGTTTGATATGCAAATTAAACATCTTAACGTCACATGCGCATGACTTATCGGAGAAGGTTATTTATTCTTTGCTGTTAGCAAACCAAATTAATTCATGAGAAGTACGTGGGTGTGTTTTTCCTACAACACCAAACATGTAATAAACTTTGATTATATTTGATAATGGCAAAGAAATAAATAACCTTCTCCGATAAGTCATTATATGCACGTGTGACGTCAAGGTGTTTAATTTGCATATTAAACAAACTGAAATATCTCATCAACGCAACCTCGTTCCCAGAGCCCTTTTGAAGTTGGTAGGGCGGGAAAAGGCCCTGTCATAGGCTGGTAACACCACCCAGAAATACTGGGTGTAATAAACTAGCAATTTAGTTTAGTATGCAAGATCATTCTGAGTAATGCAAGTCCCGTGGGAGAAGTTCATTGTAATGGCGGTCTCGTTAGTGGTCCCGTTGAAGCTATTTGGTCATAAGTGGCACAAAACTATGCATAATTATGTTTCCCGAGAAATGTTGAAGAAAAGCAAACAACCAATAAGAATGCAGAGTCCACCAGCCGATGCCAGGGCCTTTTCCAGCCCTGCCAACTTCAAAAAGGTCCTGGGAACGAGGTTGTCATCAACGAAGTAAGGAAACGAACAACTACGTACAAAAATGTTACTTTGTCATTTTAAGTGTTCTTTTTAATTAGAAGATATATAATAAACACAATTTTTATAGATATGTTTGCGCTAAAATACAAAACTTTTCAATAATCAAGTCCACCACCAGAGTTATGTAACGAACTAGAATGAAGCTCATGATACATGTGCAAATCTTTTTTATAGAGGATAAATATGCAATTTATCATGATTTAGACTGTCGAGCCTCTTTAGAATCGCAACCCTGGAGAACTCAGACCACTTCTCCAACACACGGAACTACGGAGAGTTTTGCCTAGAGCTTGGACACGAGATGTGTGCATGTATGGTGGAGATAATGTCAGTAAAGTATATGGTTGTTTTACAATTAGTATATAGTATTTAGCATTATACACTTCGTTCAATTACATGTCAAGTTAACATCAAGGTTTAGTAAAATTAATTTGAGAGTTAAATAATTTATATTTTGAAGCCAAAAGTCTCTTTGGGGCACTCAGAGACAGCATATCTCCCAGAGCGAGTTATTGCGAGGTGTTAAAGACGACGCGAGCCATCCGTTCAAAAGCCTAGCTAACCAGACAAATTGGTGGTTTTCAATTAATCCTTGAGATTTATTAGAAGACAAAGATACGGCAGCCATGTTGGAGGAAAACATACTCCAAATACAATAGCTGCTAATGAGATTATTTTGTTAAAGTTCCTCCAGGCTCCAACATGGCCGCCATGACGTCAAATGCAAACCAAGAATATTTTATATATTATATATATATATGAATAAAATTTGTTCTCAAGCTTTTATACTCAGAAAAATGTCTGAGTATCCCTGACGGGATTCGAACCCGCGACCTTCTGTTCGAATGGAAATTGGGTTCGAATCCCGTCAGGGATACTCAGACATTTTTCTGAGTATAAAAGCTCGAGAACAAATTTTACTCATATTACACCAAGCTACAAATTTCACTCTTAACATATATATATATATATATATATGTAATATGTAAAACATGAGCAGCATTGTTTTATCAGATTTAAAACACGAGGCGATAGCCGAGCACGTACTGCGAATGTTTTATATAATAAAAATATATATATATACTGTACATGCTGTACAATGGTCAAAATTGGGCCGTCAAAGTTGCTGCGATCGTTGGAAATCTACAATCAAGATATACTCTGTTAATCTTCAATATTGCAGAATTGATATAAAAAAATGTCAAATGAAATGGTTTGAACTCTAAATCTAGTTTGCATCGGACAATGCCTATTTGGTTTGTTCGGAGGAAATTACGAGCCGTGTAAATTTTCTGCTTTCCTATATGCATGCAGCAGAACTATAATGGTAACGCGATTGTTCGGAATGGTAAATTTGTTCACTTATTGTTATTTGAAAATTCCTCAAAGTTGGTTATTATTGTTATTGGCTGGCAAAAATCTATATACTTGGATGAAGGTTGCTGCAGCATGTTGCAAACTGTAATGGACCGGTCCATTACGTATGGTACTAACAGTAGCAAGTACGGTGCTGCATAGTTAGTGGAGGGGGATGGTTTGGAAGCTCCATTGTCTTTCAAGATTATGCAATGGTCATGTTGATGAACACAATAGTTCATGTTCGAGGAAGGCAATTCGTTGAGGCAAGGAAATTATATGGCCACGTGACGACGAAGGACTACACTAAGAGGGTGTTTATATGGAGGCGAGCCAGCCCCGGGTACCTGGGCTAGCCCGCTTTGCCGAGATCGTGCTTGTGCTATTATTTCTTGTTTATTTTCATTTTGTGTTTATACGAGAGCCCAGCCTTGGGTAGCTTGGGTACCCGGGCTGGCTCACCTCCAGATAAACACCCCCTAATTAAACCCGAACGTTGGTGTTGGACGGACACTGCTTAATTATACAGATAATAGATGCGTTCAGTGACCTAGCTCAGTTATACGTTCAGGCTCTAACCCAACCCCCCCCCCCCCCCCCCCAACCCCAAAAGGAGGGTATAAAATACCCCGGCCCTTTTCAATGGCGGTAAACCTGCTAGTGGGTCAGGTTAGCGTATATGCTAGACGGAACACAATAGGGTTTTTATGGGGGTTATTTTGGCACGAACAGTGACCAAGAAAATCCCGCTCTGAGTTAAAAACGCTACTCGGTTGGATTAGCGTATATAGAAGTTAAACTGCTAGTTGGTTCATTTAAATCAATCTTTAAAAAGTCGCAGTGTGTTCTATAATCGCTCCTATAATTCACAATCCATGCAGTATTTTAGGAAAATCGTTTTTCCTTACTCATTCTGTCCCTGTATAACCCATGGTTCATCTTATTTACTTCCCTTCGCGTGTAAGGAATTTTCTCACGAGAAATTAGCATACCAACGACTGTTCTTTTGTTGAAAGACAAAACACGAGTCAAGGTTCATCGGTGCTGACTGTAGGGGTGCCAAGGAATACAAAACGCAATTATCAAACGATAATGTTGTGAAATGCAAAGAACTTTATTAATAACTCCTCCCTAGCAGGACAGATCTACCAACCGGATAAAATATATTTTGAACGATACAGCAACGAACGATAAGCTACTTGAAGAAGTCTGATTCGTTTTACGACATTTAATTATACGACATTACTGATCAAAAATGGCCGTACGTGAGCAATAAATAATTCAACCAGCAAATGAATCAACGGAGTCAATGTAATGCTCTGAGATAAGTCACCTTATTTCAGTAGCCCAAAAGGTACGCAAAACCATGAGATATTTTATTATAGTACGTCTAAAATATGTATTATTACAGCTTAAACGCGCGAATTGTTAACGAGTATACATATACGTAAATCGTCTATAATCTAAATTAACATCGAATTGCTTGAGGGGCCATTTATATACACTAGTCAGTTGGATTGATCTGAAGTCGATCCAAGTTGAAAGCGATCTGAGTCTGAAGGCTCGAATACAAACAGGGATCGACCTGAGATCGGTCTAAACCAATGTGAACGCTTTCTTCAAGTAAACCTGGATTGATTGAATTTGAATCGATTATACTGTAAGTGGCCTCATGTAACCTTTCCGTTCAAGAGAAGCGACTTAAAAGTTGTTCTATACTGTTTGTTAGTTTGTTTTAAGTAAAAAATTAGTTTCCTTCTTATTACTTAAGCACAAATTTAACAATCTCAAGCTTAATCTCCCTAGTAACAATTAATTACCATCATACAACAACAACAACAACAACAACAACAACAACAACAACAACAACAACAAAGGATATCGAAGTAGCGAACAAACTAGGCAATCAATGCAATCCTATATATAGGCAATTCTACGACAGTATAGTTCTTTTACAGTATATGCACAAGTTTCACCATAATTATACGATATACTGAAACAAAATATTCCTTATGGTTTTTATTCTAATGTAATTTTACCATATTGGGATGTTTTTTGAATTTTGGTATAAGTTTCAACACACAACCTTTTAAAAGAAAATACAAAACATGCCTTACCGCTATATTCAATTCAATTGAGTACTTATATAGAACTATATAGTCTATATTACATGATAAAGTAGAAGTATTATCCCCGAGCCCGGGCGTAGGGCCGAAGGCCCGGAGCCCGGTGAGGGTGCTAATCTCGACATGCGTGTAGTCCACTTTACACGCGTGGAGAAAAAGCGAGGGAGACGAAATCTGGGAAATAGTTTATATTTAACAGTTATACCATGAGCTCGAGTTGTATATGAGCTCATAGCCAACGAGGCGCTTCGCCGAGTTGGCTATTAGTTCGTATACAACGAGAGCGAATGGTATAACTGTTTTATTATATAGCCAAGCACTGTACAAGAGACAAAATTACAGCGGAATGTTTGAAACAACAAACTTCCGGCATAGGCAACTAATACTTCCGCCATGCGTAATGATGCATTCACATAGAGTTTCTCGCTGAGCTGTTCGGTAAACAGCTTCGAAATATTGTATAAATGTTGCTCGAGAGGCAAAAAATGTGTTAAGCAGATCAACAAAAAAGATTAAAAGGTACATTTATGAAGTCAAAAGGTGGGTCAGTTGTTTATATTAGCGTTGCTGTCGTGAAAAAGGTTTTGATTTCATGCAAAAATGAAACTGAAACACCTTCGGCAGTGAAACTAAATTACTTAGTTGGTTGTTTTTGAAAAAGAACATGCTTTTTACTACTCCAAATACTTATCTAAATTTAAAAAGTCTCTTTACTGGTGATCGCCTACGAAATGTGTGTTGTAAGCTTGATTTTAACCGTGAGTTTCTTTGTTTGGCAACAAACTAATACTGTCAACCCGTTAATTTAGTCGGGTTTTTGAAGTAAAAAGACGTAATTTTTAGGTGAATTTTACCATTTAACATGCTAAATTGTGTATTTGTTAATGTATTTTTACACAATGTTGTTTTTTTATACATTGGTTTGAGGGTGTTGATGTTTTTCTGTATAAAAATCCGTCAATTTCAACTCTTTTCGGCAGTTTAAAAAAACATGCCGCCATCTTGTTTTTCCTCTACTACACACGTAAAAACGCGCAAGCTGTTACAGACCTGCAAGCAAGTTGTTACAAGGCTGTTCAACAGGCTGTCACCGTCATGTGTTCGCACTGGCTGTCCCAGTCTTGTTAACATGTCTGTAGCAGGCTGTTGACAACTTGTAACAAGGCTGATGACTCCAACAGGCTGATGACAAGTTGTTCCAACAACCTGTTACCGCTCTGCACTCAACAAGTTGTTAACAGGTTGATGCTAACAAGGTTGTAGCAGCTTCTTGAATGAACAGCATTGTTACAACCTGTTAACAGCCTTGCTACGGACCTGTTGCGAACACATCCTGTTGACAAGCTGTGAGATTTTTACGTGTGTAGTAGGATATGAGCTGATAGCCTGGTAGTAGGGAACCAATCAGATTACGCAAAAGCTCATATCCGATAGCATGCTATATAATAAATATATATATATATATATATATATGTATGGCACGGTGTCACGCGGTAAGAATAGTTGAATACTGGTGACTAGCGACGAAGAAAGCTATAAACTCTCAAACAAATAGTGTTTTGCTTTCGTTTATTTAAACGAAACGAAATGAAATGGAGCACGAAGAAAAGGATACAAACAACCCGTTTAATATATCTTGAAGAGAAACCAGAGAACTTGAAGAAACCAAACGCCGTATGGTAAACAAAAACTCGATCTGCAGTGTTCGTAGCCCTGGCTTGTACTAGTCACTCCGTGAGTCCATGGTCAAATCATTTTAAAGTGGTTAACCATAGGTAGCCCAAAAATCCGTGTAGAGCCCCATTCCCCTACTAGCTGTCGCGCGCCGCAAGGCCCCTTGCAATGATTACATCATATTATATAGAAATACATAAGGTTGGCAAGTAATTCATGGTTTACGAACAAACTACTTGAACAAATGGGAAAATACTTGGTACACCGTGATGAAAACTGACAAAAAACTAACGATACATTAAACCTGGATAATTTTACTATCTTGTCACAAACAAATTTCGTTTCAAAACAGCCGGGAAAGAGGTAAAATAGACACAAATCTGTGAAATTTTGTTGAAGATTTCCCTGTCTCTATGCGGGATGCCACAGGTCGACGTATTCGTCATTTTTTTAAAGCAGCAATAGTAAGCCTATTGGTCAATAAAATACACAAACTATGACGTCCCTGGAGGGAAAAAAAGAGCTACAGGGGGGTTAATCAGCACAAAATAAAAAGTGGAAAACTTGGCGGGATTGTTGGCGGTGATACGTGAAAGAAAGATACCCAACGTCGGCCGACGGTGAAATTTATTTATAGTTTTTATTTATAATTAAGCCTAAAGTAAAGGACTTTTTAAACCGAAAAGATGTGATAAAGGAAACTCAAAACGATTTTGTTCTGGTACATATGAAAATAGATATTTTTAAAATTATGTTTTTAAAAGATAAACAAAGACGAAATACCGTCAAAAGAAATTGCCAAAGCCAACAAAGGCAATGTACATTTAGCATTTACTTTTTATCTAAATAAACTATTAATAAGCTTACTGTTTATCGATAAAAACACAAAATTCCGTCAAAATAAATTGCTCTACATTCATTTTTAATGCTTTAACGAAAAGAAAAACAAGCTTTCTTTGTTTTCCGAAAACAGTCTACTTATTAAGATAAACAAAAAGCAAAGCCGAAGGTCCATCTGTGATGGAAAAGGAGAAGCCAAAGGGATTTTGCAATAATGTCAACGCTTTTTTCTGGTACTGTTTGCATGCATATGATATTCTTTAAAAGTGAAAGACCCACATTACTGAACTGGTTATTTGCAAATGTTTATACCGCCGTATATAATTTGTTATATTTGAAAACAAAAACAGCCAGCGCTTCTCACAACGCAATTAAGAACAAACTAGATCCCAAGGATAGTGCAAAGTTTCTAGTCAAAGATAATAACGATTTTTGCCACGTGTAAGGACAGAGCTGCCACCCCCGCAACCTGCCAGCCCATTTTTCTAAAGCAAAGCCCAATAATAAAATAATACAAGCCAAAATTCAGACAAACAACCCAAAATAGAATCTCGAGGGATTCTTAAAGAGTCATTTTCTCTTGTGAAGAACGCAAAAAAAATTGTGCCCTTCGCTATTGTTTTCCAGTCTGTTTAATAACATCAAGATCTTTTTGAACTCCTTGAAATTTTTGCATAAAAAGCTTGGCGCAAGAATTGCGATAATAATACGTATCGTGTGATGTGCAGTCGATCCAGATCAAAATTGACTAAAATCTGCCAAGTGGATGTAAAGATACATAAGCTTTTGTTGCCTTTACAAATAACGATCGTCTGATGATTATGTTGCCAGCTTCACGTTATTAGACTTGCGAATCGTCTGCACAATCACGCGCTAAGTTCACGCAGGTGCAGATACATGTAGAACTTAAACATTCATGTTTAATATATGGCCAGGGTTCTCCGTACAGTTGTTTATTGAACGCCAAATCAAAATGCGAAGACAGTCTACAATCTCCAGTATACAGAATTTGTTATTGAGCTGACCTGCAAAACTGCTCGAGCGCCACTCGTGTAAAATATAACAGACACGAACCAACAACACTCTACAAACCGATTCACAACATCGTCAACATGCCAAACCATATTAAAGTTGAATAGAAAGCTTTTAATATTTATTCGCACCTTCCGCTAGGCAGACAATAAATCCTTTCGTCCAGACCACATTTAATTAGCCATGCAGCTAAGCCTAGAAAGTCGTTGTTTCGAGAAGAAAATTGATCGCTCCTTTGCGTTTCTCCGCCATTATTGTATTCGCCAGTTGCAAACAAAACCACGCGTGCGCAGTGCTATTCTAATACATTCCGGGGGGAAACTTCTTTCATTCGATATAGGATTTTACGTCTTTCAAGAAATACTCATAGAATCATAGCTAACCTACAAACCTGTCTGTTATCGCTCTTTAGGACTTGCGAGCTTTAAGCGACATAAATATTTGTTGTATATGAAAGACTGATACTAATGTTTCACATTTGCACTGGTTTTTCAACTACGACAAGTATATGTATGTCGTTAAACCTGGTAAGTTTACCCCCCCGGAAAGTTAACACGCTGTATCGTGTGAATTTTCGCCACTCATCACAATACTGCAAAGTGAAACTTTGCACTAAAAACCAATCAGTTTCAGACGAGTTTGCCTCAGTACGAAATCTATCGTACAAACAGTTAAGACGACCAAAAAATTACAATGTCATCTCCAAAAAAAGACGTTTTAATCACTGTTTAAGTATTTTAAGCATGAATAGACAACACTGTAAAAAAAAAACAAGGGAAGGGAAAAGCAAGGTACCGCAATAAACACCGAATAATATTGACCTAAAAGCCCGCTCATCCAAAACGCAAGTCAAGCTTATATATGACTATTCTATAAAGGCCATGTGCAGGGAAAGTAACTCGATCGTTACAAGAGAACTGACTTACCTGAATAAATATGTCGTTTGGTCGGTAGGTTATAAATGCTTTCACACGCAAACGTGGTGCAACTGGTGAAGCTGGAGCTGCTGCAATGGTTCTATAAGTCCACACTGGAAAATATAAGTTAAAGATCTAAAACGTGAAGCCAAAAGGCAAAACTGCCATAAAAACACCACAGGCATTCTCGAAGTTTTATTCAAAACTGCATGTCAGTCTGACGAGCAAGTCAAGTAAGAAGACAAAAGAGTTTCTAATCATAAACGTACAAAATCAATGGTCTGCAACGAAAAAGGAAAAAGAACGTTACCAACGTTCGAAACGGCTGTCATCCATGGCAGTCGTCAAAGCTCAAAAACATCTTATTAAAATCAAAAGAGAAACGAGAACAATTTGAATTTGTGATAACTATACCTTAAAAAATCCCTATATTAACGGAAATCGTAAACGTTTTAAGGCCAATGCTGCTCCAAGCATGCTTCTTCTATCGTTGCTCGACTATTCCATTTTGTCAACTGCCAAACAAACGGAAAACCTGTTAACTATAGATTTGGTAGACTTGCCACAAGTCGAGCAACGATAGAAGAAGCATGCTTGGAGCAGCATTGGCCTTAAAACGTTTACGATTTCCGTTAATATAGGGATTTTTTAAGGTATAGTTATCACAAATTCAAATTGTTCTCGTTTCTCTTTTGATTTTAATAAGATGTTTTTGAGCTTTGACGACTGCCATGGATGACAGCCGTTTCGAACGTTGGTAACGTTCTTTTTCCTTTTTCGTTGCAGACCATTGATTTTGTACGTTTATGGATTAGAAACTCTTTTGTCTTCTTACTTGACTTGCTCGTCAGACTGACATGCAGTTTTGAATAAAACTTCGAGAATGCCTGTGGTGTTTTTATGGCAGTTTTGCCTTTTGGCTTCACGTTTTAGATCTTTAACTTATATTTTCCAGTGTGGACTTATAGAACCATTGCAGCAGCTCCAGCTTCACCAGTTGCACCACGTTTGCGTGTGAAAGCATTTATAACCTACCGACCAAACGACATATTTATTCAGGTAAGTCAGTTCTCTTGTAACGATCGAGTTACTTTCCCTGCACATGGCCTTTATAGAATAGTCATATATAAGCTTGACTTGCGTTTTGGATGAGCGGGCTTTTAGGTCAATATTATTCGGTGTTTATTGCGGTACCTTGCTTTCCCTTCCCTTGTTTTTTTTTACAGTGTTGTCTATTCATGCTTAAAATACTTAAACAGTGATTAAAACGTCTTTTTTTGGAGATGACATTGTAATTTTTTGGTAGTCTTAACTGTTTGTACGATAGATTTCGTACTGAGGCAAACTCGTCTGAAACTGATTGGTTTTTTGTTCTTAATTGCGTTGTGAGAAGCGCTGGCTGTTTTTGTTTTCAAATATAACAAATTATATACGGCGGTATAAACATTTGCAAATAACCAGTTCAGTAATGTGGGTCTTTCACTTTTAAAGAATATCATATGCATGCAAACAGTACCAGAAAAAAGCGTTGACATTATTGCAAAATCCCTTTGGCTTCTCCTTTTCCATCACAGATGGACCTTCGGCTTTGCTTTTTGTTTATCTTAATAAGTAGACTGTTTTCGGAAAACAAAGAAAGCTTGTTTTTCCTTTTCGTTAAAGCATTAAAAATGAATGTAGAGCAATTTATTTTGACGGAATTTTGTGTTTTTATCGATAAACAGTAAGCTTATTAATAGTTTATTTAGATAAAAAGGTAAATGCTAAATGTACATTGCCTTTGTTGGCTTTGGCAATTTCTTTTGACGGTATTTCGTCTTTGTTTATCTTTTAAAAACATAATTTTAAAAATATCTATTTTCATATGTACCAGAACAAAATCGTTTCGAGTTTCCTTTATCACATCTTTTCGGTTTAAAAAGTCCTTTACTTTAGGCTTAATTATAAATAAAAACTATAAATAAATTTCACCGTCGGCCGACGTCGGGTATCTTTCTTTCACGTATAACCGCCAACAATCCCGCCAAGTTTTCCACTTTTTATTTTGTGCTGATTAACCCCCCTGTAGCTCTTTTTTCCCCTCCAGGGACGTCATAGTTTGTGTATTTTATTGACCAATAGGCTTACTATTGCTGCTTTAAAAAAATGACGAATACGTCGACCTGTGGCATCCCGCATAGAGACAGGGAAATCTTCAACAAAATTTCACAGATTTGTGTCTATTTTACCTCTTTCCCGGCTGTTTTGAAACGAAATTTGTTTGTGACAAGATAGTAAAATTATCCAGGTTTAATGTATCGTTAGTTTTTTGTCAGTTTTCATCACGGTGTACCAAGTATTTTCCCATTTGTTCAAGTAGTTTGTTCGTAAACCATGAATTACTTGCCAACCTTATGTATTTCTATATAATATGATGTAATCATTGCAAGGGGCCTTGCGGCGCGCGACAGCTAGTAGGGGAATGGGGCTCTACACGGATTTTTGGGCTACCTATGGGTTAACGGTAGGATTCTTGTTGTTTTCAAGTTTTGGCTTAACCTAAACAATATTCAGCTTCACGTTTTCGTGCTTTCCCTTTGCTCGTCCAAACCATAAGTCAGCATAACTAAAGCTAACTTAAAACACTACCTTTAAGGCTTATATTAACCGTGAAGGACGTGCATGCACTTTTTATTATTAAAAATACTCATGGGCTTTGTCGGTTTTCTTGGCAGTGTTTCGACTGAAACGTTGTCTTTTGAATTCTTCTTTCTGGAATCCGATTCTACTGAATTGTTTTTATCTCAGACTCTATTATAAATGTAATTTTTGAGCTGTTAATTACTTTTAATTCTGCCTTTGCAAAATGTACATGCATAGAGAAGCCATTTAAAGGCTTGCTAAAATTAATCCCTTTTGAAACCTCCTAAAAACAATATATTTTTTACAACCAGAATTTAATAATGAAATCTAAATTTTGCTTTGATATGTTCAACTTTCATTAAATGATTTAAATCAGTTTTGTAGTCCTATCGACCTATCCATAAATTGTATAATTTAATATCCCAAGGATTTAATATCATTTGTTTTTATATCTATTTGTTTTTGTATTGGCTGTATATTAGGAGTGCTTATTTTAATCAGGGGGTGGGTGGGTGTTTTAAAAAAGCATGTAAAAGCGGGCGAGGGGTTGTTGCATTCATGTATTTCTAGTTAATTGTAAGAAGTGCCATGCAGTGGTAGACCCGAAAGATTGCGCTATTCCAACCGCTCCACACTTCTATTTTAGACCAAGTAACTTAATATAATCTTATTTATTTATACTATATACAGAAACTATTGCTTTCATATGTGTCGCTAAAAAGAGTGTGAAATAGATTAGTATTGCAAAGTGACAGCCTACATTAATGTAATACGACTATGGCCTTAACCCCTCACTCCGTATCGTTCGTTTTCAACCGATGCGGACTATGGAATTTTACTAACGCCAGACGATTTTACTCGTCAAGGAAAGAACTGCTAATTAGGAAAGGGTTAAACCTGCAACTCTAATAATTGAGTTGTGAGAACGGCTAAAGTACTGTACGAATATAATGGATTAATGGCAAAAATACTATACGATATATTTGCTAGTACTAGTAACAATGAGTCCACATACAAATATTTTTTCATTCTGCTTGTACGATACCAGATATTACTTTTCGTAAAGTTGATTCACTTATATAATTAGCACCAACTTCTGTAGTTAGTCCGCAACAGTTCAATCATTATTATTATTATAATATTTATTATTATTATTATTATTATTACTATTATTCAGTTATATTCGTCTAAAACAACTTAATTAAGCAAATCAAGGAAGAGTATATAAAAAATTCTGTTTTTTGTCTCATCTCTCTTCTATACATATAAAATCCCAATATATAACCACAACATTCATCGTTATTGCGGTCTGGCTATAATGGTAGATTTCCAAAGTGCAAACCTAAATCTTGCATTTATCAACAAGATGCCAAATAACTCAAGATAAATTTATGGATACATCAAGTTTATTTCTATTTTTTGAGCTAATTTTAGCTTGTTCACCAAAAAAGAAAAAAACACACTTTATGTAAGAGTTATATATAGGCTTCGCCCTCACAACTACATTTTAATTTCAAAGAAACATGACATGTGAAGTCAACGGATCCATGACTTTGGCGTCAAATGCTGCGGGAGATATTACCATGGAAATTAGTGAAGAAGTTGCAACGTTTGACGTTGCTTGTGCCTTCTTGTGCCTTGGAACTGTCCGTTTCCATCACTGCATGCAGGCAGTATTTTTAGAAGAACAGTTGAATGTTTTTGCTTGTAGTCTAGAATTGTTTAACCTGTAACAGTCAAATTCCGACAATCGGGTATTTGAGTAGATTTACGTTGCGCGCCGCGGGAAAATCGGAGGCACAACATTTGCGTTCGACATCGTTGTTATCGTGGTTGTGCGCCATTGGTCGTTGTTTCTATTAGATAGTAAATTACAATTTTAGTTCTTCCGAAATTACCATCACAAATGCGAACTACTTAGCCCCAAAACTAAAATCAAATGGCAGACGTTGTAATCTAACTCTGGGTCACAGTGTCCGAGTTTTTCACTATGGCAATATGGCGTTATATCTCCCGTTGATTTAAAATTACGCATGTGATAAATCACACATCTACAGTCTAATTGTGATATATTGATCTACCACCTTTTGAATGCGCTGGTCAACCATCAGTTACACCGTGCTGCAATATATGCCGTAAAATCAACACCTATAGGTCTTAGCTGTAAATGGAGGACCCCACCAGCTTGCTGAAAAACTTATCCTCCTTAAATAAAGAATAGTAATAATAACAATAATATAGGCTATAGGTTTCCGACTTTAAATTCTTTTCTTTAATACTTTATAGAAATCATAGCAAGAAAAACAAGCTATTCGAAAGGTCTTTCAAGCAAGAATTTATTATGGAGATAATCGTTTTTGTAGTGATCTTTGTGACTCTGGCTATTTCATTTAGTACCGCAGCTTCAAATAACACGCTTCAGTTACCACTAACAATTAATCCGCTTTTGCAGCCCGCGGTGGGAAGAGGACAATTAACAAACTTTTTCTTCGTTGAGAACAAAGATTTTTTTTCTGAGATCACGTTCAGCGACATAATGAACAAACTCGGACATAAGCCAAACGATGAGGCCAGAAAAAGTATTGAGGCACTCGTTATATTAGCAGCTGCAGCAAAAGAAGATGGTTTGAATCGTAGTGATTTTGAATTCTTACAAACAAGCAAGTGGTCAATTAATATCTCGGTGCAAGAACTTGCAGCTGTATCAAATATTACATTACCTATCGATGATAAGGTAACAGTAATCTCAATTCAAGAAGCAATGTTTAGAGTTCTAGAAAAAATATTTCAGTTTACAACGGAAGAAGTTGTGGAAAAGTTGAACAAGTAAAAAACGGTGATTTATTCAGATTTGGAACCTGGCTGGATAGATGTTGTGCGTTTCATCACGGAAAAGAATATTGAGGGTTTAGGAAAAAACTATACGATTCCACCTGTTTGCATCGCCGAATCACTCAACATGTCTCTAGTAAAACTTTACAACTCAACTTTACTACAGCTTGAAGATATTCTTAAGAATAAAATTGACATCATGATAGGTTGGTAAAAAGTTAGTTAGCCCAATAACAAAAACTGTCAAAATGACGATCATTCTTTGTTTCTCTGCCGTTTATAATACCAGGCACGCCAACATGACGGACAAACGTTTCATTAACCGCCTACATGCATTCACGCCTTTGAAGATATTTTCTGCTAAGGAAACCAACACGTCAGACAGAAACAAAAATGTCTTGTGCAACAATCGAGCACATTAATAAGCCATTTGCACAATGACGTAAAATAGCGTTGGGTGACTACAACTACCAGAATGCTTTGCTAGGATCCAAGTCGGCTGATAAATGAAGCATACTGGCAAAGCATTCTGGTAGTTGTAGTCACCCAACGCTATTTTACGTCATCGTGCAAATTATCATTACCCGTCATCGGGCTAATTATATAACAATTAAAACATTTAAAATTCTTCGTTTAAATCGAACGTCTCGGTATAAAGAAAGCATATCTTATTCAGAAAAATGCTTTTCTCATCGGAAATTATCATTAACATTTTAACAATTCATTTTTTATTTTGTGATCGTCTTTTCATGTACATCAAAGATTATTATTAAATATTATAAATGCTATATCCTACGGATGTTTACACTCACATGATCGGTGCCTGGTGGAAACAATCGTTTAAATCAGGCATTTTCCATGAAACTAATATTTGTGATCCTCCAAAACTTGTTTCATGTACTTTCAGTCTGACATTTTTATTCGCTAGATTAGCATATAGGACCTAATATTATAATGCTGGACGATCCTACACGTTTTTCACTCACATGATCGGTGGCCCCATTGGGGTGGTGAAACAATAACGAAATGTTTGAACTAATATTAAAGTTAAATTCCCATAGGATAAAGATAGTGGTGGACCAATTATATGGCCGCCATTTTATTGTTTCGGTGCACCAATATCCGCTGTGCATCAGATGAAAACCCCAAAATAGAGTAATGTCATATCGATCCGATCGAACTTGCATGAGTATATGATTAAACATGCATCAGTTCTAGACTTAAAAAAGTTAAAGCGGCAGATAGAAAGCCCTTCGTAGTTTGAACGTTGTGATTTTAATTTGTTGTGTGTTCTTTTGTCAATATATCCTATTGCTCGACCTAATCCTAAGCTTATCTTACAATAATCCTTTATTTTAGAAATAACAGTTATTGATATATCGTATCCTAGTTTAAAATTTTATATGGGAAGGCAACTAATAATTTGATCTTTATTTCTATTTGAAATACAGAGGCAGTTGAACGGCTAAGTGAATGTTCCGCGTTTGCAGGTATGTACAAAAATGTGGTGTTGCCAACATAAATATGTCAGTATAACATTTATGAAAAATTCCATTCGTTTAGACGTACTTAAGAGGGTCTGTTTTGAAGTGCTTGCACTTAGTTCCGTGGTTTAACCCATTCCTGTCCAGAGTTAAAAAATCGTCTGTCATTCGCCAGAATCGAATACCAAGTACCTATGGAGATTGAAGACAGGAAAGAGTTAGAGAGATTGTTCATAACTCATTCCTGTCCAGAGCTTTCCCCAGAGATGAAATAGAATACTAAGTATACCTATTCGCACAGAAAGAGTTAGGGTCCGTTTACAAGGAGGTAGGGTTACCCAAGCACTCGGGTTTACAAGCAAAATTTCACAGGTATAGGGTCACCCTACTGCCCGGGTCAACTTTATTAGACGTGGTTACCAAGCACTAACAACAAGAAGGGAAGAAGCCTGTCCCGGGTAGGCGAGTTATCCCCACCAAACGCGTTTACAAGGACAAAACATAACCCGGCTACTAGGGTTACCCCCTAGAGGCGTGATAGACCTACCATAGCACCCGAGTTACTCTAGCATCCTTGTAAACACGACAAACAAAAAAAACAAGAGAGTTACCTCCTTGTAAACAGACCCTGAATGCTTTGTTTCCTGCTTGCATTATCTTGTATGCCCAAGACATCTGGTGTTAGCCAGAGTAAGATAATAAAAGTTCACTTTGGCGCTACTCGAGAAAGAAAGAGTTTATAATCATAAAAGATCTTATCCAAAGTAGTGTTATACGTGTAAAAAATCATCTTACATAATGGTTTAAACTTTTTTTTAGGTTTCACAACAAGTCTATCTTTATCAACTCACCCGACAGTCTCGAGTAGCTGGGTAATTAATATTAGTACATCTACGACCTTCAATAAAAGAAAACAAATGCTTGAAATATCACCCTCCACGCTAGTGATTATACAAACCGAAACAATATCCAAAACTCTCAGTTCAAGTGATTCAGCACCAAACACAACCGTCACACAAGTTATCTACCCGAAGAATAGCATGAAGAACACGGTTTTCACCACCAGTACAATTAACCCAGAGACGTCTAAATTTACCACTCCAATCATTTCAAATATGGACGTCACTTTGTGGCCGTCTGCAGCGGTACAGAATCAGTCAACAGATGCTCTTTTAGCCCAATCTACACCGATATCAACTCTAAAAGAAAAAACATTTTCAACTAATCACCATTTTTCGCCGTCAACAACCGCCACTAAATACTTTCTAAGCGAACTCTCTACAATTCCCATATCTACCTCAAATTTCCTTCGCGCTACAAATAACACACTTCAGTTACCACTAACAATTAATCCGCTTTTGCAGCCTGCGGTGGGAAGAGGAGATTTAACAAACTTTTTCTTAGTTGAGAACAAAGAATTTTTATCTGAGATCACGTTCAGCGACATAATGAACAAACTCGGACATAAGCCAAATGTCGACGCCATAAAAAGTATTGAGGCACTCATTATATTAGCAGCTGCAGCAAAAGAAGATGGTTTGAATCGTAGTGATTTTGAATTCTTACAAACAAGCAAGTGGTCAATTAATATTTCGGTGCAAGAACTTGCAGCTGTATCAAATATTACATTACCTATCGATGATAGGATAACAGTAATCTCAATTCAAGAAGCAATGTTTAGAGTTCTAGAAAAAAGATTTCAGTTTACAACGGAAGAAGTTGTGGAAAAGTTGAACAAGTCAAAAACGGTGATTTACTCAGATTTGGAACCTGGCTGGATAGATGTTGTGCGTTTCATCACGGATAAGAATATTGAGGGTTTAGGAAAAAACTATACTATTCCGCCTGTTTGCATCGCCGAATCACTCAACATGTCTCTAGCAAAACTTTACAACTCAACTTTACTACAGCTTGAAGATATTCTTAAGAATAAAATTGACATCATGAAAGGTTGGTAAAAAGTTAGTTAGCCCAATAACAAAAACTGTCAAAATGATGATCATTCTTTGTTTCTTTGCCGTTTATACCAGGCACGCCAACATGACGGACAAACGTTTCATTAACCGCCTACATCCAACATGCATCGGACAAACGTTTCCATTAACCGTCTACATGCATTCACGCCTTTGAAGATATTTCCGCTAAGGAAACCAACACGTCAGACAGAAACAAAAATGTCTTCTGCAACAATCGAGCACATTAATTATATAACAATTAAAGCATTTAAAATTCGTATTCGTGGGTTAAATGGGAACCTCTTATTTGGTAACAAAGCATATCTTTATTCAGAAATTTTTTTTCTCTTAAACTAGGATCATTCCGGAAAATCATTAATTTAACAATGTCAGGCATTTTCCATGACTTTTGTGATCCTCCAAAACTTGTTTCATGTACTTTTCTGACATTTTTATTCGCTAGATTAGCATATAGGACCTAATATTAAAATGCTTGACGATCCTATGGATCGTTTTCACTCACATGATCGGTGGCCCCATTGGGGTGGTGAAACAATACGAAATGTTTGAACTAATAATAAAGTTAAATTCCCATAGGATAAAGATAGTGGACCAATTGATATGGCCGCCATTTTATTGTTTCGGTGCACCAATATGGCCGCTGTGCATCAGATGAAACCCCAAAATAGAGAAATGTCATAATCGATCGAACTTGCATGAGTATATGATTAAACATGCATCAGTTCTAGACTTAAAAAGTTAAAGCGGCAGATAGAAGCTTCGTAGTTTGAACGTGTGATTTAATTTGTTGTGTTCTTTTGTCAATATATCCTAAACCTTGCTCGACCTAATCCTAAGCTTATCTTACAATAATCCTTTATTTTAGAAATAACAGTTATTGATATATCGTATCCTAGTTTAAAATTTTATATGGGAAGGCAACTAATAATTTGATCTTTATTTCTATTTGAAATACAGAGGCAGTTGAACGGCTAAGCGAATGTTCTGCGTTTGCAGGTATGTACAACAATGTGGTGTTGCCAACATAAATATGTCAGTATAACATTTATATGAAAAATTCCATTCGTTTAGACGTACTTAAAACAGCACACTATATAAGTAATACTAAAAGTACACTAGTGCGGGTTTTATTGATTTAAAGATATCGAATAAAATAAATTTATTGCAAATTATGCATGACCATGAATTATTTTAAATATAGTAAAAATCACGAGCTCCCCGAATAATAGAAACGCCATTTTATAAACGGACCGGACCGGAAGAGGGTCTGTTTTGAAGTGTTTGCCCTTAGTTCCGTGGTTTAACCCATTCCTGTCCAGAGTTAAAAAATCGTCTGTCATTCGCCAGAATCGAATACTAAGAACCTATGGAGATTGGAGACAGGAAAGAGTTAGAGAGATTGTTCATAACTCATTCCTGTCCAGATCTTTCCCCAGAGATGAAATAGAATACTAAGTATACCTATTCGCACAGCAAGAGTTAGGGTCCGTTTACAAGGAGGTAGGGTTACCCAAGCGCTCGGGTTTACAAGCAAAATTTCACAGGTATAGGGTCACCCTGCTGCCCGGGTCAACTTTATTAGACGTGGCTACCAAGCACTAACAACAAGAAGGGAAAAAGCCTGGAACTAGTAAAAAGTTGTCGCAGGTAGGCGAGTTATCCCTACCAAACGCGTTTACAAGGACAAACATAACCCGGCTACTAGGGTTACTAGATATAGACTTACTATAGACTTACCATAGCACCTGAGTTACTCTAGCATCCTTGTAAACACGACAAACAAAAAAAAACAAGAGATGTTACCTCCTTGTAAACAGGCCCTGAATGCTTTGTTTCCTGCTTGCATTATCTTGTATGCCCAAGACATCTGGTGTTAGCCAGAGTAAGATAATAAAAGTTCACTTTGGTGCTACTCGAGAAAGAAAGAGTTTATAATCATAAAATATCTTATCCAAAGTAGTGCTACACGTGTAAAAAATCATCTTACATAATGGTTTAAACTTTTTTTTAGGTTTCACAACAAGTCTATCTTTATCAACTCACCCGACGGTCTCGAGTAGCTGGGTAATTAATAGTAGTACATCTACGACCATCAATAAAACAAAACAAATGCTTGAACTATCACCCTCCACGCTAGTGATTATACAAACCGAAACAATATCCAAAACTCTCAGTTTAAGTGATTCAGCACCAAACACAACCGTCACACAAGTTATCTACCCGAAGAATAGCATGAAGAACACGGTTTTCACCACCAGTACAATTAACCCAGAGATGTCTAAATTTACCACTCCAATCATTTCAAATATGGACGTCACTTTGTGGCCGTCTGCAGCGGTACAGAATCAGTCAACAGATGCTCTTTTAGCCCAATCTACACCGATATCAACTCTAAAAGAAAAAACATTTTCATCTAATCACCATTTTTCGCCGTCAACAACCGCCACTAAATACTTTCTAAGCGAACTCTCTACAATTCCCATATCTACCTCAAATTTCCTTCGCGCTACAAATAACACACTTCAGTTACCACTAACAATTAATCCGCTTTTGCAGCCTGCAGTGGATAGAACAGATTTAACAAACGCTTTCCTCCTTATGAACAAAGAGTTTTTTTCCGAGGTCACGTTCAGCGACATTATTATCCATCTCGGATATAAGCCAAATATCGAGGCCAAAAAAAGTATTCAGGCAGCTGTTGTATTAGCAGCTGCAGCAAAAGAAGATGGTTTGAATCGTAGTGATTTTGAATTCTTACAAACAAGCAAGTGGTCAATTAATATCTCGGTGCAAGAACTTGCAGCTGTATCAAATGTTACATTACCTATCGATGATAGGATAACAGTAATCTCAATTCAAGAAGCAATGTTTAGAGTTCTAGAAAAAAGATTTCAGTTTACAACGGAAGAAGTTGTGGAAAAGTTGAACAAGTCAAAAACGGTGATTTACTCAGATTTGGAACCTGGCTGGATAGATGTTGTGCGTTTCATCACGGAAAAGAATATTGAGGGTTTAGGAAAAAACTATACGATTCCACCTGTTTGCATCGCCGAATCACTCAACATGTCTCTAGCAAAACTTTACAACTCAACTTTACTACAGCTTGAAGATATTCTTAAGAATAAAATTGACATCATGAAAGGTTGGTAAAAAGTTAGTTAGCCCAATAACAAAAACTGTCAAAATGACGATTATGCTTTGTTTCTCTGCCGTTTATACCAGGCACGCCAACATGCATTGGACAAACGTTGCCATTAACCGTCTACATGCATTCACGCGCCTTTGAAGATATTTTCCGCTAAGGAAACCAACACGTCAGACAGAAACAAAAATGTCTTGTGGAACAATCGAGCACATTAATTATATAACAATTAAAGCATTTAAAACTCGTATTCGTGGGTTAAATGGAACCTCGTCTTATTTGGTAACAAAGCATATCTTTATTCAGAAATTTTTTTTCTCTTAAACTAGGATCATTCCGGAAAATCATTAATTTAACAATGTCAGGCATTTTCCATGACTTTTGTGATCCTCCAAAACTTGTTTCATGTACTTTTCTGACATTTTTATTCGCTAGATTAGCATATAGGACCTAATATTAAAATGCTTGACGATCCTATGGATCGTTTTCACTCACATGATCGGTGGCCCCGTTGGGGTGGTGAAACAATACGAAATGTTTGAACTAATAATAAAGTTAAAATTCCCATAGGATAAAGATAGTGGACCAATTGATATGGCGGCCATTTCATTGTTTCGGTGCACCAATATATATGGCCGCTGTGCGTCAGATGGAAACCAAAAATAGAGTAATGGTCATAATCATAGTCCCTAGAATTATATTGTCTGGAGACGCGGCGAACATCAAAGCGGTTAACAATGAGCTACAATTTAGGTTGAGGGTGGCAAATAAGGTGCACAATCTTTTGTTTTATGTTCATTAATATTTATAAAGCAACGCTGCTATTAAGTTGATTGCTTCATTATACCAAAAACACAGGTGTTCAGCAAGCGCGTTAAGGTGAAATAAGATGCACAAACGTGAATAAAAACCTAGAACAAAGCCTTTGGCCGCATTTCCAGACAATTTATTTCTAGGGACTATATGTCATAATCGATCTAAGGGGCCGATTACATGAGGCGAGTTGGCCCGGTTAATCGAGTTGGCCCGGTTTACCGAGTTGGCCCACTTCGTATATTTATCGTCTCTTGCTTCAAACTTTCGATTACATGGCAACCGAGCTGGCCCGCCTTATCGAGCTAGCCCGCCTGATGTAATCGCAATATAAATCTCATCCCGGCTTACCGGGCCAACTAGAAAGGCTTACGGGGGCCGATAGAAGCTTCGTAGTTTGTACATGCGATTTAATTTGTTGTGTTCTTTTGCCAATATATCCTAAAAATTCCTCAACCTAATCCTGAGCTTAAATCTTACAATAATCCTTTATTTTAGAAATAGCAGTTAATATATCATATCTTTAGTATACCAATAGCCAGTATACGTGTGATGTTAGTTTAAATTTTTATATGGGAAGGCAACTAATAATTTGATCTTTATTTCTATTTGAAATACAGACGCAGTTGAACGGCTAAGTGAATGTACTGCGTTTGCAGGTATGTATTTTATTCACCTCTGGGGAAGTCCTCGGACAGGAATGAGTTAAGATGCAGGGTTCAGAATTTTTGAAACCTCTAGAAACCAATGCAGAAATAAATAATTAAATATGCAAAGTTTTACAATCGTAAAAAGTATAATGTTAATTAATCAAAATCTTACTAAAAATGCTAAGCTTTAAGATGTAGGGTTCAGAATTTATGAAACCCTAGAAACCAATACCGGAAAATAGCTAAATATGCAAAGTTTTACAATTGTAAAACTTTGCATAAAAAGGGTTCAGAAATTCTGAACCCTGTATAATGTTAATTCAACAAAATCTTACAAAAAATACCAAGCTTTAAGATGCAGGGTTCAGAATTTCTGAAACCTCTAGAAACCAATATACCGAAATAAATAGTTAAATATGCAAAGTTTACAATTGTAAAAAGAAATATTGTAAAACTTTGCATAAAAAGGGTTCAGAAACTCTCTGAACCCTTTTAACCCTGTATAATGTTAATTCAGCAAAATCTTACAAAAAATACCACGCTTTAAGATGCGGGGTTCAGAATTTCAGAAACCTCTAGAAAGCAAAACCGAAATAAATAGTTAAATATGCAAAGTTTACAATTGTAAAAAGGGTTCAGAATTTCTGAACCCTTTTTAAATATTGTAAAACTTTGCATAAAAAGGGTTCAGAAACTCTCTGAACCCTTTTAACCCTGTTAACCCTGTATAATGTTAATTCAGCAAAATCTTACAAAAAATATCAAGCTTTAAGATGCAGGGTTCAGAATTTCTGAAACCTCTAGAAAGCAAAACCGAAATAAATAGTTAAATATGCTTTACAATTCTAAAAAGGGAAATTCTGAACCATGTAAAATGTTAATTAATAAAGTATATGAAAGTATTCGACAGAGATGCTTCACCGTGTAATCGTGAAGATTCTCCCTCTGTCTCAGCATTTGGTTTTTTGAGTCCGTCTTCACCAAAATCACCGATGAATACCAAGTGTGCAATAAGTGAATAAGGAATGTCGAGTTGAAAAAGTCCTCGCCTATTATGGCAGATGGGTTTAGCGACACTGAATCCAGTTCTGATTACTTCTCGCCTAATAGACTTCCACTGAATGGTAAGGATATATATATATATATATATATATATATATATATATATATATATATATATATATATATATATATTTAGAACAATTATTATGGGACAATGAACTCGGGTGGAGAATAATGATATTAGGTGTTACTCCGAGTGACGAACCATACCGGGACAAGTAGAGAAAACTCTACTTGGCCCGGCTGGGATTCGAACCCGCGACCTTCGGTTTACTAGTCCGACGTTCTACCGACTGAGCTACAGGTCATGGTATCTGTTTCGAAAAAATATGAAATAACCCAGTAGTACTGGGTAATTTCATATTTCGTGTAGTCATTTTTCTAAAAAAACTTTGTCTAAGTCGAGAAAATCAAAGCTAAAGTTTATGTAAATCAAGAGGAATCTGTATCACATACACAGACACAGACACTCATTAAACATGGATATATAGTCTTTGTGTTTTCCTCATACAGAGGTGTGTTCTGTATCTGTAAATTAAGCTAAAGTTCATGTAAATCAAGAGGAATCTATAACACGGTATACAGACACTGATTAAACCTTAATTTCTTTTGAATTTTCCTCGTGCATTATTAACGAGTTTTAGAAATATTATATATATATATTTCTTAACACATTTGTTTAGGTCTGTCTTATTATAACGTCGCACAGATATAGACGATTTATATCTTATTGATTTCCATTTCGGTCGCATTTAGCACCATAAAATACTAACATATATAATACTAACTAATTTTTTGTAATTTAGAAAATGCCTCTTCAAGCACTGAATCTCGCAAAAAATGCTTCAGACTTTATACCGTCTCTTCCAAACAGACCGATTACAATGCTGAGCGATATTGATTTTGAAAATTCCTCGCCGATAGTGGCAATTGGGTTTAGCGACACCGAAAGTGAAGTCAGTTCTAATATGTCAACGTTACATTTGTTAAGCTTAGCATACACTAGTCGAGAAAGTTACGGAAACAAATTTCGGAAACATGGTTTCTGAAAAAAGAGTTTCTGGTGTAAGTTGAAAAGTTTCCAAAACTTTGTTCCCTCCCTGATTTCAAAGAACACTGTTCTAATTTTTGAAACAAAATAGTAAATCGGAAACTTTTTTCAATGTATGCTGGGCTTTAGCATTACCACATTAAATACTCGATCGCATATATGGATTGATATACTATGTTACCTGAACGGCAGGGAATGCTGTGTTCTAATTCTCAGGGCCTCTATAACATAAATTTATTGCAATTTAGATGAGATCAAAACTGCCTTGTCAAGTAGCTTGTCTCACTGAAAACACACCGTCCTATACCCGCGCAAAAAAATGCAATGCATCAGAGAAAAGTTCAGGTAACTTTTTTCTTCCAATTTCTATTTTGATTAACGTAACCTTAGTTTATTGCGAAGCGCACGGATGACGTCGTGAGTCAATAATATATTCTTGCATTTCTAACAATAAAAAATTCCATTTGAGATTTAATTTTATTTTGTTTGTCAGAGTTTCGGTCTATAAATAGTGGTTGTGCGCTTCGCTATTCTTGTGAATAACTTTATAGTAAAATACGTATGAGTCGATAATGTTAAATTGGGAGTTGGGCCTCCCGCATCGGTTTCCTCATAAGATTTCCTACCGTAAATTATCTAAATTTCTGATCAAGCCCATTTCGTTCTGGTCTGGTTACATTGCTGTGCAAACAAAATAACACCACTTTTAAAGGAGCCACACATCACCGAAAAAGCAAAGATTTGAGTATAAAAATAGCCAATTTACTTGTTTCCTGTGGCAATGCAGGACAACAGTATCGAGTATGAGCTTTAATAAGTCTGGCGTGTGCATGCATAAATTATGTTATGACATCAAACGCGGATAAACACTGAACGCTCCGCTTTTTGCTTTGTTTTGATTTTGAAAGCTTCTTGGGGGAAAACCGTAGAAATAGCAAGTTTTCGCTAATTTTTTTTTATCTAACCAGCTATAAATGTGTAAAACATATCAAAATTAATGCAGTTGATATGAAATATTAAATATATTTTGCTCGTAAATGTTGAAAATATACGACTAAACGACAAAACACAATACGATAATTTACGACAACAAAAACTTGCTTCCCTGCTTTGTTGTGGGTTTTCTATCTTGATTTACACATTTTCAAAAGTATTTTCCTTGGTTTGTTAAAATTTAACAGTTAAATAATCGTGGGTGTATGTGTTGTGCTGTTCTGCAAGTCGTCGGGAAATTGTGTCAGTTTGAGTTCATTTATTCCCATTCTTTGACTGGTTGCATCCATAAATTTCTATTGTGTATTTTAATAGTTAACAGTTCAAGATATCCCAGGATCTGAAATTGATAACATTGAAAAGGCTTCCAAAGCACAACTAAAGTTTTGGTTAAGGTGTATAGGGATCTGAAATTCAAAAGTTTTGACACGACGACAGAACTCTTATCAAGGTAAGATCTTTGTGCAAAATGTATTTATTTGTGAACTGGTAAGAAATATTAAAACACCAGCTGTTTGAAAAGAATTAATAATTTGTAAAATTATCATAAAAAAATATTACAATACACACAGTATATATACACTTGTGCTGCATAGGTTTTCCTTTTAACAATAGACTAAAGCAGGTCTTTAACATTGCTTTTTTAGAGTAAGAAACAACTTAACACATATAGCCTTGACCTGGTTGATCCTGACCCTGGAAAATGTTTTACAAAACAGATGAACTCCCAGTGCTTGGTATGTTGCCAATAATTATATAACAAAGATAACTCAGACAATGTTGAGAACACTCAAGAAGTATGGACAACATCCACAAATATTATACCAAACCAGAACATAGAAACACATAGAAACACACCAGGAAAAGTGCAAACGATAAAAAAACAATTATGATTGAAAACCTTTGAAAAAAGGCTATAAATTATTCTTTGAAAACTATGTGTTTGATGTAGTTGGTAAATTGGACATCAATAACTCTACTACCATCATCAAAGGCAAAAACAATTGGTCGAAAAAAAGGCTCCACACAACATTAGTGTGAATCTCTCTAGTGATGGAAACATTGCTAGAGCTAAATGCTCTTGTGTGGCTGGTGCAAGTGGTTTTTGTCAGCTATGGATTCCCAAAAATTTCTTTTTTTCATACTTTGGCTGTATAACATTGTAGCCCATAATAGGTTCAGCCTTAATGCCTTTTCCTTCACCAAAATTATATAGTTTATCCAGTTTAACCGAGTGAAATGCCAAATATTCTTGTAATATACCCACTTCTATTCCATATAATACATATACATATATATATATACATATATATATTTAACAGTTATACCATGAGCTCGTATACGACGAGAGCGAATGGTATAACTGTTTTATTATATAGCAAGCACTGTACAAGAAAAAAAATTACAGCAAAATGTTTGAAACGACAAACTTCCGGCATAGGAAACAGGCATGTAACTAATACTTCCGCCATGCGTAATGATACATTCACACAGAGTTTCTCGCTGAGCTGTTCGGCAAACAGCTTCAGTGAAATGTTGCATAAATGTTGCTCGAGAGGCAAAAAATGTGTTGAGCAGATCAACAAAAAAGATTAAAAGGTACCTTTATGAAGTCAAAAGGTGGGTTAGTTGTTTATATTAGCGTTGCTGTCGTGAAAAAGGTTTTGATTTCATGCAAAAATGAAACTGAAACACCTTCGGCAGGTGATCTCCTACGAAATGTGTGTTAGCTTGATTTTAACCGTGAGTTTCTTTGTTTGGCAACAAATTAATATCAACCCGCTAATTTAGTCGTGTTTCTGAAGTAAAAAGACGTAATTTACAGGTGAATTTTACCATTTGACATGCTAAATTGTGTATTTTTTAATGTATTTTTACACAATGTTGTTTTTTTATACATTGGTTTGAGGGTGTTGATGTTTTTCTGTATAAAATCCGTCAAATTCAACTCTTTTCGGCAGTTTAAAAAAAACATGCCGCCATCTTGTTTTTCCTCTACTAGTAGGATATGAGCTGATAGCCTAGTAGTAGGGAACCAATCAGATTACGCAAAAGCTCATATCCGATACCATGCTATATAATAATCTCTCTCTCTTTCTCTCTCTTTCTCTCTCTCTCTCTCTCTCTGTCTCTCTCTGTCTCTCTCTCTGTCTCTCTCTCTGTCTCTCTCTCTGTCTCTCTCTCTGTCTCTCTCTCTGTCTCTCTCTCTGTCTCTCTCTCTCTCTCTCAACCGCATGTGGGACAGCATCGGTGAAACACATTCAGATAGCGTGAAGTGCGCATGGGCCCAGAGTGCTCAAACTTCCACAAGGGTAGTGAGCGTTGCATTATCGCTATATGTATATATATATATATATGTGGGACAGCATCGGTGAAGTACATTCAGATAGCGTGAAGTGCGCATATATATATATATTATAAGTGGTATTGGGCATTTCACTCGATTACATAGCATGTTCTAAGGATTTTGGGTGAAGGAAAATTCGAGTGTAGAATATATACATTTTAAGACCAAACCGGGACCAGTTGCGAAAAATGCAACTACACAGGCCTTCCGGCAGGAATTGAACCCACGGCCTTGCTATTCTAGTGCAATGCTCTGAGCCACGGAGGGCGTTGCCGAGAGCTTGATCGGGAGTTCTGTATATATAATAAGATGGTAATGCCAGGAGAGAATTGAGTATATTATAAGTGATATTGGGCATTTCACTCGATTACATAGCATGTTCTAAGGATTTTGGGTGAAGGAAAATTCGAGTGTAGAATATATACATTTTAAGACCAAACCGGGACCAGTTGCGAAAAATGCAACTACGCTGTACAGGCCTTCCGGCAGGAATTGAACCCGCGACCTTGCTATTCCGGTTTGGTCTTAAAATGTATATATTCTACACTCGAATTTTCCTTCACCCAAAATCCTTAGAACATGCTATGTAATCGAGTGAAATGCCCAATATCACTTATAATATACTCAATTCTCTCCTGGCATTACCACCTTATTATATATACAGAACTCCCGATCAAGCTCTCGGCAACGCCCTCCGTGGCTCAGTGGTCAGAGCATTGCACTAGAATAGCAAGGTCGTGGGTTCAATTCCTGCCGGAAGGCCTGTGTAGTTGCATTTTTCGCGGCCAGGCTCTTGGCAATGGCTTCCGTAGTTCAGTGGTCACGCAGAGCACTGCACTAGCATCGCAGGGTCGCGGGTTATATTCCTAGTCGGAAGGCCTTGATGTTGCATTTTTCGCAACTGGTCCTGGTTTGGTCTTATATAATGTATATATTCTACACTCGAAATTTTCCTTCACCAAAATTATCTATAGTATATCCAGTTTAATCGAGTGAAATGCCAAATATAACTAGGAAGGTGGCTAGTAGATAGGTATATAAGTAGGTATAGGTAGGTAAGTAGGTAGGTGGGTGGGCAGGTAGGTAGGTAGGTAGGTAGGTGGGTTGGTTGGTTGATTGATTGATTGGTTGGTTTAATATTCAACTGGAAAAAGTGAAACGCAAATGAACGCAAGTTAACTTACTCACCGATATTTTAGCTAAAATTCCAGAAGATATATTAAATTAGCATTTGGGAAAGTTTCAACTAATATATTTTTGTCGAAAAAACCTTTGAATCATACTATCTTAGGCTTGTGACGGCTGAATTGATGCAATGTCTAGTATAATGTTTAACTTATATAAGAAAAACATTGAAATGTCCGTTTATTTTAAAACAAGAAAGTGCAATATTCGGCCAATATACATTAAAAAAATCACTAAAAACAGCGCATATGCATAAAATGTCCAATACGCAAAAAATAACTTTGGCATCACATACTCTAAATTTCTTCCCGTCTACGTAGGGCCAACAGAAGTATTAAGGTGGCCTGATTGTCTAAATCACACATAATTTCATTTTTTCTACAAAGAAAGGTTTTGCAGATGTGAGCTTCATTTTGGTCTTTATTATTGAAAAGTTTTATATATCTTGCGCCTATACCTTGTCTCCAAACCTCTTTGCCGAGCTATTTAGAGTCAACAAAGATCTCGATTTGTGAAAATTTCGTCGAGATGTTTGGATTTTCACGATTTATGACGTTTTGTGACGTAGGCGTTTTACTGCCAATGAAAGGCTGCGGTCAGCGGTGAGCGTGTCACCCTACCGCCAATACGCCACTTGATGCGAACCGCGAACGGGTTAATTATTTGATATAATGCCGAAACAACCCCCGCGTAAGCGGGGAAAACGGCCGGAAAACGATTGTTGTTTGTTTGTTGTAATGCCGAAACAGAAAACGTAGGAGTCTCTATCGAAATATAGTATAAGGTTAGATATACTGCCGAAACAGAGAACGTAGGAGTCTAACGTTTCGAGCGAAGGCCTTTCGTCAGAGAGAAACGTGGAGTCTCTATGTCAACTTTAACTTCTGAACTGGCAACCTCTTACCGTGGAAAAATTCGAATGGACTGTGAAAACTCGGGTGGAGTAGGCAAACTTAAGTGGAGTGAGCAACCTTGGGTGGAGTGGGCAAACTTGGGTGGAGTGGCAAACTTGGGTGAAGCGGACAAATTTTGGTGGAGTAGGTAGAGTGGGCAAAACTCGGGTGGAGTGGGCAAATTCGGGTAAATTGGGCAAACTCGGGAGGAGTAGGCAAACTCGGGTGGAGTAGGCAAACTCGGGTGGAGAGGGCAAACCCGGGTAGAGTGGGCAAACTCGGGTGGAGTGGGCAAACGTGGGTGGAGTGGGCAAACGTGGGTGGATTGGGCAAACTCGGGTGGAGTGGGCAAACTCGGGTGGAGTGGGCAAACTCGGGTGGAGTGAACAAACTTGGGTGGAGTTGGCAAACTCGAGTGGAGTTGGCAAACTTGGGTAAAGTGGGCAAGGGGGGTGTCACATTGGCCACGGACTGCACAGAGTTGCTTGCGGAGTAGGCTAAAGGTTTTGTCCCATTCGAGGCAGCACTTCACTTGCGATAATAACTTCTAGTTTTCTCTCAAACTTTACCTAAGTGAAGAAGAACTGTTTCCAATAAATCCCGGGGAAATCCAATTTCCATAAAATCTGCCGCTCGCCGTGGATAAAGTGCTTATAAAGCAAAAAGAGTTTGTCTTACTTGAAAGAACATTAAAATGACAAAGTAACATCTTTTAAGATATATCAGTTTGTTTGATATGCAAATTAAACATCTTGACGTCAAATGTGCATGACTTATCGGAGAAGGTTATTTATTCTTTGCTATTAGCAAACCAAATTAATTCATATACGAAGCATGTTGGTGTGTTTTTCCTACAACGCCGAACATGTAGTGAACCTTAATTATATTTGATAATGGCAAAGATATAAATAACCTTCTCCAATAAGTCAATATGCACATGTTTAATTTGCATAGTAAACAAACTGAAATATCACATGCATCAACGAAGAAAGGAAACGAACAACTAGGTACAACAATGTCACTTTTTCATTTTAAGTGTCTTTTTAATTAGAAGACACTATAAACACGATTTTTCTAGATATGTGTTTGTGCTACAAGTATAAAACTTTTCAATAATACATGGGGATCGCGAATCTCGCAAAATGAGCGTATTTGGTGCATTATGGGATACTTGAAGTGAGTAAAATTCTCGGCCAGCGCTCTTAGGTACCAAGAAGGTCGAGAAAGGAATGCCGGTGCAAACTCATAATCTTTGAAAATTAAGTCCCTCTAAATGTTACTGACTTATTAAATGAAGTCAGTTGGACGAAAAGCCAACGGAATCCCAAATAACTGATTTGACCACACTGATTTGACAAAAAGCACAGTTTACATTGTTTAAATTTGGTTCCAACGTTTCTATGGTTGTAACAAGAAACAACTAACTTGTATACACATAAACCGTTGAAAACAACAAAAAATTATCCATTTTTAAAACGACAATGTATTAGCGAGAATACACGAGTTTTACTCACCCCGGTATCCCACAATACAAAGCACGCATATATTTATTGAGATTCGCGATCCGTGTATATCAAGTCCACCACCATGCAGAGCTATGTAGCGAATTAGAATAAAAGAATGAAGCTCATGAGACCTGTGAAAATCTGTTTTATATGGAATAAATACGCAATTTATCATGATTTAGACTGTCGAGACTATAGAATCGCAACACTGGAGAACTCAGACCACTTCTCCAACACACGGAACTACGGAGAGTTTTGCCTAGAGCTTGGACACGAGATGTGTGCATGTATGGTGGAGATGATGTCAGTAAAGTATATGGTTGTTTTACAATGAGTATTTAGCATTATACACTTCCTTCTATTACATGTCAAGTTAACATCAAGGTTTAGTAAAATTAATTTGAGAGTTAAATAATTTATATTTTGAAGCCAAAAGTCTCTTTGGGGCACTCAGAGACAGCATATCTCCCAGAGCGAGTTATGGCGAGGTGTTAAAAAGACGACGCGGCATACGGCAGCCATGTTGGAGGAAAACATACTCCAAATACAATAGCTGCTAATGAGATTATTTTGTTAAAGTTCCTCCAACATGGCCGCCATGACGTCAAATGCAAACCAAGAATATTTTTTATATATATACACTGCAAAACCTCCAATTCTTGTCAAGATAATTTTTCTTCTTTTGAGATTTTATTTCTTGTTTTAAGATATTTAATCTTGTTTTAAGACAAAATATCTTGTCAAGAAACCGCAGTAAGATTATTATCTTGCAAACGGGACATGAAAATCTTAAAACAAGTATTTTTTTTTAAAACAAGTTTTTGGGAATTTGCAGTGTATATAGAATACAAATATAAAAGGGTGCGGTTGTATCAAGAATATTTTATATATATATATATATAGAATACAAATATAGAAGGGTGCGGTTGTATCAGCCAACGACGAACTTCCAGAAAGAAGGATCCAACAACGGGATTCACAGTCTGCTCTCAAAAATGTTTATAGAAGAGTATATGAAGAACAAGAGACAGACAACTTCTTGCTGTTCCACCAGTTTTATTGTTAAGACGTTTCGGCCATCTTCAGTTAAAAAAGTTAAAAAGTTCAATTTACAAAACAAAAATCATAGCTTTGATGAATTTAGTTAAATAATTAACATAAACAAATAATAATACTAAGTGATTCAGAATGTACATCAGTTCATTTGGGACTAACTGAAATCAATAACATCTACTATAGCTTCTAATATGTTCATTGTTTTTTGTAATTTATGCGGTTCTTAGATTTTAATTCCTGCCTTTTATTGAGACCATGTGGTTTTAAGGGACCAGAACGCTTAACTGAGCAGACCAGAACGTCTTAACAATAAAACTGGTGGAACAGCAAGAAGTTGTCTGTCTCTTGTTCTTCATACACTCTTATATATATATATATATATATATATATATATATATATATATATATATATATATATATATATATATATATATATATATATATATATATATATATATATATGCAACGCTCACTACCCTTGTGGAAGTTTGAGCACTCTGGGCCCATGCGCACTTCACGCTATCTGAATGTATTTCACCGATGCTGTCCCACATGCGGTTGTCACCGACGATCGCATGTGTATAAGTAATTGATGAAATTCATTCAGATTGTTCCAAGCTACACTGATGAGCTGTTGTACAGCGAAACACCGTGTCTGTAGATTGAACTATACGCTCCTTCACTTCGGTGTTGTTGAGCACTCTGTGAAGTTGCCGTGGGTACCTATTAGCGATAATGCAACGCTCACTACCCTTGTGGAAGTTTGAGCACTCTGGGCCCATGCGCACTTCACGCTATCTGAATGTATTTCACCGATGCTGTCCCACATGCGGTTGTCACCGACGATCGCATGTGTATAAGTAATTGATGAAATTCATTCAGATTGTTCCAAGCTACACTGATGAGCTGTTGTACAGCGAAACACCGTGTCTGTAGATTGAATTATGTACGCTCCTTCACTTCGGTGTTGTTGAGCACTCTGTGAAGTTGCCGTGGGTACCTATTAGCGATAATGCAACGCTCACTACCCTTGTGGAAGTTTGAGCACTCTGGGCCCATGCGCACTTCACGCTATCTGAATGTATTTCACCGATGCTGTCCCACATGCGGTTGTCACCGACGATCGCATGTGTATAAGTAATTGATGAAATTCATTCAGATTGTTCCAAGCTACACTGATGAGCTGTTGTACAGCGAAACACCGTGTCTGTAGATTGAACTATATATATATATATATATATATATATATATTATATATATATATATATATATATATATATATATATATATATATATATATAATATTTAAAACATGAGCAGCATTGTTTTATCAGATTTAAAACACGAGGCGATAGCCGAGCGCGAATGTTTTATATAATAAAAATATATATATATATACTGTACATGCTGTACAATGGTCAAAATTGGGCAAAAGAAGTTGCTGCGATCGTTGGAAATCTACATATAAAAAAATGTAAATGTACGAGCCGTGTAAATTTCCTGCTTTCCTATATTCATGCAGCAGAACTGTAATGGTAAATTTGTTCACTTATTGTGGTAAATTTGTTCACTTATTGTGTTATTTGAAAATTCTTCAAAGTTGGTTATTATTGTTACTTGCTGGCAAAAATCTATATACTTGGATGAAGGTTACTGCAGCATGTTGCAAACTGTAATGGACCGGTCCATTACGTATGGTAGTTAGTGGAGGGGGATGGTTTGGAAGCTCCATTGTCTTTCAAGATTATGCAATGGTCATGTTGATGAACACAATAGTTCATGTTCGAGGAAGGCAATTGGTTGAAGAAAGGAAATTCTATGGCCACGTGACGACGAAGGACTACGCTTTTTTCGACATATTAACAATTCACAAGTTCTGCTTGTTCATGTACAGTGTTCATATTTAAAACAATGAGACTTTGTGTCTTACCATGCAGAACTGATAAATTACGCAATTAGCACAAGAAGCAAGTCAGCCCGGCTAGGCGAGGTAGCCCTTCTCATGTAAACACAATAAAAATCATCTCGGCAAAGCGGGCTAGCTTGGGTACCCGGGCTGGCTCACCTCCATATTAACACCCCCTAATTAAACTTGAACGTTGGTGTTGGATGACACTGCTTAATTATACAGATATTACAATACGTTCAGTGACCTAGGCTCTCCTTTTGGGGTTGGGGCTTGGGGATTTTGTTTTTTTTTGGGGGGGGGGGGCTTGGGGATTTTTTTTGGGGGGGCTCCAGCCCCCCAATGGCAGTAAACCTGCTAGTGGGTCAGGTTAGGGTATATGCTAGGCGGATTGGCGGAACACAATAGGGTTTTTATGGGGGTTGTTTTGGCACGAACAGTGACCAAGAAAATCCCGCTCTGAGTTAATAAAAACGCTACTCGGTTGGATTAGCGTATATATAAATAAGTTAAACTGCTAGTTGGTTCATTTAAATCAATCTTTAAAAAGTCGCAGTGTGTTCTATAATCGCTCCTATAATTCACAATCCATGCAGTATTTTAGGAAAATCGTTTTTCCTTACTCATTCTGTCCCTGTATAACCCATGGTTCATCTTATCATTATTTCCCTTCGCGTGTAAGGAATTTTCTCACGAGAACATATTAGCATAGTGATACCAACAACTGTTCTTTTGTTGAAAGACAAAACACGAGTCAAGGTTCATTGGTGCTGACTGTAGGGGTGCCAAGGAAATACAAAACGCAATTATCAAACGATAATGTTGTGAAATGCAAAGAACTTTATTAATAACTCCTCCCTAGCAGGACAGATCTACCAACCGGATAAAATATATTTTGAACGATACAGCAACGAACGATAAGCTACTTGAAGAAGTCTGATTCGTTTTACGATATTTAATTATACGACATTACTGATCAAAAATGGCCGTACGTGAGCAATAAATAATTCAACCAGCAAATGAATCAACGGAGTCAATGTAATGCTCTGAGATAAGTCACCTTATTTCAGTAGCCCAAAAGGTACGCAAAACCATGAGATATTTTATTATAGTACGTCTAAAATATGTATTATTACAGCTTAAACGCGCGAATTGTTAACGAGTATACATATACGTAAATCGTCTATAATCTAAATTAACATCGAATTGCTGGTAATTCTACATTATACGGAGATTATGAGGGGCCATTTATATACACTAGTCAGTTGGATTGATCTGAAGTCGATCCAAGTTGAAAGCGATCTGAGTCTGAAGGCTCGAATACAAACAGGGATCGACCTGAGATCGGTCTAAACCAATGTGAACGCTTTCTTCAAGTAAACCTGGATTGATTGAATTTGAATCGATTATACTGTAAGTGGCCTCATGTAACCCTTTCCGTTCAAGAGATGCGACTTAAAAGTTGTTCTATACTGTTTGTTAGTTTGTTTTAAGTAAAAAATTAGTTTCCTTCTCATTACTTAAACACAAATATAACAATCTCAAGCTTAATCTCCCTAGTAACAATTAATTACCATCATCAACAACAAACGATATCGAAGTAGCGAACAAACTAGGCAATCAATGCAATCCTATATAGGCAATTCTACGACAGTATAGTTCTTTTACAGTATATGCACAAGTTTCACCATAATTATACGATATACTGAAACAAAATATTCCTTATGGTTTTTATTCTAATGTAATTTTACCATATTGGGATGTTTTTTGAATTTTGGTATAAGTTTCAACACACGACCTTTTAAAAGAAAATACAAAACATGCCTTACCGCTATATTCAATTCAATTGAGTACTTATATAGAACTATATAGTCTATATTACATGATAAAGTAGAAGTATTATTAATTGTAAGAAGTGCCATGCAGTGATAGACCCGAAAGATTGCGCTATTCCAACCGCTCCACACTTCTAGTTTAGACCAAGTAACTTATAATCTTATTTATTTATACTATACAGCTAAATCAATTAAGATTGTCCTGGCCAAAGCCAAGCGCGAAAAGTACGATGTGAATTACTATTTAAATAGCGAAGCACACATTTACTATATTTATAGGCCAAAATCATACAAATAAACCAAACTTGCCTCTCTGGGAATAATTAACGAGCATTTTCGCGCTTGGCTTTGACCTTTGGCCAGGACAACCTTAATTGATTTAGCTGTATACAGAAACTATTGCTTTCATATGTGTCGCTAAAAAGAGTGTGAAATAGATTAGTATTGCAAAGTGACAGCCTACATTAATGTAATACGGCTATGGCGTTAACCCCTCACTCCGTATCGTTCGTTTTGAACCGATGCGGACTATGGAATTTTACTAACGCCAGACGATTTTACTCGTCAAGGAAAGAACTGCTAATTAGGAAAGGGTTAAACCTGCAACTCTAATAATTGAGTTGTGAGAACGGCTAAAGTACTGTACGATTATATAATGGATTAATGGCAAAAATACTATACGATATATTTACTAGTAACAATGAGTCCACATATACATATTTTTTCATTCTGCTTGTACGATACCAGATATTACTTTTCGATATATTACTTTCAGATATTACTTTTGATTCACTTATATAATCAGCACCAGCTTCTGCAGTTAGTCCACAAACAGTTCAATCATTATTATTTATTATTATTATTCAGTTATATTCGTCTAAAACAACTTAATTAAGGAAATCAAGGAAGAGTATATAAAAAATTCTGTTTTTTGTCTCATCTCTCTTCTATATATACATATAAAATCCCAATATATGACCACAACATTCATCGTTATTGGTCTGGCTATAATGGTAGATTTCCAAAGTGCAAACCTAAATGTGCCTTCAGTAATCTTGCATTTATCAACAAGATGCCAAATAACTCTTACGATAAATGTATGGATACATCAAGTTGATTTCTATTTTTTGAACTAATTTTAGCTTGTTCATCAAAAAAGAAAAATCACTTTATGTAAGAGTTATATATAGGCTTCGCCCTCACAACTACATTTTAATTTCAAAGAAACATGACATGTGAAGTCAATGAATGCATGACTTTGGCGTCAAACGCTGCGGGAGATATTACCATGGAAATTAATGAAGAAGTTCGGATAGTTCGGAGTATACAAGGATCAACGTTTAACGTTTTACTTGTGCCTTAGTATTTTTAGAAGAACAATTGAATGTTTTTGCTTGTTGTATAGAATTGTTTATCCAGCAATCGGGTATTTGAGCAGATTTAGGTTGCGCGCCGCGGGAAAAACGGAAGCACAATATTTGCGTTCGACATCGTTGTTATCGTAGTTGTGCGGTATATTTGTCGTTGTTTCTATTAGATAGTAAATTACAACTTTAGTTCTTCCGAAATATCGTCTTTTACCATCACAAATGCGAACTACTTACGCCCAAAACTAAAGTGAAATGGCAGACGTTGTAATCTAACTATGGGCCACAGTGTCCGAGTTTTTCACTATGGCAATATGACGTTAAACTACAGTAGTGTCATAGTGATATCTCCCATTCTATTGTTCTGGCCATGATATAAAATTACGCAGTGTGGTATATCACACATCTACTACAGTCTCTAATTGTGATGAGTATATGGATACCACCTTTTGAATGTGCTGGTCAACCATCAGTTAGCTGATGTAATATCTGTGTAAGCCCCCTATAGATGAGCGCATTTTGCTGCTCTTGGGGTAAACATGGGGCTCAAATAAGATTAAATAAATTTTTTTTTATATATATATATATATATACACACATATTAAATAAATTTTTTTTTATATATATATATATATACACACATATACATATGTGTGTGTGTGTTTCACATGCAACAGACATACATGTAATGTATTGTTACTATATATAGATGGCTATAGGTTTCCGACTAATTCTTTTCTTTAATACCTTTATAGAAATCATAGCAAGAAAAACAAGCTATTCGAAAGGTCTTCCAAGCAATAATTTATTATGGAGATAACCATTTTTGTAGTGATCTTTGTGACTCTGGCTATTTCATTTAGTACCACGGCTTCAAATAACACACTTCAGTTACCACTAACAATTAATCCGCTTTTGCAGCCGGCGGTGGGAAGAGGACAATTCACAAACTTTTTCTTAGTTGAGAACAAAGAATTTTTTTCTGAGATCACGTTCAGCGACATAATCAACAAACTCGGACATAAGCCAAAAGTCCAGGCCATAAAAAGTATTGAGGCACTCGTTATATTAGCAGCTGCAGCAAAAGAAGATGGTTTGAATCGTAGTGATTTTGAATTCTTACAAACAAGCAAGTGGTCAATTAATATTTCGGTGCAAGAACTTGCAGCTGTATCAAATATTACATTACCTATCGATGATAAGGTGACAGTAATCTCAATTCAAGAAGCAATGTTTAGAGTTCTAGAAAAAAGATTTCAGTTTACAACGGAAGAAGTTGTGGAAAAGTTGAACAAGTCAAAAACGGTGATTTATTCAGATTTGGAACCTGGCTGGATAGATGTTGTGCGTTTCATCACGGAAAAGAATATTGAGGGTTTAGGAAAAAACTATACTATTCCGCCTGTTTGCATCGCCGAATCACTCAACATGTCTCTAGCAAAACTTTACAACTCAACTTTACTACAGCTTGAAGATATTCTTAAGAATAAAATTGACATCATGAAAGGTTGGTAAAAAGTTAGTTAGCCCAATAACAAAAACTGTCAAAATGACGATCATTCTTTGTTTCTCTGCCGTTTATAATACCAGCCGCACGCCAACATGACGGACAAACGTTTCCATTAACCGCCTACATGCATTCACGCCTTTGAAGTAATAGTTCAAATACGAGACGGAGGACTTTACCGGGATTTCAAAGTCCGAGTGCCTATTGAAAATGCGAGCCGAAGGCGAGCATTTTTAATGCACGAGGGCTTTGAAATCCCGGTAAAGTCCGACGTCGAGTGTTTGAACTGACTTCTCAAACATAGTAATTTACATATTTTCAAAGTCCTAGGACTATATTTCAAAACGTCATCACGTGATCAGCTAGATGGATCTTCCTCCGGTTTCAAAACACTAATTAAACATTAATTTCTTTTGTTTTTGGTTCATGAATTATTAATGAGTTTGAGAAAATATTTTCCACTAAGGAAACCAACACGTCAGACAGAAACAAAAATGTCTTGTGCAATAATCGAGCACATTAATAAGCCATTTGCACGATGACGTAAAATAGCGCTGGGTGACTACAACTACCAGAATGCTTAGCTAGCATCCTAGTCGGCTGATAAATGGGGCATACTGGCAAAGCATTCTGGTAGTTGTATAGTCACCCAACGCTGTTTTACGTCATCGTGCAAATGGTAATTATATAACAATTAAAACATTTAAAATTCGTATCCGTGGGTTAAATGGAACCTCGTCTTATTTGGTAACAAAGCATATCTTTATTCAGAAAAATTGTTTTCTCTTAAACTAGGATCATTCCGGAAAATCATTATTTTAACAATGTCAGGCACTTTCCATGACTTTTGTGATCCTCCAAAACTTGTTTCATGTACTTTCAGTCTGACATTTTTATTCCACAGATTAGCATATAGGACCTAATATTAAAATGCTTGATGATCCTACGGATCGTTTTCACTCACATGATCGGTGGCCCCATTGGGGTGGTGAAACAATACGAAGTGTTTGAACTAATAATAAAGTTAAATTCCCATAGGATAAAGATAGTGGACCAATTGATATGGCCGCCATTTCATTGTTTCGGTGCACCAATATGGCCGCTGTGCATCAGATGAAACCCAAAAATAGAGTAATGGTAATAATCGATCTAACTTGCATGAGTATATGATTAAACATGCATCAGTTCTAGACTTAAAAAGTTAAAGCGCAGATAGAAGCTTCGTAGTTTGTACGTGTGATTTAATTTGTTGTGTTCTTTTGTCAATATATCCTAAACCTTGCTCGACCTAATCCTAAGCTTATCTTACAATAATCCTTTATTTTAGAAATAACAGTTATTGATATATCGTATCCTAGTTTAAAATTTTATATGGGAAGGCAACTAATAATTTGATCTTTATTTCTATTTGAAATACAGAGGCAGTTGAACGGCTAAGCGAATGTTCTGCGTTTGCAGGTATGTACAAAAATGTGGTGTTGCCAAAATAAATATGTCAGTATAACATTTATGAAAAATTCCATTCGTTTAGACGTACTCAAAACAGCACACTATATAAGTATACTAAAAGTACACTAGTGCGGGTTTTATTGATTTAAAGATATCGAATAAAATAAATTTATTGCAAATTATGCATGACCATGAATTATTTTAAATATAGTAAAAATCACTACGCAGCTCACTGATTGGACGAGATGCTGATTGTTGACGTACAACCATATATTAATAGACTGCTGGTAATTTGTAAAATATTAAGTGCATTTGTGTCTGAAAGATATTTCTATGAGGTAAATATTTTTAATATCTTTGATCATTTATCAAGGGTTGTACGAACCGTATTAAAATCATATTATTAGGATAGACCCAGATCGATTATCGATAGACTCGAATCGTTTTGAAACGAAATACTGACGTTTCGAGGGGAGTCCTTGCTTGAAATGTCAGCGTTTCAGCTGATTCGTTCCAAAAATTTCACCACCTTTTCCCTTTGCCACGGTTGTTAAACACTTTAGTATAGTGTGAAAGCAAATCGTCCTCTCATGGATAAGTCAATTAATTGAAAATTTGGTATCAAAGGACAACTTCCCACGATTGAGAAAATATTATCTATAAAACAAACGATAAGGTTCGAAACACCATTCGCCTGCAATACACACAGCTTTTTGTACCGGCCTGTAGCTCTCGGGATACGATTATTTATATGACTGAAGTTCCTATGGCCAGGCAAAGTTAAAGTCTGAAAGACTCCGGCTCCTTCTTTTCAGTTCTTCCACTCGATATGTGAAAATATATAGAGATAGGAAAAAGTCAGACAGGACGTACCGAAGTGGCACGGCGGCTATACGGCATATCATTATCTTGTCATTTGTGGAGCAAGATGACTAGTAATTTCAGAACTACGCATCGTTGAAATATATTGTGTACGTATGTTGTTATATGTTGAATGAGCTTTCATTTGATGTAGAGTTCAAGATTCTGCGTTTTATAAAACTTGTTATACTGTCCAAAATGTGCGAACCACTGTTCCAAATAATATTTCATTAGCGTATTAGTCTGGCGAGGAAGTAAAACCGTTTTCTTTGTTTACATTGCGTGTCTGGTTTGTGATTGGTCGCTTTTGACAACCCGTTAGAAGGGGCGGCACTCAAATTTGATAGCTATGCGTGCAGGCTCTATATTTCACCTCCCGCCTTACCCAAGAGCCGGCTCGCAGGCTAAAAAATCACGAGCTCACCGAATAATAGAAACGCCATGTTATAAACGGACCGGACCGGAAGAGGGTCTGTTTTGAAGTGTTTGACTAGCTTAGTTCCGTGGTTTAACCCATTCCTGTCCAGAGTTAAAAAATCGTCTGTCATTCGCCAGAATCGAATACCAAGTAGCTATGGAGATTGGAGACAGGAAAGAGTTAGAGAGATTGTTCATAACTCATTCCTGTCCAGAGCTTTCCCCAGAGGTGAAATAGAATACTAAGTATACCTATTCGCACAGAAAGAGTTAGGGTCCGTTTACAAGGAGGTAGGGTTACCCAAGCGCTCGGGTTTACAAGCAAAATTTCACAGGTGTAGGGTCACCCTGCTGCCCGGGTCAACTTTATTAGACGTGGTTACCAAGCACTAACAACAAGAAGGGAAGAGGCCTGGAGCTAGTAAAAAGTTGTCCCAGGTAGGCGAGTTATCCCTACCAAACGCGTTTACAAGGACAAAACATAACCCGGCTGCTAGGGTTACCCCTTAGAGGCGTGATAGACTTACCATAGCACCCGAGTTACTCTAGCATCCTTGTAAACACGACAAACAAAAAAAACAAGAGATGTTACCTCCTTGTAAACAGGCCCTGAATGCTTTGTTTCCTACTTGAATTATCTTGCATGCCCAAGACATCTGGTGTTAGCCAGAGTAAGATAATAAAAGTTCACTTTGGTGCTACTCGAGAAAGAAAGAGTTTATAATCATAAAATATCTTATCTAAAGTAGTGCTATACGTGTAAAAAATCATCTTACATAATGGTTTAAACTTTTTTTTAGGTTTCACAACAAGTCTATCTTTATCAACTGACCCGACGGTCTCGAGTACCTGGGTAATTAATAGTAGTACATCTACGATCACCAATAAAACAAAACAAATGCTCGAACTATCACCCTCCACGCTAGTGATTATACAAACCAAAACAATATCCAAAACTCTCAGTTTAAGTGATTCAGCACCAAACACAACCGTCACACAAGTTATCTACCCGAAGAATAGCATGAAGAACACGGTTTTCACCACCAGTACAATTAACCCAGAGATGACTAAATTTACCACTCCGATCATTTCAACTATGGACGTCACTTTGTGGACGTCTGCAGCGGTACAGAATCAGTCAACAGATGCTCTTTTAACCCAATCTACACCGATATCAACTCTAAAAGAAAAAATATTTTCAACTGATCATCATTTTTCGCCGTCAACAACCGCCAATCTAAGCGAACGTTATACAATTCCCACATCTACCTCAAATTTCCTTCGCGCTACAAATACCGTGTTGGCAAATCAAGGTAATACATCAGTTCTAACAAGAATGAGCACACCAATTCAACACAAAACCTCGTCTTATTCGGTAAACACAGAAAGCTTACGTAGAACGTTGTCTTATGTAAACACAGAAATACCACGCGAGACCTCATCTTCCTACGTAAAGAAAGAAAGCCTACACACGACCACGTCTTATTTTATAAACACAGAAATACCACGCAAGACCTCGTCTTCCTACGTAAACAAAGAAAGCCTACACACGACCACGTCTTATTTTATAAACACAGAAATACCACGCGGAACCTCGTCTAACTCCGTAAACACAGAAAGACTGGACAGGACCTCATCTTATTCCGTTAACACAGCAAGCTTGTATAGAACGTCGTCTTATTCCGTCAACACAGAAAGCCTACACAAGACTTCGTCTTTTTCAGTAAACACGGAAATTCAACAAAAGATGTCGTCTTTCTCTACAAACGAAAGACGTTCTTCTATAGCCATAAAAGAGACTCCTGTGGTTTCCAGTGAAACTCCAAAAGCAACATCGACAACATCAAGAAGCAGCAAAGTCTCGACTATGGCTTTCATGACCAGTCAGATACAAAATACCTCAAGCGCAATCACACCCACACAAATACAAGAAACAGAAATCAGACAATCGACGACGACGATGAATTTTCTTAAATCCTCATTTGTTTTTGCAAGTTCCTCAAATGTCGCAACTAGCACTGTCTCTGCATCATGGAGGAGCACGACGACAAGTCTTTGGTCTTCAAAAATGTCATTAAAAGGCGAAAAGACTGAAAGCTTACAAAGTTCGACCGAAAGCTTGAAACTAGTTTCAAGAGGAATATCTGGTGTTTTATTTCCAAGTAGTTACCGAGCAACATCACCTTCCTCGGTGTTTACAGGTAAGTCTATAATAGTGGGAGGGACTTTACATATTTATACTAATTGGAACATTCTGAGAAGATTTGTAATATATCTTCTCAGGCGAAAATTTCATCTTCATGGATTTTTTTGCCGTTAAAGTTGACGGAAGTGACGTCAAAAGAGGAATCTGTAAAGTGGTTTTCATATAGACAAATTCCTCTTTCGACGTCACTTCCGTCAACTTTAACGGCAAAAAATCCATGAAGATGAAATTTTCGCCTGAGAAGATATATTACAAATCTTCTCAGAATGTTTCAACAATGATTAGTATAAATATGTAAAGTCCCTGAGGGATGACACAGGGACTTTAATATTTTGGCAGCATAATCGCGCTAAGATACATATAGCTGGTGTTATCGATGAGAGCAGTGCATATAATTTCTATTGCAGGTGCAACATGTATATTTAGATATTAATAGTATATATGAGATGAGAATGTATCGCACGACTAATCACAAATACATTATATTCAGTTTAAAATAAATGTTTGTACAACTTCTCTTTTGAATGAATCTCTAGATTTCATTGGCTGCAGGCTAACTCGGAAACCTAGCGATTATTTTAGCCTCTGGGCTCCAGCAATATTACTGTAATTAATAAATTACCATTAATTTATATATTTTCTGTGTGTACTGTACATATTATTTTCATTTGTTAGTAAGCAAATCAATAATTTTTCGCTTCTGTGCATTTTAAGACATTTTGCCCATTTTAAGTTTAACTTTGGGAACCTTAATATCTCAAGTGTTTCTTCCACTGGAGTAGTTGTAATTTATAAGATCAAAGTGTATCAATCTATATATATACTTTTAAACGTTACTACATTTTGCCATCGTATAAGAGTTTGGCTATGGTGCAGTTTACCAAATTCAGTTGTCCGCTGACCAACTGAGAAACAGTTTGAGATTAGAGTTTACGCTAGTAGTGAGCCTTAGCGCTGGTTACTAGTGTCCGCTAAACTGTACTTCACGATAATAGTGAGGTTCAGATCGCACTTCCACTACCGCTACCGTAAATGCACGTGGTTAAGCTGCATGTTGTAATGTTCTTTTTTTCGTCCTGTAGTCGTAGTTGGTTTTAACCCTAGTACCGTAAAACGCTTTCTTTTTGCACTAGGTTTGAGACCTGCGACCATTACTGGACGTAAAAACAATATTTGGACAGGCTTAATTATATTTATGGTAGCGGTAGTGGTAGTGGTAGTGGAAGTGTGATCTGAACCTCGCTAATATATTCTAACACAACCATTGCTTCGTTTTTAGGTGTAGTATCTAATACAAGAACTAAAGGTAGGTGTTTATATTTTACTTTAAAACATGTATTTAGCATATGTGATTGATAATGCTGGAAGTTCAGAAAAAACCCTGTTTGAAACCTACAGCAGAGTAATGTTAGGGGAAAAAGTGGAGTTTAGAAACAAGAACAATGTACACAACTTATCAAGTTCTACATCTGCTAACTAATAATCTAAATTGAACCTATATTTATAGCTGGTTAAAGTAACTTACATTATCTCCGTCATCTCCCTCGATAGGGCTAACATAAAATACCACAAGTGTTAATTTTTCAAGTTTTTTAATAACACTACATTGTGATGATTGAGGTCAAGTTTACACAAAAAGGTAGAACGACTTACCCTATGGGGGAAGGGTTAATTAACCTAGTCTATTGTCCTTGAGCGTTTCATTTACACGTGTCTTAGGGTGACCCCATAGGAGGGTTACCCTATCAGCTCGCCATGGTATAGATGACGTATAAATACCATTTATGTATAAAAATTTCTAAGTATATATTAATAGTTTCACATATAAAATACTCGATTCACATGCAACTGAGCTATATGTGGGACTTGGTGAGATTTTTGCGCAATATGAAATATTAAATCCTTCGACGCTGAACTTAAATGTCGCGTTTAGAAGACAATTGTCGCATAATGTGCGTGTTCTGAATAAGGATGAAGCGGTTAAAAAGATAACAAATGCATTAACAGAACAATAAATAAACAAGAATTCATATGCAGCAAACTAATTAAAACTAATTAAATATAGACATCCCAAAAAGTTCTTGATAATTTTATTAACCATTGGTTTATACCCTCGTAATTTTAAAATATTAAAATTATTGGATTAACGCGCCTTGTTTGTAAGTGTTGAGCGAACGCTTGCTTTTTACGGCTCGCAAAGAACAAATATTTGTGGCTTATACATGCACTTCACATTTTTAGCTTATGCGTGATTAATTTAAATAGAACAACCGTTATACTGATTACATAACGTAATCATACAACATGAAGACCGAAAGCTTACATGGTAAAACCCACCAAACATGAATAACTTTAACACTGTATTTCCTCTGTTAAGCCCCCTCCCCATATTAAGCCTCAATTCTAATAACCATCACCCTATTATGAAAAAAGTAAAAATAAGCCTCTCTCTATTATGCCCTCTCCCACGTAAAATATGTTGTATTTTCTGTCAAAAATAACTTCATTAATAGTAAATCAATTATAGTTAAATTAAATAAGCCCCACCGTCTTGACCTAAAATTAATAAGCTTAGAGGAGGGTCTACGGTAAGTAAAAATTAAAATAGTACTTCAAAATCGTTTTACTCACGATTTCAACCATTATGATCCACAGATGATTTTGATCCAGTGATGTTTGTTGTTGTGCCAGTCACAGCAGTTCTGGTTTTGGTTGCCCTTGTAATTGGTATCATTTTATGGTTAAGGAGCAGAAGAAATTCACAAAGGTACTTGTATATCAAAATTGTCAGTAAACCTAAAATAAACATTCCACAATCTATATATGTGCATTACAAACATTTTGTGAACGCCTAATACTATCAAATAACGCTATATTAGCACATCACGTGATAATAATACGTAATATTTAAACAACAATCACGCAATTTGAGAATGACCGTTTCACACACGTAAACACGCGCATGTCGTGACAAACCTCGGCAGATTTGTAACAATATCGTTAGAGCAAACAAAATCAAGATTGTTTTCGCATACCAGCTTGATAAAACACATCTACTAGGGATTGATTGCGGGAACTCGTAGCAAGCTTGTCGTAGCTCTCGTAGTAGAATTCTAACTATATAATAAAGTATGCAAGCTTGTGTTGTTCACATGAAAAACTGTTACAGTCTTCAGAGAATTAACAACCTGCTACAGATCTAAAGAGTCTGTCACTATCTCAGCTATATTACAAATACCATATCATGGCTGCGTCATACAAACATGATACCACAACAGAATGGTACTTAATAACTGCTTCACCAGGTCACGTCACATCATAATGTGGGCCCACAGTAATTGGTTTAACTTAACTATTGTGGTCGCCCTGTCTACTTGCATATATTTATTGTTGATAAATTTTTTTTCTGTATGTCGTAGGCAAAGTTCAATAAAATAAAATAAAATTAAACATAAATTAAACATAAATTAAACATAACACGTCATGTCACGTCACGTCACATCACAACACATCACCTCACGTTACCACAGAATAACGTTACCACACGTTACGTCACATCACGTCACGCTACATCACATCACATATTACATAACGTCACGTCAAGCAACACTAAACTTTGTCACCACGACAAAATCGTTATTTTATTATCCAAACAGCGAAAAACAATATTCTTACCGTTAGCATCTCTCACAGAGATAACTTGGGTAAAATCTTCATCAATTGATATTATCATAACCTTTTTCTAGTGCCAGTAAGAAGGCTGAAACGGGCTCTGAATTATCCAGAAAAGGTTTAGTGGAGAGCTTGGAAAATCTGAATAACAGTAGAACAACAGATTTTGTAAATAAAGGAGCTGAAGATAGATCAAGTCGTTCTATGTCTAGAACAAGCAGTGTCAGCAACCTAGAAACTATTCACGAAGCAAACGAGCCAGATGAACCAGAGGTAAAATATTTATAATTACTGAGGGTAAAAAATGATAAGTTTAAGTAGTAAGGAATTGTGCAAATTAACTGTAGTTGACAGATAATTTTATAAATCTATAATAAAGGTTTTAGTAACGATTCCGTCATGTTTTTGGTATATAATTAGAAGAGTGGATATTTCTGTAGCGAATAGACTTATATAAGTCATATTCTTTTGCCCACCCACCGCCTGGATAAATGATAGACACCGATATTTTTTACCATAAAAATAAAGCCTGAAATATTTGGCAGGCAGTGGGAGCACGGGTGGCGTGTGCTGTTAGGGCGCTGCCTCTCACCAATAGTTAAGCCCGGTTGGACGGGGTTAGTACTTGGATGGGTGACCGTTTGGGAACAACCCCGTTCTCGAGCTTGGACCATGTGAGTAGAGTTTAGTTGGTCTCTCCTGTGCTCCGAGGGTTTTTCACCGGGTTCTCCGGCTTTCCTCCCTCCGCAAAATCAACACCATCTGGGATAGGAGTGGCGCCCACCCCTGCCTTACGGTAGCAGCTAAACGAAAGAGCGGCCTTCGGCTCCTCCGACTGCGGTCGACCTGTATGTATGTATAGATTGATTTAAGAAATCACGTCATTAGGTTGTTCGACACAATTAGGAAATGTTCGAACCGCGTGTTTTTACCTATATATAACTGCCATAGCTTATGCTTAATTGCTTAAAACCACCATCTTTATTAAGCAGTTAAATAATTAAATTCGTCATCAGCCATTGCCCCAGTGCTAGCCATAATTGCAGTGGTGCCTAGCCGCAATAGTTGGAATAGAGTCTAAATAGAGTGGTAGTAAGTCTAATTTAGCTGGAGTAAGGTTGGTCACATAGTTGCTCGGGAAAATGTTGCATGGTGCTGTACGAAAGATGGTATATATTTGGTGGTGCTTTAATGGTGGAAAATTTTTCAATGACTGGCTGATTTTTGAAATTCATTATATAGAATGTAAAAACTATGATTTGATTATTTCTTCTTTTTTTATTCTATTTGTGATCCTAGATTTACGATCTTTGATGGAAGGACTCTTCTTTACACTGTAGGTTACTGTCCTGGGCAGAACACATAGAACATCAAAACACAGATAGGATATATCTGTTGGAAACTTTAGTTCATCAATGTAAAATCAACTGTGTATCTTCACACACGAGTCAACTAAGTTACTACTACATTTTATTCTGTAGTAATATTTAACGGTTGTGTTTGCATGTTTGAAGTATGTAATTATAAAGGATCGTTAATAACTTACGAAATAAGGTTAAAAAATGTAATTCTCACTATCATGCACCTAAAAAGTCACCAAATTCTATAAAATATATACTCTTGATTTGCGCAATTTTAACCTGATTACTAGTCTGTTTTTGGTGATTGGTTGTCTTTGTCACTTGTCAGCATACCACTGACGCGGTCCACCATGTTCTTATATGCTTTTTATGTCACGCAATCAGTCTGACTTTAACAACAACAACGGCAACAACACACCTGTTGTGTGAAAGTCGAAAAAGAAAAATGAGTGTGCATGCGCTCTAACATGTAGCATGCTCCTTATACCTGAGATATACTAGAAAAAGACTGAAAAATATTGAAAAATACCAAGACTTAAAACAGCAATCAGGACAAGGTTTTGGAATTCTAAAAGTAAATCGTTTATCCCTGTAGAAACAGCCAAACAGGGCCATTTGGAACAAAGATTAAAAACTTGAACATTTGGGTTACGAAAATAGGGATATAAAAGAAAGGCAAAGATTGTAAGAACATTACTATGTCTGTAGACACCAATTAATTAAAGCCACGAGGTGTAGTTTGCCGTTTCTACTCGTAAAGTTTCGGAGAACTCGAAATATAGTGTGGAAACACTCGCTCTGCGGGCTCGTGTCCCCGCTGTGATTTTTTGTTCTCCAAAACATTCACTCGTATTCCTATAACTTTATGGAAATAGGGAAAATGTTTTCTATTTCTTACCTACTCATTGATTTTTAAAATATTAGTTTTTGTATTATCGGTTAACATTTTCGGATCGGTATAAATACTATATAAATACGCATGTTATCAATTTAAAAAAAACAAAAACACAAACACTAAAAGATACAAATTAAACTTCAATGCGATAATACCACGTATTAATACAAGAAAACCTCTATGATATCATGATAATCTTAAAATTAAAGGAGCAAGTGTTTTTTTAGTGCCATGCAGTTGAATAGAGCGCCATGCTTGAGCGCCACGCAGTTGAATAGAGTCAAACCTCGCTAAATGATAGACCACCTTTGGCGCACGAAATTGTTAATGAATAGAGTAAACCGAAGTTACAACAACAACGTTTATCGGAACATGTAATTAAAAATCGATAAAGACTTGACATATAATAAGACACATTTTATAAGGATGCAAGTCGGCATTATCGTTCGCACTGTCCTTCTCTCAGTAAAGGTTTCATCCTTGTGCACATGGTAACCAAGTACATACTGTTGGACAGAAAATCCATTAATTTTAATGAAGTAACGTACTATAAACCTAACGGGTGTATGTGATTCTAAAAGGACAGCATGCCAAGGTATGTATTCCGGTAGGCTCTTAGCTGAACGTCGATGTTTAGGCATTAACATTAGACGTTAAATAAGATTGGTATGCATGAGCCAAAAACCGTCAGCACGTATAACCCAACGTAAATATCTATGGATCTACAATCCACATGCACGCAACGAATATTGGCAAATCGAATATGTCAAAAATAGGATGTATACTGAGTAAAAATGTGACAAAGGTTTATTAAAGAATTTTGTCGAAGTTTGTAGGACCAGGAAATCACAAATACCATGCCATATGTCATTCATGTCATGTTTTACACCCATTCGATTGGCCAGGACGACAATCGTAAGAAATGATCGTAACGTTAAAAAGTGATAAAGGAAGGGCTCCGCTCTGTGCAAAGGGCTCCGCTCGAAACTTCAGTATTTCGTTATCAAAACTAATCTCGTTACCACCGTAATCAGTCATGGCCAGAAATCGAGGACAACATGGCGGCAAAGCATGCGCACTGAATCCCTTTTTAATTAATTCAATATGGCGTCCTTCAATAGATTTCTTAAGGAAATATAAAGAACAATCATTTTCGGTTATTTACTATTGTAAATTCCGACATGCGAACGTCCAAAACTTCACCAAATTGAACAATCGTTCAGCACTACAATTTCTATTAAGTTTGGAGCGTCCTAAATAGGTTCCCGAGCCCCTCACAAACATATCTCTTATTCGCTGTTTAAAGTCTATTAATCTTCTATATCACTTATTTTGGAGCTCCAATTTTGGCTGCTTCTGTGTTGTTTGTCCACGATGCGAACGTCTGAATTTGCTCAGGATGAACGTTACTTTGTTTTGCGGAGTTGTTCGTTCCACTTTTTCGTTGTTTAATAGGTTCCCAAAGACCTTAAAATGTACGATTTATTGCAGCCGAGTCGTTGTAATTTAATCCATCAAGCGCCGAGATAAGTACTGAACTCGGCGTGAAGAAGCAATGCATTCCTCGATAATTTCGGGTTCTTGTCCGCCATTTCTTATGGAGCTGTTGCTAGGTTGCCAGGGTCTTAACCGCTGTTATTATTATTAAATGTGACTATGGATTCAGAAATAATAACCGAAATTTATGCGGCAATTTTTGTGAGTATGAGTGTACAGGCCTGTCTAGACGATTAAACCTTTTGTAATTTGATATTTGGGTAAGAAATGGGTCAATAAGACATTTTAGCGAATAACTCTACTTTAATTTATTGCTATAGACTTCTGTTTATAGCCGAAATGATCGATATTTAGCCATCAGAATTTTCAAATTAATATTTCCATCTAAATATGAGCCCACAGGCCACTGCCGCTGAGTGTCCTGGATTTCTAGCCATGTTACCACCTTTTCACTTTAGCCTTGTCGGAAACCAGGTTTACCGCCGACTAGCGGCTTACTACTGTAACAAAATCTTTTTGTGTGCAGTAAATTCACAAGTGGTCAGGTTAGCTAGCCATAGCGTCTTCAGGCTAACGCATAAGTTAGGCCGTAAAACCGGTCAGTATACAATCATTAAATATTTGGTAGAAGTAAAGTGAGCAAGAAATGTCCCGTTTTGCTGTAAAGCACCAGCTTCGACTGGCCATTGTTGCCGTTTTGCTTCGGAACAATTTAGACAGCCATTGTTCTACAAAATGGCGCAATGTCTAAGCCATGCATGTAAAGCTATTAATTATGGGTCGTTTTCACTCACGTGATCGGTGGCCCCGTTGGGGTGGTGAAACAATACGAAATGTTTGAATAAGAATAGAGCTAAATTCCCATAGACTAAAGGTTGTGCACCAATATGACCGCCATTTCTTTGTTTCTGTGCACCAATATGGCCGCCGTGACGTCAGATGAAAACATGCAAGAATAGTGTGCAACTAATAGTGTGCAAACTAGATGGTAAACCATGTTTCTGACTAAGGGTTAAAGTTTTTATAAGGATTAGGCGACCCATAAAATCTCCTGCCGTGATATGCCATGCTAATTTTTTTTGTTTTTCCACTTTTTTTACCGAAAGCAACATCGGTTAAATCGGTTTAAAAAACACATTATTTCTCCTTTTGGTTTATTGTATCATATAGACAGGCCGTAAGAAACAAACATTTTCGTGACAACTATATCTGGCAAGCCCTAGAAAGGGTTTTTCGGCCTCTTTATGATTTCAAAAGATCCTCTGTATTCTAAAGTTATTTTTAAAAGTAATGCATATTATGTATACACGCGCTACGTTTGCATGTTAGTAGTACTTCGTTTGCATAATCGTATGCTTCACGTAAAAACGGTCCTAATTCTGTTATATTTTTTAACAACATAGAAGAAAACTCTTTATTTGTATGTCATGAGCATGTAGACATCCCCTTCACGATTTTTATGGAGTTTCGCGTTCTGCCAAGGTGAAGATATATCTCTCGACAAAGTTTCAAACATTTGACGGCAAAGAAACTTCGTAATTTAGCCACCTGCATACAAAAACAAAACAATGAATACATAGACGCACCACTTCACACACCCGCAAAAAGAAGTTTACGCCTGTCGGCGGTCCAGTGGTTAGCAACGCAAAAATAAAATTCGCCACCAAGCAAAACATCTTTCACATAGCAACAACTGCATTGGGTATTCCAATTTGAAACCCACGTAAATTCACGTTTACGCTATTTAAAGTCAAGTCTAGGATATTGAAGATATTAAACTCCTGTTTTCCACATTTTTGGCATTAATTGTTGAAAGCGTTTCAAGTTAATCAACTAAAATAGAATCTACTATCGAGCAAATGCGATTCATTGAACGTGCACGCGGTAACTAACACATGCACATGCATGTCGTTATAACCATGCCAACTGTTCACGTGATGAAATTACTCTTTTATTCAGTAAAAAAATATTTTTGAAAATCGTATTGGGACCTTGTTTCTTTAAAGTGTGTCCAGTAAAACCTTTCCATTTTGTTGATTATCGTCCTGCATGCATGGGGAATGTTTTAATGTCGGACACTGATATCCGCTTACACTATTCGCTCTGGCAAGTGAACGAAGTTTGTCGGGATGACAATCCTAAGGAATATCATGTCGATAAACGTGATTAACAGTAAATAAATTACTTTTACCGTATAATCCATTCATATATAATTTGATCATGCAAAACATTTTGACAAAAACACTTTGAGTAATTCTTAATCCCGAATATAGATAAACGTATATATAAATTGATAGATATTTCAGGAAAAAGAAAACTATAGCTATTGCAAGAGTTATGCATGACTCATGAATCCTGTTGGTCTGCTGGACCTATTATAAACAAAACCGCAATAGGATACGAGACGTCAATCCGTGAGCTAACTTACAATGCCAAGAAACTATGATTAACCGTGCCAGAGATTACCTGTACAATTTTTAAACAAATTCCTTGTTATGAAATAGACCTTATTCAAAAATGGCTGCCGAATTAAGATTCTTTTATATATATATAAATTAGCCCTTATGAACTCGTTTTCATGTTTTTTACTTTAAAACGAGGTCATAAGGGCTAATTTATATGCACATAAAATAATTATAATTCGGCGGCCATTTTTGAATAAGGTCTATAGTCTTGTCTGCCCGAAAAAAAGTACAATTCTGCATGAATCATCGTTTATCGACCAGATCAGAACAAAATCCAACATCACAATATCTACATGGTATTGTTATTTCCACTCTTACTGCCATTCTCATTGTCACTTTTATTCTTATTCCTATTTCTATTCACGTTTTCTTTTTTCCTAATTTATTTTAAATATCTTTATTCTTATCTTTGTCCTATCTTTATAGTCTTTCTTGCCTTATACGACTATCCTCCTTCTTATTAATATGTTCTTATTCTGATTTTCTTAATATTCCTATTCTTGCAAAAAATCGCACTAATTTAATGCAACACCTGTTTTTTATATCTTAGCAACCAAGCGCTAAAGCAGCAATTCCAAGTGTTAAAAAAATTACTAATTCGAATGATTTAGCTTGATCTTTCCGCATACAGAATTTGCAATTACCGGTAACATACGCAATTATAGTCCAAACAAACTGCACCGAAAATTTGTAAGCTTATCACACAGATTAAGATGCGCATTTTCCCACAGAAGCAAAATATTAAAATGTAAAGTATAAATGAAAGCTTCTGACGTCCAGTAAACGTACGACAATTGAGCTATATATAACAACCGAACGGTAATGCAAATAGGAGTAACAGAAAATTTAAAAAAAAACCATAGAAGTTGTGCATATATAACGATGTGTCACAATACACAACTTCCATCCAAACTACTTATTGAAAAGATATCTAATTTAGAAATAAACTGAAAGTTTAGGTAATGGCCAGTGAAGTTATGCCGATGAAGAAACACTCCGCTTAAGACCAAGGTAATTATTTCAACACGTATATACGCAGGTTAGAACGCCCATGCACAACGTCTGTTGCGGCTAACCGTAACCCGCTTGTTGGCGCTTCGTGTAAGAACTACTAAGTCTTTGATGCAGCGCCAAACTTTGCAGGGCTAAAACCTTGCCATACAGAAAAGATATACATTGTCAACGTGAAATATGACAACTTTAATAATGTTTTCGCAGTAAAATTAACCAGTTATTAAAACAACGCATGCAACCGCATACATGCAAATAAATAAAATAGTCAATGCGTCGGTTAATTTATATACGTTTAGCAAACACAATTTTAATAAAAAAAATATTGTAGCTATTACATGTTTTCTCTAATAAAACATCTAGAAGCATGTCGTTTAAATGCGCATGCAAATTTTATCTTTAAATGGTAACCGCTGAAATGTAAAAAACGTATGATGGTAAAAGTTACCATCACGCAGATTAAGATGCGCATTTCCCCACAGAAGCAAAATATTAAAATGTAAAGTATAAATGAAAGCTTCTGACGTCCAGTAAACGTACGACAATTTAGCTATATATAACAACCGAACGGAAATGCAAATAGGAGTAACAGAAAATTTAAAAAAAACCCATAGAAGTTGTGCATATATAACGATGTGTCACAATACACAACTTCCATCCAAACTACTTATTGAAAAGATATCTAATTTAGAAATAAACTGAAAGTTTAGGTAATGGCCAGTGAAGTTATGCCGATGAAGAAACACTCCGCTTAAGACCACGGTAATTATTTCAACACGTATATACGCAGGTTAGAACGCCCATGCACAACGTCTGTTGCGGCTAACCGTAACCCGCTTGTTGGCGCTTCGTGTAAGAACTACTAAGTCTTTGATGCAGCGCCAAACTTTGCAGGGCTAAAACCTTGCCATACAGAAAAGATATACATTGTCAACGTGAAATATGACAAATTTAATGTTTTCGCAGTAAAATTAACCAGTTATTAAAACAACGCATGCAACCGCATACAATTGTAGCTATTACATGTTTTCGCTAATAAAACATCTAGAAGCATGTCGTTTAAATGCGCATGCAAATTTTATCTTTAAATGGTAACCGCTGAAATGTAAAAATCGCATGATGGTAAAAGTTAGTGGCAGTATCTGCTTCGCTCAGTGCGGCTCGGATATACTTTTCCAACCTTAACAAAGCTTAAATCAATCATCAATAGTTACAGCAATCATTCAGTTAAACTTTCAAACAAATATTGCAACAAAAGTTGACAGGGTGATAACAATGAGGTTATACACAAACTGGTACTTCTCAGAAGATCGAAATTAACTGACGTACAAAACACAAATATTGAATTGCGGTTTCAAATTAAAGACACCGATTCTTAGTAACCAAGAAAACGCACACGTATATTAGCCCAGTGAATGAGTTTTTGCTCCACGTTGGAAGAACTGGACATTACAACCTAACCTAAACATTGAAGGGTAAGTTTGTTTCCCGAATAACTATACTTTGTGATCCAGTTGTAGTTCAAAACAATTTCTATTGTAATTGTATTTCAATTTAAAAACCAGGCTTTACATGTACCTAGTTCCAGCACTCATTTGTCTTTGCCTTATTCTTAGAGATCATATAGACGAATGTATCATGTCGCCTTGTAAACCAAAATACCTGAGGTATATCATTGGACTGTTCGTAGTAGCAATAAGCGCAGTCCATGCAAAGAAAGGTATGATTGGCATTCCTGTATCTATTAATCCAATAGTTCAGGCGTCATGCATGGAGATGTCGAGCATGTCAAAATTTTTCTACCAAATGGATAAAGACTTTTACTCTCGAGTAACTGTGTCCGATGCGGCACGGCACGAAGACAAAAATATTGCCGAACTCATAAAAAAGAAGATTGGAGTCCTGTTCCTGATCACTGCATCTTCTCACGTATCGGGATCATTGACAATGAACAACCTGAAATATGCGAAACGTAACAGCAAATGGTCTTACAAAATCCCTGTTCAGCAAATAATACAAGAATCTAATGGAACTTTCACAAAACTCTCAGACAAAATACCGATGTACAGAGTACAAAAACTAGCAATGAAGGCACTAGAACGAAGATATGGATTCAGCGTAGACGCTGTCCAAAATAAACTTCATCTGAAACCTATGGAATTTTATGCAGTAGACGAAGAACAATGGATTGATGTTGTTGGTATTATCACAGAATATATCATCAAAAATAGATCTAAAATACTGAACTTAACTCCATGCTATTTGGCTGAGCTGGTCAATAAAACTCAGAAAGAAATGGCAGCATTCACGCTTGATGAAGTTGACACGTTTCTTTATAATACCAGCATGCTGATGGAACAACTGCCATTATATAAACAATCTGTTGTATCTAATTTGTATAAAACGTTCGACATTACAGCAACACAACTGGCAAGTATGAGCAATACCAATATCACTGTCATAAATACTATGGGAGTAAAGAATTTAATAGAACTTCTCACGACAACCATTCTGAAAAAGTTCCATCTCACTGACATTTCAGCCTCTTATCAGAAACCTGAAGCAGAAATTAAGATTCCTTGCCGATTAGAGTGGGATTCCTTTAGAATCGCCGTCATTCTGGAAGCTTTCAAGAACGAAGCAAAAGAAATGTTTATCACCAGCGAAACACTCGCATCTCTTATTCGTGTATCTCACAATGACCTGAAAACATTTTCGTTAAACAAAATGTTACAGCTGGTTGGAACAGTCATCAAGCCATTGAAACACGATAAAAAAGTGATTGAAAATCATACGTTGTTAATGTTGAGAAATATCCATGGATCAAAAAGGCTAAGAACTAACAAACACAATGTTCTTTATTTGTTGAAACGTTTCACAAACTTCTCCAAACGTCAGTTGAGGGTATTGTACGGTTGGACGTCACACGATTATCATTTTGCGAAACTATTTTCAGTCGATGATCTGGCAAGAGAATGTTCCCTTGATGTTTATAAACATAGCTTGCTCTCACTAGCAAGATTAAACGTGGGCGAAGTGAACAAAGAGTTAAAGTGCCAAACCTTTTCAGCATTAAGAATGGTTTGGGGTCAAGCAAGTCTTCGTGATTTGAAAGAAATATTCAGTGCATCGACACATGTTCCACTTGACAAGCCTATCGCAAATACAGTGAGTCTACTCACAAACTCGTCTACGACGATCATTTGCCGTGTGCTGAGTAACACACTGGAAATTCAATGGCTGTTGAAAAGAATATCTTTAAACAACATCTCAGCGTTGACGAACTACACGACAGATTACTTAAAAGAGCTTCCTATTCAACGCATTATGATAATCATGCATGAACTGCGCAACGCTGGTTCGTTTGAAGCAGACAGAAATTTGGTAAGTTCTTTTTTATAGTTGTGCATTATACTTATTATAAAATAACACGTATACTACGCGAGCCTTGATTGGTCAATTGCCGTGTTTGGAACACGGAAAATTCCCGCCAAAACGATTTTTGTCGGACAGTATATCATATTCACTTGTGATTATTTTATAAAAGAAATACCAAAATGGTTTTTTCCGTGTTTGGAGACTCTTATCCAAACACTTGGGAAATTGCTCGACTTTCGAAAAGCTAAAAACACTCGCCTACGGCTCGTGTTTTGTTACGCTTTTCTCAAGTCTCGCAATTTCCCGCGTGTTTGGATCAGAGTATCCAAACACGGAAAACCATTTGGTATTTCTTTAATACTATACGTATTTACATTATTTTATATAAATACTATATTTTGTAGGATTATTTTCACATCTTTCTTAGTTTTATCAAACATCTTTAGAGTGTATCAAAAGAGTATGTTTTTTAAAACTATGTTGATACAGAAAGTATTTATATCAATCAAGTGTTTCGGACGAAACGTTTCAGTAAAAATTAATGGAGCTGTGGTTTGAGAACGGCATAAATGACTCTTATATACTTATATACATGGTACCGTAACTTGCACGGTCACGTGTTAACACTTCTTTTGTCTTACACGGTTCAGAATTCGACCGCTGGAGTTGCGTCCTTTCTGCAATTTATAAATAAAATGCAGCAGATCTATCTGTTGTATTACATTAAAACTTTCGCTAAAATATTGCGCAGATACATTTTAGACAAAAATATATAAACGTAAATGGCCATGTTATTTGATTATGGGACAGACAAGTTGTAAATTTTGATTGTCATAATGTACCCGCATCCTGTTCCCTTTAAGTGTTGACATTGTGCAAATTTGGTGTGCTATACAATCTTCAGCATTCATCACACGACTTTGTACAAACTTAACACGGACGTACAACATTGTATATATAGGAGGCACAGGAAAACAGGAAACCCCACCTCATACTTGTTTACACAAAACCGTACAGTTCTGCAAATGTGCAAAACAAAACAACTGTATATAGTCGAGGAGGAGAAGCGAGAAAAAGTCGACCACGTAGCACCCCCACTACACAATAGTTTTGACTCCAGATTATAATAGGCTGATACCCATAGAACATTGCTAGGTCAGTCGTCATAGAGGGGGTGGGTGGTCCTTTAGTTGACAGACTTAAAGTGCACATGAAACGAAAATTAAGTTTGTCTTATTTGAAAGAACACTTAAAATGATAGAGTAACATCTTTTGCAGTTTTTCGTTTCCTTGCTTCGTTGTTGAGATATTTCAGTTTGTTTGAAATGGAAATTAAACAACTTGACGTCACATGTGCATAATGAGTTATCAGAGAAGGTTATATATCTTTGCTATTATCAAACATAATCACTTTTTGTTCTATGTTGCTTTATAAAATTCTACATGTTTGGCCATGTGCGAGAAACACACTCACATATACTTCCTTCGAATTAAGTTTGGTTTGATAATAGCAAGATAAGATTAAGATTAAGATTATCATATATATCCTACCACATCTGGAATACTGCGCAGCCCAGTTCTAATTGGTATTGGAAAAATGCAAAGTAACAAGCTTGAAGAAGCAAATTATTATAATTATGCTTAGAACACTGTTGAATTCAGCAAAGAGCAACACGTATGAACAGGTTCTCCGCCAAGTTGACATGAAGACTTTAACTCACCGAAAACGGTTTCATTCGTTGGTGTTACTTTATAAGTGTATTAAAGAGCAAGGACCTATCTACATTCAAGAATTCTTTAAGACCAGAGTAGTACCATACAATATACGCGGATCCGCACAAAGCTCGAACAACCAATATTTAACTCTTCATGGTCCAAGAATTCTTTCAGCTGCATAATTAGTCGTCTATGGAATAACGTCCCAGATACAGCTCACAACGCAGATAATGTCGCGTATTTTAAGAAGATTTTAAACAATATTGACCTTAATATTGATATTTATGTTGCATGATTGCAAGCACATAAATTTTAATTCTTATATTCATTTAACACCTTAATATATAACTGATTATATACTTACATATTATTTATTCACATGTTTTAACTTTTGTACTATATTAACCTTACTTATTTAATGGCACGTCCATGTTTTAACGAATCTTGTACTCCTAAGTGTTAAGTGGATAAATAAAGTATGATGATGATGATGATGAATTCGACGTCATCTGTGCGCTTCGCTATTAATATTCAGCACTAACATATTGTTATTTGTTTATATTACATATAGGATATTACCACGATTAATTATTCATCCAAGACGGTATCAGAATTTAACGAAGAGTTCAAGAAACTTGGTAAACAGCACGTACGGCATGAAAGCCCCACAGCACTTCCACGTTCATTATCAACAAGAACGGCACCAGGTTTGTTTATAAGTAATATGACTTTAAAAAATATTACGATATGAGATTTATACGTATTCACCAGTTTATAGATAACTGTTACTGCTTATCAGTTTTTATTCTACAACTTAGTTCATGAGCGATCTAACGCAGAATTCCCGTATCAAGGGCCGGATTAGTAAAGAATTTGTAAATAAACTATTTTACAGACACCGTTTAAATTCAGTGTATTTTGAGCAGTTTGAATTAAAGTAGTCAAATATAGAACACAATGAAAAGAAATACCAGATAGACTTTACACCAGTCCCCTATAGAGTGAATCATAAAAAAGAAAAACCGGGAGAAATAAAGAAAACTAAGAAATATTGCATGCATGTATAGTGATATGAAAGGCTCTTGATAAAATTAATATTACAGGCAAACAAAAATCCCTAAACAATCATCATTATAGCTATGGTAGCCAGAAACACGGAATGAAATTCATTAGCCATGCACGAAAGCAAAGAACCTGAAAAAGTTACTTGGAGCCTGAACACAAAAACATGCATATAAACCAGTTGGTTTTACTGTTTTAGTATAAACCAACTTGTCAGACAAAATATTGGTTTAAAAAAGCAAACCGAATTACCTCCTTCTTTGCCATTGTTTTGCATTTGGAAATCGACTCCTTTCGCTACTAGTTATCTATATCGCCAATAGACAGTGAGTAGCTCAGCCAATCAGAATGCAAAATTATAATCCACTATAGGTTCGACTAAATTTTTAACTTATAATTTCTGTCAATTTTCTCTTTCCTTGTAGGCAATGGATTATCAGCAGCTCTATGTGTTGCTGTTTTGATCGGATATGCAACAGGCTTCTGACAAGAATGTATATTCAAGATGACAAGAAAACCAAGGAAAACATCGATACATATATTCAATATCTCCACGCCAGCGCCCATATATTTATATAACGCGCCCTGCATGTGTATATATGTTAATTTCATAAACACCAACACCAACACTATAAATTGGGGCTAAATTTTACTGCACTCAAACACAATAAATAAGCACAATTTTCAATGTATCATTGAACTAATATCTTTAAATGTAAAGATATAAAAGCTTTTACACGTTTTTTTCTCAGTGACCAAAGACTATATGTAATATAAAATAGACAACCTGTAAGATGCCATGATTACTCATGCATTTCTAACATCCCTCATCAGAATGCATATTCCCCCTCAAAAGATGGAAAATTTGTAATTTTTCGTTCATTAACATGAATGATCAAACGTGAAAAGAGCATTGATTGACACCAGAAGCCAGTTGTATAAAACTCTTGACGCCAGTTTAACTACCCGCTGCGTAGTTAACTTATCAAACACTATAGTCTGGTTCTGAATGGCTAGAATTAAGCTCTAGTTACAGTTAATGATAACTACATTTTTATACAACAGACCCCAGGCTTTTTTGAATTGGCCTTTAGTAATTTATTGAACAACACCAGGCGATTTTATTCACATCTGGGGAAGCCCTCGGACAAAAGAACTGTAAACTACAAACTTAACTTTGTCGGTAATCATGGCATTACAAACTTACACAATGACATGTCGGGATATTGAGATTAAATTGGCCCTTCAAGCCATAGGAAGCTGTGTGGAAGTATCTCCTTTTCTGCATGTGGCCCTCGTGACTTCTTCACATCCTCCCTCGGTTTTCGGGGTCCTTTAATCTCTAATATCCCTCGTGTCGTGTTATTATTTATAATTATTATGTCACCAAAAGCACAAAAATGTATAATTAAAAAATATTGGTATTGCAAGTCTTGGGCCCCGTTTACACTAGAGCAAAAGTATCCAGATTCACATTGTTTTTCATCCTCATGGGAATAAAAAAACAATGTGAATCTGGATACTTTTGCTCTAGTGTAAACGGGGTCTTAGAAGTCGACACGATTTTTATAAAATTTTAATAAAGGAAAATAACACATAAGTCAAAAAGAATTCAGTTTTTAAAAGGATCCCTCTCAATTACCCCATCATTTATTTATGTTCTTGTATTTTAAAGTCAAAGTATGATTCACATTAATTGTGCAACCAGCATATAAGCAAGGCGCATAACGTTCAGGAACCCTGACGTTTCTTGGGAGGAACGCCCTTTTTAACCCCTGCCCTTTTTGTGAGACCTCTAATACTAGGTTAAACAGATAATTAAACAGATAATTAATCTTCTGTTGTAGTACGCAATACAATTCTCCGCAAATCTTGCGAGACTCAGAGGCTTCTAGCAGTGGGCCTGGGCGTCAGCTAGGCTGAATATAATTATGATAAATTTTGAATAATGCGAGACCAAAACAAAAATTTCCGCAACCGAAAATACGAGAAAAGCGTCATCAAAATGCAGGAAATGCCGTTTCAGAGAAAATTCAAAAAAAATTCGGGGGGGGCATGCCCCCGGACTCCCCTAGAATCTCTGCTTCAAGCCACTAGCTTCTAGTCCCAAGTTGTTTAGAATACTGAACGACTTTGCCCTTTTTTTAGGTTCAACCCCTGCCCTCGAAATTTTCTAGTTGCGCCCCTGTGCATGCAGGTGTGTACGTATACATACGTAGAAATTAAGCAAGTTATTACAGCGTTGTTGTCTTAACAGTGCCGTAACAACATTACTAGACAATATTGTTCATCCATGTTTTAACAATTTTGTTCAGTAATAATGAAACAACAAGACTGTTCATAAATGTTGGAACAGGGAAAAGTTGTATCGATATAATAACTATGTTCCCTATTCGTGACATGCATGTTCTAGCTTGTTAACAATTAAGTTTTTACAAAATTAACGGCTGGACAATGTTGTATATAACAGCTTGTTATTGTGACTAAGTAATATTACTCATGCTGGCCAGCACAACGTTGTTCGTGCGTTTTTACATGCGTGTAAGAGATTAAAACCACTTATTCATGACGTTACATCGACCACAACGGGTCCTTGCAGTAAGGCAACCACATTCGAATCTGATGTCATCATCAGTTTTGACTTCGACGCTGAAGTAGTCAGGACAACAAGTTGTAGGCGTAAAGCATCGGGAAAGTTCTAGTGCACAAGTTCGGCAGCTATAACGATTAGTGATTACATCCAATTCTTCATTTTCAGGTTGAACTAACAAGACACAGGTACGTTATAATTTACAAGTTTCATATGGCGTCAATACGGTAAAAATCACCACATGGCTACATAACTAACTTAGAATAAGATTACATGTATAGGAACCATACGCACACTCGTTTAATGAAGATCTGATTGTGAAAAATCTTTAAAATTAATTTGAAGAAACAGCCCATGTATGGTTAGCTTAAATTTATCTTTTACTGTTTTTGAAAAGACCTTTAAGGTGCTGATTACATGAACCGAGCTAGCCCGGTTAACTTGGGTCGCATAAACTAAATTTACAAAGAAGAATTGGTTTAGTTTAGATGTAAACAAATCTAAACGGTAATTCAAATTTCCTTTTGCGGCCGAGGAAAGAATTTCGTGACACGAGTTAGCCCGGTTATCCGGCTATCCTGGGCTCATGTAATCAGTCCCTAAGAGTCGGCTGGCAAAGGCAAGTTTGTATAATTATACTATAATATAGCTTAGCTTTAATGTCTGTAAAAACTTAAAAACGAAGCAAGAACTAAATATTTTGTAAAATGAGACTATACGTAAAGAGTGAACACTCTTAAACCTAGAGATTCCAAAAATAAGATTTCAAAAATAACATCGGATTTCAAAAATAAGGTAGTATCTCTTCAGTCAAACAAACATGTCACGCAACCGTATTATATATGCAGCAGTGTAGGTTCCCTACCATTTTAAAGACACTTGACATACTGTTCCAAGAAACAGGTGGACAGCTAGAAGGGAAGACAGTTACGTGTTTTCATACCCAAACCGTTGCAGGCTGCAGATTTAACTAAATTAATATCATATAACATACTAAAAGTATGAAAATTATTATAGACATTATAAGATTGAGGTTTTTCACATCTTACCGCACGCCTCAAACTGCATAATTATTTTTTTAAATAAACGTGTTGCTGGCGTTTTTAACATCTTTATTCGTTTTTTTATGCCAACAGTCCCATGTCCACACGTATGCGTTTTCATGGCGTTTTTATATTGTTCTCGGTCCTCAGGGGAGCAGAAAACACTGGTCTCATTACATGAAACAACATGAAAACGCTAGGAAAACGTATACGTGTGGATGGGGTCTTATTTACCGCATCCGAAAGAACGAGAAAGCTATTATAAAGTTTATTATAAATGAAAGCAAAGCCCGAGAGTATTTAGCATTGTATAATACTTTAATAGAGCCACCTGGCATACTAGCTATAGAAACGAATTACAAACATTCTCGTCCCCCTCATTCCTCCCACTCCAGAAATAAAGACGAAGCACTTTAATCGAATATTCTACACTTACAACAATTTTTTTAATGAAAACAGTATTGGATAGATAATAGAATCTTAATCTGGATTTCCATTAAGCGAAAATGTCGCGTCCTCGACTTTTTCTTTTGTCGTGTGAGTTTCCGTGTATAATGCTAGATTTCCGTGCTTTTTGTCGAGGCATCGGCTTTTTGCGATAATTTTCTTTGTCTCATGAGCCCTCTGCTAGAACGGATCCAGCCACGAAAGCCCATAAGACAAATAAAAAGAATCGAAAAAATTCCATCGCGCGACGTTAAACAGTAAATGGAAACCCATCTGAAAATAATTTAATTCGTACAATAGAAAAGGCGCGCGCGCGATATTTTACAGAAATTTAGCGTTAATCAAGTAGAGGTTATATCCTGAACTGTAAAAGGCTGAGTTCACAGAAAAAAGGGTTTAACGATGTAATCGCGACGTTACAATTTGAATAACATTATTGTATATATTAATATATATAATTTCTATATAATGTCCGGGTATACTAATTATATATTTTGTAGATGTTTTTTTTCCTATCCTTAACTACATTTCCTCTTAATCTCAAATTATCTCAAGGGTTAGTTTTATTCACTTGCAAAGAATGCAAACAAAATACCACAATCGCAGTGCTGATTTGAGTATAGAAGTCATATTACAACTACAGACACAAAATATTATGTTTCTTCCAAATACCTCGATCACGCAGGATGTTTGTCATTTGTGTAATGAGCGTTTAGTCAATATCAGACAACTAACCTTCAAACATTAGCAATCATCATGGGCGCTGAAACCTGGTGTAAATTAAGTGCCCCTTTTCTACGATATAACATATGTGCTTAGATTAAAATCTTTTTCAAACGGTGCCAACTTTTTTGTGCCCACGGAACTGGTAGTCATGCTGTTAGCTTTTTACAGCAATTTGCATATGTTGATCAAGGTGTATTACTGGAAAATTTTAGAAAGTCCCTTCAGTATACGACACCAATTTTTTTCACGTATTTCACAGGTCTACACAAAAAATGGACACCACAATCGCCAAGATCATTATTCTGCTCCTCTTAGTGGCTGGTCGTGTGACTGCAACAAGATCCTACGTGATTCCACTATCCTTAAATCCTTTCATTCAAAGTCCAATACGCCTTACAGGTTTCGTAAAAACAATGTACAACGCTTATGTGAATTTTTACTCCAAGGTAACACTCACTGATGTATCAGACGACACTGAAAAAGATTTAAAAGATCTCGTTGAAAAAAAACTTTCCGTTGTTTTCCTCACAACTCTCTCTTCATACGTCGCGGAAACATTGACTTTAAGCGATCTAAAATTTAGTGGTCCAAGCAAATGGTCTTACAATATCTCCATCGACGACATGATAATGGTATCAAATGGGAGCATCACCGAATTTAACCAAGATATGGAATTGTATAAGTTCCAAGAAATGGCTATGAAAGTCTTAGAAAATCGTTACAGCTTTAACATGAGCAAAATCCAAAATGAGCTTGGCTACACTATGATGGAATTCCTAGGAGCAGACGAAAAGCAATGGATTGATATAGTTGGTATTATCACACAAAGCGTCATCGACAACCAGTGTGAAAAGTTAAAAATAACCTCATGCTACTTGGCTAAACTTATCAATAAGACTCTCGATGAAATCAAAGCGTTTACCCTTAACGAAGTTGATAAGCACCTCTACAATACCACCATGCTCATGAACAAACTACCTGCGTTCCAAAATACCACCTTGGAAGACTTCTATAAAAAATTCGACCTTTCATCAGGAAAACTGGCAAACATGATCGGTGTGAACATCTCGGTAATACAGTCTTCGGGGTTAAAAGATCAGATACAACTTTTCACAGCAAGTATTCTGGAAAAATTCCGATTGTCCGTCACAGCCTTTTCCACGAAGTATAAGAAGTCGATGAAAGAAGTCTTAGTTCCTTGTCAGAACGAGTGGGATTCGTTTGAAATCATCGTTATTCGTGAAGCTTTCGAACAAGAGGCAAGAAACATGTCTATTACAAATAAAAAACTATCATCTCTCATTCAAATACCTTATGACACTTTGAAAAATTTTTCTTTTGAAAGCATGCAAAAATTTCTTGCAACTGTGGTAAAGCCAGTCAAGGAAGCCAAGAAAAAGATTGAAGAAAAAAGTTTATTCGCATTGACAAGCATTCAGGATTCACAAATCCCAAAGATCACAAGTAACAACGCTGTGGCAGTTATTCAAGCTATTACAAATTTCACCAAAAGTCAGTTGTCTACGCTTTACCATTGGACACACGCTGATTATCAGTTTTCAGAAATGTTTTCAACTGCAGATCTGATCGAGTGCTGTTCGTCTAAGGTGTACAACTACAGCCTGCTTACACTGGCAAAGATTAATATTGGAAAAGTACTTAAAGGTTCCTCTTGTAAGACCTTTGACGCACTACGAGCAATTTGGGACAGAGCAACAGTGAAAGACATACAGACCAATTTTACCACACAAGACAATCTTCCAAGCAATACGTCCATAGCAAACACGCTTCATTCACTGACAAATGCATCATCAGAATTCATCTTCCGTGTTCTTAATATCGAATCTGACGTGCAAGAGTTATGTTCTAACGTAAGCTTACAGCAGATTTCTAATGTCACAACGCATTCCATTTCGCATCTCAAACACATGTCATTTCAAGATATCATCAATCTTGTGGTCAAACTGAAACAAAACGGCTCCCTTTATCATACTCAAAAGATGGTGAGTAAATATACAAGCCATGTATATTACAGACAAATATAGACTGGCGGAGAGACGAAAAAACAAACGGACAGACAGACAGACAGACAGACGTATGGACGAACGGAACGTTATTTAGAGAGTAGCAATGTACAGTATATAAAGGCTAAAAATAGTGCACTGCCTAAAGAGAGGAGGGAAGGAGGAAAGGAGGGAGGGAAAGAGGGAGAGAAGGAGGAAGGGAAAGAGGGAGGGAAGGAGGGAGGGAAAGAGGGAGGGAGGAAGGGAAGGAAGGAGGGAAGGAAGGAAGGAAGGAAGGAAGGAAGGAAGGAAGGAAGGAAGGAAGGAAGGAAGGAAGGAAGGGAAGGGAGGGAGGGAGGGAGGGAGGAAGGAAGGAAGGAAGGAAGGAGGGAAGGAAGGAAGGAAGGAAGGAAGGAAGGAAGGAAGGAAGGAAGGAAGGAAGGAAGGAAGGAAGGAAGGAAGGAAGGAAGGAAGGAAAGAAAGAAAGAAAGAAGGAAGGAAGGAAGGAAGGAAGGGAGTGAGGGAGGGAGGGAAGGGGAAATGGAAGGAATGGGTGGTTCGGTAGGTAGGTAAGCCGGAAAAGAGGCAGAAAAATAGGCAGGCATACGAATTGCCGTTTAATTTTGTTAATAATATCAAAGACCAGACAATTACTTGGAAAAAGCCCACAACATTGAAGAAATGGAAAAATAAAAATATTTATTGAACTAACGTTTCGTCGCTACACGCAACATCTTTAGAGTGATTACATTATTACAAATACAAAGACTTTATTTACATAAGGTTACTAAGACAACCTTATCAGATTCCTATGTTTATCGTTTGTAAATTTAAATTTAATTTTCAAATTTTCTGATTTTTAACCGTTATTTTGTAATTTCAAATTTTAACCGTTATTTTGTAATTTTATACTCGTTGTCTTAGTAGCCTTATGTATATAAAGTCTTTGTAATTGTAATAATTTAATCACTCTGAAGATGTTGCGTGTAGCCACGAAACATTAGTTCAATAAATATTTTCATTTTTCCATTTCTTCAATGTTATGGGCTTTTTCTGTGCTTTAATATTTTTAGCAAGATTACGTTTTCTGCCTGGAATCTCTGTCTCCTTAATCAGTGTCGTCTAAGTTGAATAAAACTCCTTGCCATACAATAATTTCTAATTCATGGAATTCCGTTTTTTCTTGCAGACATATGAAACAAGCTCAATCAACCCTAACTCTTCGGCAAATATGACCTCGATGACGAACGAAAAAGAAAATAGTTTGAAAGCGTTCTCACCCAGCCACTCGTTTACCAAACCAATCCACGTAACAAAAACAGGAAGTATGACAGATCTCCAAATAATCTCTTCAACTTCTTCGGGAACAGGTATGATGGCTATACTGTATTTACTATAGGTGATGATTGATTAAACACCGATCTAATACAAACAAAATAATAGGCACGCCCAGGCGTGCATGTATGTACTGCATTTAATGCCTATGCATGTATCTACTGCATTTAATGCCTATAGCTACTATGGTAAAAAATGATAACAACATTGTATTGAGTGCTGAACAAGATTTTTGACAAGATTGTAGATGCTGGCCATGATATCGCTCCTTAAATATCTCGCCCCATGTTTGTCATAAGGTCATAGCATTGACTTATGAAATACTTGGTGTACAGTAGTTTTTTTTTGTTTCAGTGGTTTGTCGTCAGTTGTCCTTTCATCCTATATGTTTTGATTGGCTCCGAAGGCATTCTTTTGTTACTTGCTAACACGGATGATAGTATAGTATCTACTCGCGCATGCGCAGTAGATACAATAATATATCTTGACTTCATTCTTTTCCAAATATCTATATTGCAGGTGTTAATCGGGTCACAACAAGCACGAATACAAAGCTCGTTAATTCATCGGAGAGATCGTTTAACTCAAGTATGTTATCACCAGTTTTAATGTTGTATATATTTTGCCTAAAAAATACTTCAAATAACACCACAGAAATAACTCTTTTTTCCTTTTTTTTCTCTAGAAATGGGGATATTATTGTTGATGTTGATACCAGTAATTTACCAATAAACATAAAAAGATGTTACAAAAGCCACAGAATAATGGATTCAGACGGCTGCAAGAAAAACTAAATTATAATTAAGTCATATCTTTATCCTAATATTCTTCATTTCATCATCTTCATTTCATTTCATTTCACTGATTTATTTTGCCTTACTGCTCCTAGCACGACGCACAAAAGATTAAGAGACTCTGGAGAAAGACAATTCAAAAGTCCGAGATTTTAGAAGCCCCGCATTTAATAACAAGATTTTAGTTAAAAAGTACAACATCTGCCGGCCTTTTAAAAACTTTGCAAAATAGTGTAAGCATTTTTACGTTGAGTGAAACCCGAAGACCAATTTTATAGTTTCATATAAGACACCTTTACAATGTTTATAGCTTTATGTGTAAGATAGCTCGATAAAAAAGAGTTTTCCTTTCAAAGGTCTTCCAGTGTAGATTTGTGCTTCATTCTTGTTCGTTGAACAGCTCTAGTGGTACTCTTGAGAATTGAAAAGTATTAGACAGTCCACAGTGGAGAAATCTTTGTACTAAATACGCATATAAGCATGGTTTCCATTTAGTCATTTGGTTCGCATCATAATTATTATAAAATAGAAAGTGACTATATAATTTTTGATATATTTAACAATAGGAGTGAAACGAGAACGTTACTTTTGTAATTAAATGAGTGACAAAAACATCATCACCAAAACAAAATTGCAATTGAATAAGTAATATTTATCAAATTCATTAATAATTCATGAGGAAAACACAAAAGAAATCAATACCGTAGCAGAGGTTGTAAATCGGATACAGAATCGTCCTGATTTACATAAACTTTTTCCTCACTTTACTTAGCTAAAATCACTCCAACTTGAAAAATAGTTTGAAAACATGACTATTTAGATGCGTCCATTTGATAAGTACGATAAAGCATTCGCAGCCGATCTGTATCTGATTTACTACGGCTCGCCTTGTAAATCAGATACAGATCGGCTGCTCATGCTTTATCTATTACTTAAAACACGAGCAGGAGTGTTTTATCAGATTTAAAACCACGAGGGCGCAGCCCGAGTGTTTTATATCTGATAAGACACGTGATGCGAGTGTTTTGAATGGCTTCAAAAACGATTCGTTATTGGATGTTATGTTCATTAGTATTCTTTATATAAAATTGTATGTTCATTAGTATTCTTTATATAAAATTGCATGTTCATTAGTATTCTTTCTGACGTCAAGAAGTTTTATCAGGTATTAAAACACGATCAAGTCGGTTTTCTTTGTTTTTTTGCGGGATTTATATCCCATAAATCCGGCATTATAAATTCATAGGGATTATATATATACAGTTTTTACGACTGTTTTTCAAAGTCAGCAACACACAATCATAATATTTATACACGCAGTTGTCTTTTACCTTCACAAGAAAATCTTTTAACGCTGCAATTCAGCTTGAATTTAATCAATGGTCAGCTTGTTCAGAAAATCCCCTGGCGGTGGTGGCGAGATTTGAACTGCTATTAAATTCAGATTATTTACTTTTGTACAATCTTCCTGTTTGAATACGCTGTATGAGCGCCTGTACGCAGGCTAGGAATCATTCGCGATGCGATTGCGTAATAAACGAAAATCTTTCCGTGTGTACCAAGTACACTATACATAGCTCGGGAAATGGACTGGGCACGAGTAAAGACACAGCTAACCCAAGACGAACGTCATAGTAACCCAATAGTGTGCTGCCTCGCTCACGCTCGGCAGCAATAAGCAATAATACGACCAAAATTGGTCGCCTGCATCTCCACAGATTCGACCGTTTAAACAATCGTACAACCTCTGTTGTTCGGTAAGTAAGGATTCTAAGTAAAAAGACAGAGTGTCTTTATCAATGTCTACATTATGTTGTCTTATTTCATCCCAAATGATATCCATATATGAAGAAAGGCTAGTATACGTTTGTTGTCAGCGAGTACGATAATGTGTATAAATACATGAACGAAATATTATATAGTAAGGACAATGTTGTGGCATTTTGATAATGACGATCTTCGGGAATCAATCAGGAAGCTATTGGTTATGACGGGGGGTTAAGTAATAGCTAGGATTGGGGGGAGAAGTTATGGTTATATAAGGGCCCAAAGGAGCCTGAGAATGAATAAATAAAGAGTCTGCATGACGTAGTGAAAACCGGGGGGTTGAGTAACAGATAGACTTAGGGGGTTCAGGAAGATATGAATACTAATGAGGCTAGGTTAGGAGGTCTCAAAGGAGCCTGAGGAGGATATTGACAGAGCTCATTAAAAATTCAATTTACCTAATTAATTATGAATCGGCCAGAGTGGGGGGTATTACTACTCAGAACGGACACGAATTCTGTAAATGACTTCTAAAACGTCTACTAAGTTAGCTAAAACTACATCATGTTAAGAGCTCATAAACCTTCGAGATAAGGTTTAAACCTTCGAGACGGACCATTTACCTTGCGTTGGTGCGCCCTCATCTGGGATACGCTACTCAAGTCTGGGCTCCCCATTCCAAAGACCTTATAAGGCAAATTGAAAGAATACAGAGACGGGCATCGAAATATATATTGAACTTTTTCTTGTGACCAATCCTATAAAGAACGACTTATTAACCTTAATCTTCTACCATTATGTTATTGGCATGAATACTTGGACATGGTTTTTTTTCAAAGCAACCAAAGGCTTAATAAATCTGAATCCTACGCTGTTCAAAACCTACTCGATCAAATTCTAACTCTAACTCTGTCCACTTCGTCATTCGTAAATGCAGAACTACCACTTTCCAAAGATCGTACTTCAACAGAACTACAAGAATATGGAACACGCTCGTTAACGAACTTACCAATATTAATTTCAATGCACTAGAACTGGCAACATTTAGATCTCTGATGCTCAGCTACTACTTTATTGCTCTTGGGAATACCTATAACCCTGACGATCCACATTCTTTCAAAACTATATGTCCAAATTGTAATAATTCTCGCAGTCTAACCCGCAGCATTACTTGCTGTTTTTAGTATTTATTTCTATATTGCATATATGTTGTATATTGTGTAAGTTTTGTTAGAATTTTTTACTTTAACTTTTATATTTTTGGGCCCGCAGTAATTGGCCTTCACGCTGTTGCGGTGACCCTGCCATAGGTTTAAATTTGTGTTTGAATGGTTCGTGTTGTGATACAATACATGTATTTAGTCAAGTCTATGGCGAAGCTAATAAAATAAAATAAATAATAGGTTACGATTATTAAATTACTGATGTGAGCATGCGCTATGATTTAGTATTATTAGTCCCACATTTTATATTCTAAGTGACGCGCCAAAATAGCCGTTCTGATCATCTGATTATTTTCTGATTATTTGTTATTCAACAAATGTTTTATTTGTTATTCAACAAATGTTTTATTTGTTTCAACAAATGTCTGCATATTCATCTTGTATGAGCGGACGCTACCAGCGTACCTCACTCAAGATAGTTGAATGCAATGTGTCTGTATACTTGCTACAGAACTGATATCAGTGCCTGTAAATGTGATACAGAACTGATGTTTTGTTAAACAGTTCTGTATCACATTTACAGACACTGATATCAGTTCTGTATCGGGGTAAACAGACATTTATTAAATTTAATCGTATTTTAAATATAAATATAAGTGCCCAGCACAAAACACGAATAAAAGCCATGAACACAAGGACATAAAAACATAATATTTAATAATCTAACGTTTCTTTGTTTATGCTACAACATCTTCAGAGATATTGATTACAAGATATTAATTTACAGGATATATAATAAACAAAATTCTAATTACATACATATAGACCAATCAAAATAAAGAACTAAAAATACATATTACAAGCTAATTATAGGTTAGGAGGTGAGGTAACACTGAAGGTGTCAGGAGGTAAGAGAAAGTTAAAATAAGTAAAGGAGTGCTGATCCAATATTGCCGTTGAAATGAGGTTTAAGTTTGTTAATGAAAAGACTTTTGCGTAAAAGAAGCTCAGATTCAAAAGAGCAGGAAGAAATAATACTAAAATCACTAAAAGAAATAGGATGCCCCGTCTCACGATGATGGGCAAGAATAATTACCACGGGGTGGACTAGCGAGTTTTTTTGCCAGTAAGGGCCGAAATTCCCATGTGTTTAGAAACGCGCGCACTGCAAATTCCTAAAAACTTGTTTTAAGAAAAAAATACTTGTTTTAAGATTTTCATGTCCCGTTTGCAAGATAATAATCTTACTGCGGTTTCTTGACAAGATATTTTGTCTTAAAACAAGATTAAATATCTTAAAACAAGAAATAAGATCTCAAAAGAAGAAAAATTATCTTGACAAGAATTGGAGGTTTTGCAGTGCGTGTGTGCAGATGTCGAGTGGTTTCATCCACATACAAAGCTCCGCAGCTTTGACACTTAAATTTACACACGACATGCGATCTCAAAGAAAGAGGAATCCGGTTTTTGAACGAAAAGAAATGAAAAAGGCGAAGAGAAGGCCGAGCTACAAACCTAATGCTAATTTGAGGAGAAGCAGAATTGAGTAGCTTTTTTAATTACGTTCGAAACCTTAATTTCTTTTGAATTTTCCTCATGAATTATTAATGAGTTTTAGAAATATATATATATATATACGCCCCCTGTGATTGGTCAGTCATACTGTGCATATCAGGCCAACCGTGCCAACCCTATAACCTTAACGTAAAGTGTCATTTACTTTGCGCCTATATATAATGCATTTTGTCACATTCTATTTATATATACAAACACGATGACGACGCCACGGCATATTTCTTACTCTTATTTCATAAAATAGATAGGAAATATAAGCCATGTGCCATAATTACATGAGTTTAACAATCGGGATTTTATCTTTCTTTCTCAGCTTTTGTTTCGAGACAAACACTTTTATATGCAAAGTAGAATATGCCAATATTTAAATAGCAAACTCAATCTCGTTCCCAGAGCCCACGTTCCCCACCCGGGAAACGAGAGACTCTGGGACAATCCGTTTCACATCGATATTTCATTGGCTGATGAACACAGTGAACTCTATAACTCTTCTTCCGGATAACAAGAATCCTGTGATGGCGTGAACCGGCAGGGGCGGCGCGGAGCGTAAATTGTTTGGTATTAGTTGTGGTATATAACGTAGGGGGGTCTGGGGGTATCCACCCCCAGAACCTGGAACCTTTTGAAATCTAGAGGCTCTGAAATGCAATTTCCAGCATTCTACAGAAGATATTTTTTGAAAAAATCAAGCGAGATGAAGATCTAAATGCTAAGCATTTTACGCGGTTCGATGACTTCACGACCAAATTAACGGAAACATCCATGGAATTATATCTGTCTGAGACTGTAATGTGACTAATAGTATTGTAGCAGTACTGATGCGCTGCACGTGTGAATACAGTAGCTTGCGTGATGTGCCGACAATACATATGATCAGCGCAACGTTTTGCGAACGCAGGCGGCCAAGGTATTAGAATCGCAAAACTAATACCTTGTAGGATTACGTTGTTAGATATACAAATATTCGCATCGTTCTTACCTTTGAAGGAGGACTTATGCCTTTTTTTTGTTAAATATGGATTGAAGAAGGTTTTCCTTTCGTCAGATAAGTTCTAGTCACCATACCAAAGCTTCAAAATTGTTATAAATAATTGCTCTTTGTTTCCATATTATCGAAGTGTTGAACTCCAGTGTTGGGAGCTTTTCCTTGTGAAAAGGCGATACAGCCGATACTACATGGATGATTTATATATTGAGATGTTATATATTGTTAATGTAATGAAGTGAAAAGAATTGCAGACTTCTCGCTGCGAAATAAAAGCAGTTTTAAATCGAAATAGTAAAGCGTCTGACTTTAAAATATAAATATTGTACCACCTGTGGTGAAATTTAACACCGAAAATCCGCGTTTCTTGTCAAGCCAAGGTATTAGTTTTGAGATTCTAATACCTTGAGGTCTAAGCCTTTCAAACACTTGTCGCTAAAGTCGCTAAAGTTGTTGCGCGCATCAGCGAGGACGGTACGGTACTGCGGAATTGAAATCAAACAATCAAAAACAAAGATGTTGTTTTCTTTCATCCGTCTCTGTTCTTGGAATAATTATATTATTTTACAATTCATTTCAATCTGCAGAAAAAAAGGTATTAGACTAATACCTTTAATACCTTAGCGCGCCGCCCCTGCGGCGTGAACGGATTATCCCATGCAGAGACTCTCGTTTCCCACCCGCTGGGTAAGGGGAACGTGGGCTCTGGGAACGAGATTGTAGGAAACTCAGAAAGTGTAAAAAACGCTAAATATACATGCACAATACGTCAAAATCTGCTTATCCAAAAATCACTTACAAGCACTTAATTTAATGATGGGACAAACGCTCTCTTCTTTTATTTTCAAAATACTGTCGTTTACTACCAAATAATATTTCCCATTGCACAAAATTAAGATTCTATAAATTCAAAAGGCAACTTCCACAAATTAGAACGAGCACGTTTAAATTATGCGGGCAACAAACAACTGAAACAACGGTTCCGTTGTACAAATCGCATGATAAACAATTTTATTGAAACTAACTCACGTAGCTTTCAAAGTTCGTATCCAAATGTTTAGCATAATAATTCATAAATAAAGAATATTTACAAAAAGCGGGCCATTTCACGACAGGTGCTTTCATATCTTCATTATTAATATTCAACCGACAAAGATATGCAGATACACAAGGGACGTCGTCAGGGCAATGGAATATTTCTGAGTCACAAAAAAATCTAAAGAAATCAGTCTGAGTTGTTCCAAGCGCTACCTTAACCTATATCAAATCAATTCATGCTGAATATTTCTCTCGAATAGACTGCATGAGGTTTTTTACAAGAATACGACTGGAATGGACTGGTAAGCACATCACTTGGTTGACTGTGTACAAGTGATCTTCGACTTGAACTTCGAGGTACTTCTAAGTCTTTTTTAGTTTATTTTTTCTTACGTGTTTGGACAAAAGTGGAGAAACATTTACTTCTGAATATTGCTGAGGGTGTTATAAATACGTTTTGTCCAAAAAAAAACACTCAAAATTTCATCAAAGCTATAATTCTGTGTATATATAAACTGTACAGTTCTTTGACGCTGTTTCTCATTATGGAAAGGAAACGGGGTACATACAATAAAAAGTGCTTTAGCCTATACTCGGCTTTAGTCGATATTATCAGATTTGTCAAGAGCAAATGTTTAGTCTAGACAACATCGCAAAGTACACATTTAAGTAAAAAGAGTAACGTATGGCGTTTTATCCAAGCAGTACTAAATATTACAGATACTATATATGCATTTGATCAAAGCTGCTCTTGTAACTGTTTAATCTACAGTATATCCTTCAATACAGTATATCATATGGATAGGATGCTTGCAATGAAACTTGCCCGCTTATCCTTTAGCCAAGAGTATATTTGTGAATCGCAGACAGACAACCTGGCAAAGTACATTTTTTTTAAAATTAAACAGAGTAACGTATGTCATCTTCTCCCTGCAGTATAAAAATATTCATGCAATATTCTGACATGCATATATATATATATATATATATATATATATATATTACAGTATACAGTGTTTCTTTCCCATGTAGCATATATTATATTTGTCAAGCGCCGTAAATGTTAAATCTTGAAAACGTAAATATATAGCAATATATATATATATATACATACATAAACAGGACAAGCACACAAACCAACAAATTTTTTATAATGCGAACAAAGTATGGAAACGTCATGCTGGACACTATGCTATGCATATATATATATATATATATATATATATATATATATATATATATACAACCCAATAAAATTGTTTTCCAAGTTTTTTCAAAAGCGCGTGTAAATATTTAAAAGAAACCGGGCAAATATCTACATATACTGTACAATCAGTTTTGGCAAGTATAGCTAAAGGCTATATTAAAGCCTTTGGCATTGTACAAACAACTAAAAATGTTAGTTCAACACTGCGTAAACTAAACTGACCAGATACATGCAAAAGCGGTTAGAAACCCGCATTGTCCAATCGCATGAACGTGGACTTCGTTGATGCAAGCATAACGCAAAAACATCAGACGGATGCACGACTATACCGCAAGTAAAAGGTACATAAGCGTATGTATATACGTTGGTAAACTTTACTTCTTCTTATAAACGTTTTGTGAAAAATTTGACACGATTAGCAAGTCATTTTAATAACATACGCCTGTCGCAGCTGCCGTACGCTAAATATTTAAAAGATGCTATGACCTAAGATCGTAACTTGAAAAGCAAGTACTATAACCGTTGGCGGTTTGTGGTCTACCTAAATTTACGCCCACATGAGTAGTATGTTGCGTCCTACCAAGATGAACGTTAGTTGCTAACTATTTAGAATCAACGAGATAAAAATGGCTTGGTGATTCAAAACGAACCAATGGTTTCGTACCCAATTGGCCCTTTTATCGAGTTAAAAAGTAAAATTTGAAAGGGTTTCAAGATCACTCTAATATAGCCAAGTTAAAGTAAACATGTACGCGTAGGTTGTTGCTTAAATTTCCATGCGGTTTCACCTGCTAATATACCTTAGAACCTCGTTCCTCAAAACAGTTTATATATAGTCTTTTGGCAATTATGAAATGTTCTTATCCAACTTTTATAAGACAAAACTTCGGCACAGGATTTATTTTAACGTCTGAATAAATATAGTATAGTGTATACGTACTGTAAGCCTATCAAATTTAGCGTCACGTTTATTATTATTTAGTCTTTATAAGCAATTTTACACGGCGCCTCACACATCCGTTAAAATAATGAAATATGTTTCCAGCATGTTAAATTAATTATTCTTCATTGTCAACTCCCAGTTAAAAATTAACAGAAGCGAATTGTTCGTAACGTTTCTTCCAAACTAGATGCTATCAAAGACAGAGACGACCACCTTCGTTCTTTTATCGACAAACCATATAGAAGCACTTTGCTAAAATTAAAATATTTCATTTAACCAAGAAAATTTGGCTTAATCTCTGCAATTGGCAATATGCTTGTTTATATATTTATCGTCTTTAGACTATCATATTTAGAAAATGTCAAAGGGCTAGTATATATAATTGCAGAAATAATGGTAAAAGAGGTATAAATTTCGAGCGAATTAAGCTCGATTCATGTTTCAAAAAAACGAAGAGCCTTCGCTAGACTGAGCTTTATACATCCCGATTACGAGTATTTTGGGAGTGCATGCATGCACCAGTCTTTTAACATTTTGGATTTGAATTTCTCCACCATCTACGTAGCACACTAGTTTTATAGCTATATAAAGATCGTTTTAATTATTCTGGGTTGGTTGAAGTTTTTGAAAATCTTATAATATTCAAAAAAGGTTTAATATTGGTATGAGCAAAGTGAAAAGTGGTAATAAGCTACCGAGGTTTTTAGTAACGAAATACTGACGTTTCGAGCGGAGTTCTTCGTCAGAGTAAAAATGTGATTTTATTCCGACGAAGGGTTCCGCTCGAAACGTCAGTAGTATTTCGTTACCAAAAACCTTAGCAGTTTACCATCTTCTCACTTTGTTCTACCCAAAACACTGCCCACTTTTTTTCTTTTTGTACGCCAGTTCAACGTGTGATGACAGGAGTAGACCACTGTATTAAAAATAGACGTGATGTGAACCTCGCGGTGAGCAGGTATATTTCACAGCTACAGTGTATGCATAGAACACAACATACCGTTTGCAATCGCTGGCTGAAGAAGTTTGTATCAAAAATTAGTAAATGTTCTAGAGTCCTAGTTTGTAGAAGAAATATGACAGCCGCCAACTTCATAAAATAGGATAAAAAAATACTAAAGAAGATTTTTGACAGGGGGAGGTGGATTTCAAAGCGTTCTTCAAATAAACGGTAACGGGGTATTGCTAATAATAGTATAACCTATAATGTCCAATAAATGAAAGCCCTTCATATATAACGTTAACTCTTTCCTGTCCGAATTGGTCTTTAGTATTTTATTCTGGCTAACGCCAGACGATTTTATTCACCTCTGGAGAAGCCCTCGGACAGGAATGAGTTAAACAATTTAGCTTAAACATTGTCATTTTAATTGTTTCTACGAGCACAACTATAACACGCGCATATGCATGCATGTTTGTTCTTTCTGAAGTACCGTGTTAATTAAACACGTATAAATGTATTACATCCAAGGAAATGGCTTTTCAACACAGCCAGGCGAATAACAGGGATATAATTAACGGCTAAAACGTTTTGAACGCGTAACAGTTCATGACCTAATCACTGTAAAGTTTTAAGTTACAAAACCAAATAGATTTACGAAAATAGTGATAAGCGTTGACTGTGAAGAATTTAGCAAACGCCGCCGGCCAACCGAGACCAGCCGCCAAAGGTCATCACAGTTAGGATCGACCGAGCCTTAAGAGAAGCAATTTTTGGTTTGGAACAGTCGAACTCAAAATAATTACTCTCCAAAGCAATCCCAGTCATGTCGACTACTTAAAATGTGGGAATATCAAACTTGTCTCTACTATCGGGAAATCAACTGAGCGACTGATACCTATACGAGAGTTAGAGCAAAGTGAAAATGTGGTATACTGCCGAGGTTTTGATGGGCTCCGCCCTTCATCAGAGTGAAATGTTAGTTAGTATATAGCCCTACACCCTGAGTAACTAAAACCCTTTGTCAAGTACAAAATATGCCTTTCCGCGCATGACGTCAAACGCAGCCTTTTGAATTCTATTGTAAAGGCGCTGTCAAGTCCGTTCTCCGCATGTAGGAAACTAATTTTACACCTTTATTTACAAAAAATATATACTGATATACCTTTTTCAAGATTGCAAGCTTTTCTTGCTTCCTCTTCATTACTTGTACTCAAAACAAAGCATTTTCAAAAGAAGTAGAAGAAATCCGAAGAGATATCCCAGCCGAATCGCTTAATTTTTCGAACGGTTTACACTGAGCTGGTACTTCATGTAATTATCTACGAATTGTTTGAGGGTCCTCACAAACAAAGATGCGAATCATGTGCAGAACGGACTTGACATCACATTTAAAACAACTTGCGGTGTTTAATCATGTCATTAATGATCCTCGTCATCATCATCATCGTTATCATGAACATCATCAACATCATCATCACCATCATATTATCATCATCATCACTATTTTCATACTTTTTAGTTAAATTCGTATAACAATGTTGTGATGAAATGTAATTTGTAAAATTGATAAAAAGAAAATTTTTATGGACTGTGAATTTTGTTATAAGCCTTTTTATATAGATAGTTTTTAACTAGGAGCAAATTTTATATAATTGTTTTGTAAATTATAGTGTTACTTGTCTTAATATGTATACTAATATATCTATACTTCAGATCCATCCGAGATTATAGTTAATTATTATTATTATTATTATTACTAGTACTATTATTATTATCATTACCATTACCATTACCATTACCATTACCATCACCATCACCATCACCATCACCATTACCATTACTATTACTATTACTATTACTATTACTATTACTATTACTATTACTATTACTATTACTATTATTATTACTATTACTATTACTATTACTATTACTATTACTATTACTATTACTATTACTATTACTATCACTATTACTATTATTATTACTATTATTATTACTATTACTATTACTATTACTATTACTATTACTATTACTATTACTATTACTATTACTATTACTATTACTATTACTATTACTATTACTATTACTATTACTATTACTATTACTATTACTATCACTATTACTATTATTATTATTATTGTATCAATTTCACATTGATCATATCGTCAACGGTATTATAGTTCCTGAGGTTCGGTGTCAACAAGACTCCTCAAATTTGAAGAACTTTCCTGATTATTATTATTACTATTATAATTATTATATGCTGATTAACAATTTTTTGTCTGTCTGTTTGTTTCTCTGTTTGTCTATTATTATTATTTTTATTATTATTATTATTATTATTATTATTATTATTATTATTATTATTATTATTATTATTATTATTATTATTATTATTCCAGAACGTCACCAAGATGGTTCTCAGTCGAGTCTTCTTTTATGCTTTGGTGGTGCTGCTTCTTTCAAGCAATGCAAAATGTGAAGACACGTATGACATTCCAGTAACATTTAATCCTTTAATACAGAGTTCTGTTGAATTAGGTTCAACGACAAAATATTTCTACGTTCAGGACATACCCTTTTATTCAAATGTTACAGTTATCGATGCTGCAGCAGATTCAGAAACACGCGTCACAGACACAATAAAAAAAGCCATTACCGTTGTATTTTTAACGACAGTATCCTCGCATATATCGATATCCAAAAGTTTTGAGCTACACGATCTTCGATACATCAAGAAAAGCAAATGGTCATATACTCTAAACGTCCAAAGCATTGTGGACGCATCCAATGGCAATATTAACAAAATTACCGATAAAACGATTATCTACCGAATTCAGGAAAATGCTATAAAAGTCTTAGAAAAACGATATCAATTTAACGTTGACGAAATTTTAAGCGAACTGGGTCTCACAATAATGGGGTTTTATGGAGTTGACGAACAACAGTGGATTAAAGTAGTTGGCATCATCACACGGAAAATTATCAACAACAGATTAACAGTGTTGAACCTAACGTCTTGCTACTTGGCTGAAATGGTAAATAAGACTGTGACAGAAATGCAAGCATTTACGCTTAACGAAGTTGACGAGTACCTCTATAACACCACCATGCTATTGGATAAATTGCCAGCCTTTCAGAAGACCGTCGTGTCCAGTTTATACCAAACCTTCAACACGTCAGCAGAACAATTGGCAACCATGAGCGACACTGACATCGCAGTTATAAACACTAAGAATTTGAAAGATGTTTTACAACTATTTACAAAAAGTGTTTTAGATGAACTTCGCGTCACCGTGTCCCAAATTACTGAAAGCGACTCGTCGTTCGAAGAGGAAATGTTGCTGTCCTGTACAGATAAATGGGAACCTTTCAGAAGCCTTGTGATCTCAATATCATTTAACAATACCGCGAAAAACATGTCTATCACAAGTCAAAAACTTGCATCTCTCATTAACTTTTCGTATACAGATATTAAAAAGTTCACAATAAATCAAATGTTACATGTACTTTATAAACTTATTGAACCGCTGCAAAAAGACAAGAAATTGGTTGAAACTTCTGTACTGTCCGATGTCGTAAGCCTCCATGGTACACAAAAACTAAATATTAAAGAAGACAATGCTTTTGCAGCAATCGAAATATTTACTAATTACACCCAACGCCAATTGACATTGCTATATGGTTGGACACAACAAGATTATAAATTTGCCTCGATGTATCCATTGGATGACCTGAACAATGTGTGCTCGATTAAATCCGACGACTACAATCTGTTAGAGTTAGCAACAATTAACATTGGTCAGGTGGGAAATAACTTTCAGTGCAAGTCATTCAACGCGTTGCGAGATATTTGGGAAAAGAAAAGTGTTCGTACTTTAGAAGAGAAATTTGGAGAACTCATTTCACTTGACAAGTCAATTTCTACAACAGTCAGTTTGTTGACAAATGCAACATCACCAATCAACTACCGTGTGTTAAATATTACATCAAAGACACAAGAGTTTATCGAAGAAATAACATTCAACAACATCTCCTCAGTCACAACCTATTCAAATTCAGACTTGAAGACAATGTCGTTTCAAGATATCATTGTCCTTGCTGTGCACCTAAAACAAAATGGTTCGTTCGATCACACCGTGACAGTGGTTAGTGTTTCCATTATAACAGTTTTAACACCAACACTACTAATAGTTTCCACTAACATCATTTCCAATATCAGTAAACTTCACATAACAGAATCTGTACAATTCAATGCAACTTCCCCACTCAGAAATGCATCATCTTACTCGAAGTCAATATCAGCTTACCAAAACCTAACAACGCTACCCATAGACTACTGGCCTTCCTCACGACTGCTATCACCAACACTTATTTCAACTTCCACTCAAACGTCATTAGTCTATGCGTCAAGTTTTAAAAATCAGCACATAAATACAGAAGTCGTGAATACTCAGTTAAGTAAAACCATAAACATATCTCAATATACTTCAGCTAGGGAAAATTTGACTTTCGTATCAATCTCCAGTTCCCCTTATTTGGATTTTAGTAATTTTACTGCGGCTTTGTCTAGTAATTTACCTGACAGCATAAGATCATCCTTTGAAGAAAAAGTATCTAATACTAAAATGGATCATACTGTATCCAGTACACATCAAAGCACCCCTTTTCTTAAATCTACGACGATTTTGAATCCAAACATGCCGTTTTCCATAAGTGACTCTAACCAAAATATTTCCAGTTATACTAGAATGAACTCAATGAATATGAAAACCCCAACATTCGATAGCTCAAATTACGTTAGCAAGAACACAACAGCATCAAAAACACAATATCTGACATCGACGTCTACTGATCAGTCAAACCAATCCCACACGTTCGTATACACTACCAATCTAAATGCATATCCATCAAAAACTATACTAGCGCAACCAATAACAGATTCCTTAGAAAGCGTATCACTTCAAATATCATTGCCTTCAACCACATCAGTTATTTATAAGAACTTCAACACAACCAAAGCACAATCATTCACTGATACCCAACTAACAGTACCATCACCAACGGTAATGATGGAAAATTTGACTAAAACTATTCAATCACACGCCCTAACACCATCCCTAGTTTACTTGACAACTACTAAAACTATTATATCCATCAGTAACAAACAATTAAACACCAACTCTGTTGCTAACTCGACCACTGTAACGGTCAACAGAGCGATAGAAAACTCCTCTCCAGCGGATGGCATAGCTGCATCTTCTAATGGAGAAAATGATATGTCAACGAGCGTATCACCAAGCAGCAGCTTACCAACTATGATTTCTCTTGTTATGCAGACAACAGACGTAAAATCTATCATACATTCCAGTATTCGATCGAGCACATCCGTACTAAGTACTCTAACGCCCACCATGGCAACTACACAATCGTCCACGCCATTGTTCCTATCACCGTCCACACCATCGATTACTATCGTAACTGGAATTATAAAGATGTCTTCAGATAAACCCACATCCTCAGATTTCCCATCCGGTATTTCGAGAACTGTCAGTAACCCATACCTGAAAACCTCAAGTGTACCAAACACCACCACTGTCCTAACCAGTATCTTACCAATGTTCTCTCCAACAGTCTTACTGTCATCAAGATCAATAATGATCAATGTAACGGCATCAGTTCAACAAAACGCGAGTACACCAGTAACATCTTCCTCCACTATCTCCAACACAGGTAAATACCAAAATTCAAATGTCATATTGTGATGTATATGGTATTGTTATTAACATAATCATATATAAAGGTCTAAAATTCTAATTATCAAATAGAAACAGTGTTTTATTCGTAAATTACTTAACATTAATTGCACTTGTGTACCAAATGTTTTCATATTTCTAGCACTTCATATGGTAACATAAAAATCTCAAAAGCTTTTAAAAAGAAAAAATAATTGTTATTAATCGGTACCAAATGAACGGGTTTAAATAGCATAATCCTAGTTTTTAGCTAAATTTGTATCACACCATTTATTTTATTTTATTATAATTATAATAATAATTATTATTATAATTATCATCATTATTATTATTATTATTATTATTATTATTATTATTATTATTATTATTATTATTACTATTATTATTGTATTTTTTAAAGTCAAGATTTGTAACCTATTACGTCATAAACCATACTGCGCAAGGGAAAAAATTGTAGGGGGCTGAAAGCGACGTACATTAATTATACAGATTGACTTCACTTTCATTCCTGGAGTTAGCGTTCTAGATGTATGAAGAATGAATTTTACTCCTCTGACTAATGACATTTTTCCAAGACGATTAATGATTTTTTTACGGGTTAGTAAAAGCATGCATAGTCACTAGAATTGTCTGGAAACACGCAAAATCGAAGCGGTTAATTATAAAGTTATGTTGAGGATGTCCTCAACTGGCTCAACAGCACAAATATTTTGTTTTAAGTTCATACAACATGGTTGAACGATTGTGAGAAAGTGTGCAGTAAGTGTGAAAGTGCAACATTTGCATAAACTTGAACAAAAACACAGAACAAAGAATTTAGCCGCCGCGTTTCCATACAGACACTTTTATTCTAAAGACAATTGTAAATGGTCCGGCTTTTTTCAATCCGAATTACAAAGTTTAAACCTCTAAATTTTGAGTTTTGTACCACAAATCATATGAGAACATAACTATTTTAATATATCCCCAATACTTAAGTGGCCTTATCTTAAGTTGACTTTCAATCGCAATAGCCAATTTACGTACCGAATGCACGATAAAGCACAGTAGATATTAGCAGAAAGTATTCCTCTTTCTTAATCAGAATCATTTTTAATAAAAAAATGTCGACTCTCTTATTTGTAGCTAACAACTCAGCAAGATCAAGTAACAAAGGTAATCACATTTACTTTATAAATGTATAAATTACTAAAAATACTTTAATAGTTTGTAATCGACGAAAACTAAACGTTGGTATATGGTCAAACTTCCGAAATTTAGTAAGAACTTCTTTTGTTTATACCATGGATAATAAAAAGACCTTTTACAATCCATGTTTATACTAAGAATAGACTAAAAATATTGCCACGCAAATTGAAAAGCATGTTTTAAAAACATAGGTACGCACTGCGTACATGCGCCTACATGTTTAAAGGTGCTGCGTGTTATATGAACACGGTGCAATTTTATCGCGAAACTGCAAAGGTTTGTGAACCAAAGGAAACGAGTTTCACGAGGAGTATTACCCGGTGCAAATGCGTACGGTTCGTAAAATTTGTCACGCAACAGCGTTTAGTGTATGAGGCTGACATAATCTTAATTATGCTTCTCGGTCGTCGCGCAAAACCCGCAAGGCCTTGAGGCCTGAGGACAAGTTTACTGCTCACTTGTCATACTGTACTACGCGTCTAGGCGACTGTAGCTTGACAAAACATAGTCAGGCGCATAATAGAAATATACAAGCTGCCGACAGAGCGCTATACATGGTTGCGTAAATGCTACCATTCATAGGGCCTGACTTATGGAGTTAGCGTTCCAGTTTACTTAGAGTTCAATGGTCTAGAGTCGTTGCTTCATAACGAGGCCAAAAAGGCTTATTTAGATGCATATAAAATATTTAAAGCGGTGGCCATTATGAAAGTGGTCTATACTCCCCGCTTTTTCACATTGTCAAATGTTTTTAAAAGCAACAATGGGTTTTGTCAGGAAAATTTCTACATACTGTGCATACCTATATAGCAAACGATCAGCATATACATGTATACGCGCCTGGCAAATGTTTAATAGCAGCATGTTATTTGACTGGACTAAATACCCTATAACC